>CM055265.1:50314040-50855648 GCA_029237695.1 Conchocele bisecta | reverse complement strand
CCATGGCTTTGTTGTTTTTGCAGGTAAAGGTTGCGCTAAATGTTAATTTTATACATTACATGTATATTACATGTAGAAAGAAAGAATTGAGCAATAAACTAAAAATTTGCGTCGAGTTAACCAGATCTGAAACATATAGTTGTGCGGGAAACCGAGCCCAGGCCATAACGGTCTACAAATATGCTGCCGACCATCTGTATGTAAATAAAAAATGTTGCTTACACAGAGTTTTCACCTGTAAATGGTGGTCGATAGCAGTTAATGTGGTCAGTTATCTGTCAACTGTGTCAAAGAAAATATTATATGTCAAAATAACGGAACATAAAAAACACATATCAATAACAGACAAACATTTTTAGCTCGACTATTCGAAGAATAAGTAGAGCTTATGTTGTCACCTCGGCGTCGGCGTCACGCCTTGGTTAAGGTTTTTAGTCAACCTTGTATATGGAATACTTCTGGCCTACTGGCCCTACACCCACCATACTTGGACAAACTTCATCTCCTAGTTGATGGTACATCATAACCCCTGAGCCCCTACAGCTACACCCACCATAACCATTGGTTTAGCAACCTTCATCTCCTAAGGTTTTGATTGTACATACATTTAACTTTTATCAATAATTGACCCTTTCCCACCTACAATTTCCTTCCTTGAATTACTAGTTTAATTAATTCCGGCCCCTTGGTTAAGGTTTTTAGTCAACCTTGGTTAAGGTTTTTAGTCAAGCTTGTACATGGAATACTATTTGTGCATTAGACACCACTTTGGCAACCTTTTCTCATATGGAGTACATCAATAACCCCTGATCTATTTGACCTTGACCTATTTCCTCTTGATTATTGTTAATTCCCCTTGGTTAAGGTTTTTTTAGTCAAGCTTCTATATGGATACTCCCCTGGTTACACAACCATACTTGGACAACTTCATCTCCTATTATTGTACTCAATAAGCCCCTATCTATATTTGAACCTTGACCAACATTTCCTCTTCAATTACTTAGTTAATCTTTGGTTAAGGTTTTTTAGTCAAGCTTGTAGATGGAATATCCTGGCCCTACCCACCATACTTGGACAACTTCATCCTAGTGTACACAATAACCCCTGATCTATGACCTTGACCTACATTTCCTCTTGGATACTTAGTTAATTCCCCTTGGTTAAGGTTTTTAGTCAACCTTGGTTTACGGGTTTTTTGTCAAGTACATGGAATACTATTGTCATACGACCATACTTGGACAACCTTTTCTCATAGGGATGTACATCAATAACCCCTGATCTATATTTGACCTTGACCTACATTTACTCTTGAATTACTTAGTTAATTATCTTTGGTTAAGGTTTTTAGTCAAGCTTGTATATGGAATACTCCTGGCCCTACACCCACCATACTTGGACAATTTCATCTCCTAGTGATGTACATCAACAACCCCTGATATATATTTCACCTTGACCTATATTCATGTACATATCATACATAGTAGGTATGTATAAAGTTTGATGACTGTAGCTGACAAGGTGTTGAAGTAATGACCGTAACACGAAACGTAACACGAAAACTTAACATTGAATGTATTAACAAATAGAGTTTGACCTTGACCCTGAAGACCCTGGGGCCCGCCAAAATGTGTTTAATAATAGTCATATTTTTTTGTGAAGAAAACGGAAAATAAACACATTTTCTTGATGAATTTATTTAAAATGCTGGAATTATAAGGAATGAATGGCCTTTTTGTGGAAAAGTCGCGGGAATACTGGACGAGGCCTTCCTTTTCCAAGTTTATACCCCGATAAATTCCACAAAAAGGCCATTCATTCCTATAATGAACCTTTTGAGAGAAAAAATCCTGATTTTCTTTATTTCCTATCGAAAGTATGTGTTGTTACCACTCATTTGAACCGTCTCAACGAGACGGTTCAAATGAGTGGTAACAACATATACCTTTATCGAGGAATGAACAAAATAATGAGATTTTTCCAAGTTTATACCCCGATAAATTCCACAAAAAGGCCATTCATTCCTATAATGCACCTTAACTGGAGCTCTGATCATGGTATATTCTGTTTCATGATATTTTCAGTAAGTTTCCGTGACATCAAGGAGATTCGCCGTGGAAAGAGTTCGAAGGATTTTGACAAGTGGCCGGATGACACTCGACGTGTGGACCAACGCCTCTGCTTTATTGTCTACTACGGTCATGACTTCAAGCTTCACTCCCTGTCCGTTGTTGGTATGTGTAGGAAGAAATTGCTCGTGGTTAAAAAAATTGACATTATCATACAGAGCTCCAGATAAGGTGCATATTTGGCATATTTTACGCACTTATTTTAGCTGAATACACATTGAATATCAAAATTGGGGGTACAAAATACTCACAGCAATGGGAAAATATTTAGGTTAACCTTTATGTTTAAGTCGTAAGGTAATGAAACTTGGTAACAGCTTCTTTTATTTCATGATGGCACTCGTCACAACCCTCCCACCCATCCACATCCTTGACCTATTGTCAAATTGAGGGGTGAAAATACTGTAGTAAAGCAAACTTTTTCTAGCTCAAATAAGTATATGTTTAAATTTGTTTAATGTTTTGATCATGTTTTCCCTATTTAATAATGAAGAAAATCAACAGTCCATTTGTAAAAATAAAATATGCATTGAATTTGAAATCAGGGGGTATAATAATCTTTAGATATAAAGCTTATCTGGAGCTGTGCTTATAATATGTCGGCTGAGAAAAGTTACCTTATGACGTTTGCAACTAACCTAGCCCCAGACCAGCCTGTCCATCCGTGCAGTTTTATCAGGCCTATGCTGGTCGCCATTCTGTCAATTGAATATAGGGTTAACTGTATTGTAATTTTGAAATTTGCGGCGTATATCAGAAAATGATAGGTCGGAAAATCTGTTTCATGGCGACGCACTTGCGGAGCCATTAAACATGTTTTCCGACCTATCATTTGCTGATATACGCCGCAAATTTCAAAATTACAATGCTGTTAACCTATTTCTAACGCACTCCTTTACTACTGGCGTAGGAATACATATTGAAATAATTTGCGACCGTTCATCAACAATGATATACCTGTAATGTATGACCATCAGCCAATCAGATTGCGTGATAATTATAGAGTGCATTAGAAGATAAGTTTATGCTCCTGAATAACAGATTTCACCAATCTCTGATTGTATATACCAGAGCTCCAGATAAGCTGCGTATTTGCGTAAATACCCAATTAAAATTGACAAAAACCCAATTGAAATCAGAAGTAGTGAGTATCAAAAAGCAATGAAAAATTTGTGGTATCTTTATCATGCTACAAAAAAACAATAAACATACCACAAATAAAGCATATTTTCTTATTTTTCCATGAAAACACATCTTGGTATTTCATTAGAATTCTTGGAGACAATTCTAATGAAATACCAAGATGTGTTTTCATTTAGAAGCAAATTATTCAATACATGAGATCTACTGATGTGTAAACAGTAGTGTGATTCTATTTTACACAATTAAAATATTGAAATACCCAAATGCTTCAGAAATGATGGAGTGACAATACTCATTTACTAATTCCTTATCTGGAGCCCTGTACACACATCATGATGATCGGGATATACACTGTTCACTTTTTACTAGCACTGGGATTGTTGAATTGATGTATGTGGTGCAATTGGACCTACTCAAAATCATAATTATGAGTATTACACATTGCACCACATGCACCAATCCCTGTTGTGGATGCACTGGTTGATCTGGATCTACACTGATCGCAAAACTCACAGGCCCCATTTCTCCAGTCACAGCCACATATAACCTTAGCTGTTGCTGGGACATTAAACCTGTGTACTTTTCACTTTTTGTCATGTCTTCAGCGCTTCAGATAAGCGTTGAATATAAAGAGTAGTATACCCCCAGATTTCAAATTAAATGCGTATTTTACTTTTACAAATGTATTATTGATTTTCTTTGTTGTTAAATAGAGAACAAATGATAAAAAGAACATATTTAAAAATTTGCTTATTTGAGCTGCAAAAAGCAATGTTTGCTTTTTGCACCTCAACTAAGTAAATTTCAACTTTATTACGGTATTTTCACTACTAGATTTGAAAATCAATGTGTATCTTCACATTGGTGTGAGTATTTTGTACTCCCACTTCTGATAATAAGTGCGTATTCTGCTAAAATAAGTGCATAAAATACGCCAATACGCACCTTATCTGGAGCTCTGTGTCTTGATCCTGTTCCAGCGAGCTCGCCCGAGGAGAGGGATATGTGGGTGCGTGGCATTGATTACATGATGGAAGATGCCACCAACGTCTCGTATGTCACCGTTATCGATAGGTACGCACACTGATTCTATGGATTATTCAATGTTGTAGACCAGTCTTATAAATTGGTTATCAAACTTGCAAAATCAAGTATAATTTCCCTTAGAACTACTCACAAATGAGACACGCCATATATTTTTGTACCTAAGAACATGTGCAATTTTCCATGAAATGTCTTTACACAAACTGAAATTTTCATAGCAAATGCGGAATTGAAGATTTTGTCAACTTTCGACGTCATTTACAGAAAATATCCTAATATTTTTCATGAGATATAGGTACAAAATCACTTGGCGAGTCTCAAATACATGTACCTTGCATTACAACAAGGTGAAATACATACAGGCACTAAGGCACGTGGCATAAAACTGACAAATACCGCCAATTCTAATGTTGTAGATATGCTCAACTTGTTCTAAGGGTAGTTACTTGTGATCTGTCCAGTCAGTTTAGTAATCTATTTATAATATATAGTCTGCCCAGGTGACATTTTTCCACCTCAAAATAACATTGTCTCTTGTATCTGAGACTCGGCACAACACTTATTATGCGGCAGCGTTCTGTTGTTATACCCTACTGGAGTCGGGTTGTCTGTGCGTCCGTCCGTCACTAAACTTAACATCAGAGAAATATGTTATAATTTCTATTTCCTTACATATTTAGGGGCACATGGGCTCATTCCGTAAGCCTCGCTTACTGACAAATCTAGTTTGTAAAGCTTTACATACATTGTTCATTAACTATTTCAACACCACAGGCCTGTATATGGTATTAGCAAACCGTGTAGATCCAGATGAGCCGGCTCGTGACGAGCCGTCTCATCAGGGTCTGCACTTTTTGCAAGTAAATTTCATATTTTTGAGAACAAAAACACACCCTTTTCATAAATGGACTAATCTGAAAATAATTCTGTGACAATTGGATTGGTCTGAAAATTAGTATATCACAGTCCATTCCAGTTACTTAAAGGGTTACTCAAATTACAGTGGAACCACTCGAAGCCAGACACACAGAAAACATTGGTGTGTTTAATTTCTATGGGCCCCACTGTCCATTTGTGGCTGTGACTGGAGAAATGGGGCTTATAGGATTTGCGACCGCTGTAGATCCTGATCAGCCACAGCCATCTGATCAGGATCTGCACTGTTCGCTATTCCATCAATTAAACCCATCATGTTTCTAACAAGGAACATATATCGTTATCAGGCTACATGAGCGAGCTATTTAATCAGGAGCTACACTGGTCACAAATCCCAAAGCCCAATTTTCTTCAGTCACAGCCACATTTATCTCTGACGACAACCTCTGTAGCCTATTTCACCAACATTGCAAAGTATACTTTACTAGCAAAGTATACTTTGATGGAGTAATCATTTATTTTTCCTGAAATGCATTATTTCATATAAAACTAACAACTGCATATATTTGATGATTAAAAGTATGCAGAATTATTATACTGAATTTATTACATTATCACAGCCAAAATGACTGTGATAATGTAATAAATTAAGTATAATAAAAATTAATAAATTTATCATAAAATTGAAAATTTCTCCCTCAAAGTATACTTTGCTACTAAAGTATACTTTGCAATTTTGATGAAATCGGCTACTGTTCATGACTACAAAGCAGACAAACTTGTCTTGGAGATCTCAAATTCAGACTGATAAACCTAGTTTCTCAACACATGAGAATCGTCTCCATGAGGGACGATTCACATACAATTCCAAAACGTATTTGTGGCATGACTGGAGAAAAGGGGCTTATGAGTTTTGCGACCAGTGTAGATCCAGATCAGCTTGTACATTCACAGTCTGATCAGGATCTGCACTGTTCTTCATTTCATCGATGAAACAGTTGTCCTGCTTCAACAAACAATATAGATCGTTATCAGGCTACAGGAGCGTGCTATCTGATAAGGAGCTACACTGGTCACTCATCCCATAAACCCTATTTATCCCGTCAACACAGTGAATATGTGCCGTGAAACATTTTTGATATCCAGTCAATACTATTTTTGCATTTTACAGCCATTTGTAGGTGTTGACGGGATAAATAGAATAGTAGGTTAGTGCCGTGAATGGGAAAAAATATCTGGCGCGGCACGGAAACGGGATGTGCTCGGCAGAGCCTCGCCCATCCCGTTTCCTGAGCCTTGCCAGATATTTTTCCCCATTCACGGCACTAACCTACTATTCTGTATTTATCCAGTCACAGGCAGATTTCATCAAGAAAAAATAGGGAATAACTGCAGGTGACAAAATTTGGTTCACCTTCTTAAAGGTACACGCCCACTCAGTAGGCACAAAATGTTCTTTATATGAATTAAATAAGTTTATAATTGTGTCACTATTCCACCAGTTCTGAAAATTAAGAGTGTCCGCTATACACCATTACCCCAAGTATTGATTGGCATTATTATACATTTTATATCAGACGTAAATTTCCTCACTGATATCAGGGGCGATAACCGTGTTTCCTTAAAATGTTAGCGGACATTACTATTTACCGGTATTCTCTGTATTTACTTTTTGATGTCCAATTATCATACTTTGTAATCTGTCGAAAATATTATTTTGTTCAGGTGACACATTTAATTATTATAAATAATTAAAAAATATCATGCCTCATTTGCATATGAAAATAGCCTGATACCACCGCGAGTCGCTATCATTAAAATAAATATTACTAAATGACTATATCTGTATAGTGGGCACTTGTAATTTTTAGAACTGGTGGAATAGTGACACAATTATGTACTTATTTAATTCCTATAAGGCCATTTTTTTTTTATTTGTTGGTTTACAGATCCGCCGACCCGATTTTTTTTTAGATTTTTATTATCTCCGATCCAAAAAAAAAAAAATTTTTTTTTTTTGCTGTGCCGAGAAAAGTAAGTGGCGGAAACCGGATCTTAGCAGCAGCGACAACAACAACAACCTGCGAATGGACAATTCGATATATCTCCGTTTCTCCATCGAATGCGTTGGCGATTCTTCTTTTAATTACACAGAAGAGTCTGATGTGCATTTCCAAATAGCATGCGCTTTCATATAGCAATACTACCTGCAATCATGTCACTATATATACAAAATCAATATAGTACCTTCATTGGTTAATGAAATAAAACACATAGTGACATTACAATTGCATGTGCTACAGATATATATGACGTTACACCAAATTCAGCATCCGCGTTCGAGACTTTTTTTTTCTTTCTTTTTTTGTATTTCCCCTACCGACCCAACCCTGTGCCAAAAAAGAATAAAAAAATTGATTTTTTTTTTCCGACCGACCGACAGATCTCGCGGAAAAAAAATCTGTAAACCAACAAATAAAAAAAAACTGGCCTAAAGAACACTTTGTGCCTACTGAGTTGGCATGTACCTTTATCTCTTTCAACACCACCGGCTTGTATAGTGGTATTGGCATAACATGTAGACTCTGCACTTTTTTTGCAAGTAATTTTCAAATTTTTGAAAACAAAAACACCCTCTTTTCATAAATGGTCTAGTCAACTGATTGGTTGCAAAATTAACATATCAAATTCCATTCCACTTACTTGGGGGTGAAAGGGTTAACTTTGTATGTTGATGATACATGGTTGTGTGTCATGCATGTAAACTGTTGCTGTATACTACAGATGGCTGGCGCGGGAGTTCAATGCCATGACGGACAGAATGAGGTCAGGAGGAGAGAAATCTGAAAGGTAACTCCCACTAGTGCCACACTTACCATAACTATGTATAATTCTGCATTCTTACCCCATTTACGACTCCAACACTCTATTTTTTGTCCCTTTTTCGACACCTGAAATCTAATTTGTGTCCCTAATTTAATTAAATTTCAATTAAATTAAAAAATATAATTTGTGTAAATTTTTTTCAACTCTGAAAATATACATTTAGTTGTTTGTTGAACTACTCCAGTTAGTAGCGGATCCACAATATACTCTGTATAACTGACCACATACAGGAGCGCAGGAGGACATACAAACATTTCTGATCTACCTTTCAGAGTTATATCCCCTTTTCAATTCTTAAAATCTCACATTTCCTTGTCAGCTTTCAGTCAATCCACTTAAAACTCAGTATATTTGGCCACCAGCTGCATAGCTCCAGATAAGCTGCATAGTTGCTTAAATATCCAATTCAAATTGCCAAAATCCCAATTGAAATCGGGCGTTGCGAGTATCAAAAAGCAATAAAAATGTATGGTACCTTTATCGTGTTACAGAAAACAATAAACAGACAAATATAGCATATTTTGCTTATTTTCCATGAAAACGCATCTTGATATTTCATTAGAATTATTGTCTCCAAGGAGACAATTCTGATGAAATGCCAAGACATGTTTTCATTTCGAAGCAAACTATTCAATAATTGCTGTATCTTGATGTGTAAACCGTACAGTGAATTTGTTTTACCCAATTCAAATTTTTAAATACCAAATTGCTTCAGAAATGATGGAGTGACAATATTCAATTACTAATTCCTTATCTGGAGCCCTGAGCTGTGTTATGTAACCATTTTCCCTCTGCCTGCGATCCATACAAACTATTACCAATTATGACCGCTGCACTATTTGTATTCTGTATGTGATCTCTGTTACAGACTGGCATTAAAGAACCTGAAATCTTGGATGGCTCGTGTCAATTACAAAATCTCCACTAACCGATTACGGGAGAACTTTCAGGTAGGGAACGTATACCGTCATAACCCCTCAATATCGTACACCATTTATTTTGGGAAACCACTATGAAATAATATATATATATATTTATATGTTTATAGATTAATACTGTACTAACCCTAAATATACTGTAAATATTTGAACACACTTCTTTTCCTGGGAATCACATATAAATACAATGTATAATTTATAATGTATATATACAGTCAAACCTGTGAATAAAGACCAGCCATGGGAAGTAAAAAATCTGGCCTTTGTTCACAGGTGGTCTTTATTCACAGGGTAATTTATATAGTAATTGTGCCATTGGGACAACATGCGTGTGGCCTTTACAGCCAGGTAAATTCTATTCGGAGGTGTCTTTAGCACAGGTTCGACTGTATAGGGTTTTCTCAAAACAATATAGGAATGAATGGCCTTTTTGTGGAATTTATTGGGTTATAAACTTGGAAAAGTCGCGGGAATACTGGACGAAGGCCGGAAACCTCGTCCAGTATTCCCGCGACTTTTCCAAGTTTATATCCCCGATAAATTCAACAAAAAGGCCATTAATTCCTTATAATTCCAACATTTGAAATAAATTCATCAAGAAAATGTGTTTATTTTCCGTTTTCTTAAGAATTATTTTAACTGCGCCTGACGGTTACGGAAAGTAGTTCGGTGTGGGAGTTTACTGGGATATAAATTTTGGACAGAGACTTGCTACGGGCCAATCAAATGTTAGGGAATTGTGTAAATATGTTTGTGCTGGAATTATATTGTATTAAACTACATTGTTATTTTGATTAACCAGTACAACAAGCATGTTCACTAAATATTGGGACGCTTTTTGTTGTAGTAAACCATATACATTGTGTTTATATGTGATTCCCATATGTGTGTTCAAATATTTACGGTATATTTAGGGTTAGTACTGTATTAATCTATAAACAAACTACATACACATGTAATAGCAAGTGTTATAGCAAGTTGGGGGTGGCATATTATTTCGCTCTTGAAGTTCTCTGTGGTTGTACACCTTTTGAGCCTTTAAGTGTGTAAATATTCACCGTCCTGTATACCAATGGAACACATTTCATGGTTTTACAACCCTAATGTCTGACTATGTTGTATTATATATACATCAACTTACATTTAAAGACCACAGGCACTTAAGTTATTATATCCTTGCATATGAAGATATGTTTCATACAGCAATCAGTGATCAATTTAAGATTTCTGCTTTTCACTCTTTAAACTGCAAGAAATGAATATTGTCTTGCTGTTCGACATTGTTATGTACCCCGAAAATACGTTTGTGCTACTTATAGTCCAGGGGGGGGCGTTTCACTGAACTTTGTATGACTAAAATGTTCGTAAGTGGAAAATTATGAGTCTGTAAATTTCACATTAACAAGGTTTTCGTGTAAGCAATTATTGGATTTACATTTATTGAGCATAGGCTGCATAAGCATAAGCAGCCTATGCTCACTAAATGTAAATCCATCAATTGAAATTTCCAGACTAAATTTCCATCCTAAATTTGCACTTATGAACATTTTAGTCTTACAATGTTTAGTGGAACAGCCCCCATGGCACGAAAATTCCACTCGTCCTGACAAGTGGAAATGCCTGCAGGACGAGTGGAAATTTCAATTTTTGTAATGTAGGTTTCTTAATTTTGCCATTCCTGTCCAAGTAAGAACGAGTACAAAATGTCAAGAATTTTTCGTGCCCTGTAGTCGCCACCCTGCCTGTCTGTCTGATACAAATAACAGCATCCTACAATTTACTTTAATCACATTCTAATGGTGTACGGATCCAGCAGTCAATTTTAATTGTGTAAATAAGTGTGATCAGGATCTACACTATACATAAATGAGTCGATTTTCTCGGATCATAGTTACCTTGTGTTTGATTTACAAATGATTTATGCTTCCTTCTGTTTGATTGACAAATGATTTATTTACAGCACGTGGATGCAGAGAGGAGAGGGGAGCTGACCCTGGACGAGTTTATGTTATTGTTCCACAGACTTGTACATGTACACAGTGTAAGTAGCCACGATGATAGTGGGGTCGGCGTGCATCAGCATTAGTATAAGAATGTCCGGGGATGAGTTGTGGTCTAGGGGTTGGAACACCTGATTTCCAACCCGGAGGTTGTGGGTTCAAACCTTGCATTGGGCATCAAAAATACTTTGATAGTAATTCCATCCCACTGGTCATTTGGATGAGACTTGAAACCGAGGTTGAGTCCCTAAATGACCTTAGCTGTTGCTGGGACGTTAGACCCATTCATTTTCACTTTTGGATGACCTGTTTAGAAAGGTTTTACAATAAATGTAGCTATGACTGAATAATAACTTCTAGCCTTTGTGACCAGTG
This sequence comes from Conchocele bisecta, assembly GCA_029237695.1. Taxonomy (NCBI): domain Eukaryota; kingdom Metazoa; phylum Mollusca; class Bivalvia; order Lucinida; family Thyasiridae; genus Conchocele; species Conchocele bisecta. Next base: position 50,844,260 of record CM055265.1, on the reverse strand, counting down.
TTGTGATGGATCTGTGTCTGCAGTCTGATCCTGGCGTGCTACATTTGCCATTCACTCGGTGCACCTTCTGTGATGCTCATAGCTACATTATATACTGTTTATTCAACCAAGTAAGCTAAAATAACGTACAACATGACAAGTGATTGGGTCCAAAGTAAAACTTTATTTAGCTGTAGGACCCAATCACATACTGATGGTGACCGACAGTTGCGATTCAGAGGGTGTGTCGGAGAAACTGATTTGCTTGGTTAAATGAAACCTGTCATTGCGACGTTACCTCTACCCGTTACATTCTACCCATATATGAGGCATGCCATGCGATTTTGTATTAAAAGGATGTGCGATATCTCATGAACAATATATACAAAATTTACGATATTTTCCGTAAATGTCGAAAGATGGCAAAATTTTCTGTAATGACTTCGAAAATTGACGCAATTTTCATAGCAAATGCGGAATACTATTACGGATTTGCTAAGAAAATTGCGTCATCTTTCGACGTCATGAAAATATCACATTTTCTGCAAACATATTTCATGAAAAATCGCACATGTTCTTAGGTACAAAATTGCATGGCGTGTCTCATATGGTAAATACAAGAATGGTGTAGGTGGGTGGCAGGTGGGAGCACGCGATGGGTAATTTAACGATCAAGGTTCATCCATACCGGAATCCCGACTGGAGACCTGGTTTGGCCCTCGCATACGTCTTTGGCATTTTGAATGTGTTATACCCCTTATGTGAGGGCTGAATATATTTGTTTTCGATGTAAATATTCCGTTCTGATTTTGGGATTTTCCCCCCAATGCAGCAGGTTAAAATGGGATCGAACCCGTTTGCCCGGCCTTACATGACCTTAGCTGTTGATAGGCCGTTAAACACTAATAAACAAAAAACAAGAATGGTGTAATCTACTGCCGCTCTCCAGAACTGAGTGGTGTAATTCACCGTTGCATTTGTGTATGCTAAAGCTGAAATGTGAGAAATATCATTCTTAGGCTACTGGGGCCCGTTTCACTAAGCTTCGTACGACTAAAATGTTTGTAAGTGAATAATTATGATAGTCTGTAAATTTCACATTAGCAATGTTTTCTTGTAAACAATTAATGGATTTACATTTATTGAGCATAGGCTGCATGAAATTCCAAGACATATTCATGATATTTATAGGGAGAAATAAAAGAAAATACAATGAATTCTCGTCTGCTATTTTTTTTAACTATTTATAGCCCACACATTTCCCAGCATGCAAAGAGTTAATAGCAATTTTGGTGAAATCGGCTACTGGAGTGTTGTGTTCTATTTCAGATTATAGAGGAGTGGTTTGGCCAGCATACAGCAAAGCTGCACAATGAAAGGTGGGTGCACATCACAGCCTGGCTATGTACCAGAATAGCCTTAACCATTTCACCCCTAAGTAACTGGAATGTATTTTGATATGACTGTCACAAAATGGTTTTCAGACTAGTCCATTTATGAAAAGGGTGTATTTTTTGTTATCAAAATATGAAAATTACTTTAAAAAAGTGCTGATCCTGATGAGACGGCTTGTTAGGAGCCAGCTCGTCTGGATCTGCACACAGGTGGAAGACTTGGACCTATGACACCAAAAAAATGCCTATTAAGAAAATCCCATCGTATATCGTAAAATGTTCGTAAGTGCAAACTTATGATAGTCTGTAAATTTCACATTAACAATGTTTTCTTGTAAACAAATATTGGATTTACATTTATTGAGCATAGGCTGCATATGCAGCCTATGCTCAATAAATGTAAATCCATCAATTGAAATTTCCAGACGATCCGAAATTTGCACTTAAGAACATTTTAGTCGTACGAAGTTTAGTGAAACTTCGAGGGAGCTTGGGTTGCTTTATAGTAGTTTATGTGGTGGCCGTTGGACCTGACCATTCTCCCTGCAGCCACTGAGCATTTTTGTAAACCATGATTCATGTGACTGTGACTGGAGAAATGGGATCCTGATCAGACTACGGATACATAGGCTGATCTGGATCTACAATGGTTTCAAAACACATAAGCCCCATTTCTCCAGACTTTATTCTTCATCTAAATTGCTTGGCCTTAAATGATACTCTTGTGTTGGTGAGCCGTTAAACACCATTCCAGTCACAGCCACATATAGAGAATACCAGTCATGTGTCTTTTGATAAGTTTATCAGGCAAGGCTGGGAAACACGTAGGAATTCAGAGGCTTGTCGAGGAATTCCTACCGTTTCAGTAGCCGATTTCATCAAAATTGCAAAGTATACTTATCTAGCAACGTATACTTTGAGGAAGTAATCATTTATTTTTCCTGAAATGCATTATTTCATAAAGAACTAACGACTGCATATATTGGATGATTAAAAGTATGCAGAATTATTATACTGAATTTATTACATTATCACAGCCAAAATGGCTGTGATAATGTAATAAATTAAGTATAATAAAAATTTATCCTTAAATTTAAAATTTATCCCTCGAAGTATACTTTGCTAGATAAGTATACTTTGCAATGTTGGTGAAATAGGCTACAGAGCCGAGCCTCATAAACTTGATATGAGCAGACGCTAGTCTGGAAACCATTCATCAAGTAACATTTTATGCTAGCGGATGATCAAATGTAAAATAGTTTTTGTTGAAATGAACGCGGACTTGTTTACATTGCGTCATTACACCGACGTCATTCAGTAACATCATGTGACACTATTCGACCAATAAAACGTTAGTTTTCAATTCATTGTAACCCAGATATTCATATCGGGTCAATGCCTGATACGACATTATGTTATCAGTTGTACTTATTGGACCAATACAAAGCTTGTTACCTGATAAACTTTCATCCTAACCTAATGCAGTAAAAGTGAACTTTGGAGAATGAAAAAGATCATTAATTTGATAGTGTGAGCTAGGAGGCTGTTAGCCAGGGCCCGGTTGCTGAAAGCTTCAGTTAGCTTAACGGACTGTTAAATCCTTAACTGAACGGTTAAAATCTCTGTTTAAGGTTGCTCAAAGCTTCAGTTAGCTTAACGGACTGTTAAATCCTTAACTGAACGGTTAAAATCTCTGTTTAAGGTTGCTCAAAGCTTCAGTTAGCTTAACGGACTGTTAAATCCTTAACTGAACGGTTAAAATCTCTGTTTAAGGTTGCACAAAGCTTCAGTTAGCTTAACGGACTGTTAAATCCTTAACTGAATGGTTAAAATCTCTGTTAACAGAGATTTTAACCATTCAGTTAAGGATTTAACAGTCCGTTAAGCTAACTGAAGCTTTGACCAACTGTTAAATCCTTAACTGAATGGTTAAAATCTCTGTTAACAGAGATTTTAACCATTCAGTTAAGGATTTAACAGTCCGTTAAGCTAACTGAAGCTTTGAGCAACCGGTCCCTGTTCTTTCAGTATCCATGTCCTATCTCCTGTAGTTTAGCCGAGATGATCTTGCATGTTACAAAGTTTTTAAGCAATTGTCAATTAATATTACCGTACCTGATACTTGTGCTTTGATAAAGACCCATTCAAGATACAGTGCAAATTTGAACTTCAAATTTGATAATTGATAATATACCGTAATGACCCTACACATTCGGACATAATTTGTTTTGATAACTCCTGGAATTACTGAAACAAAGTGTATCCAAATACATTGTTATTGTGATAAACCAGTACAATGATACTAGTCATAACTATTCGGACACCTCCCTTCATTGTTGGGAAACCTTTGTATGTGTTTCCCAGAATAAATCGTGTCTGAATAGTTAGGGTTATTACACTATTTTACGAGACAACCAGGCCAAGTAGTTTGATTTAGAGTTCCAGATAAGGTGCGTATTGGCATATTTTACGCACTTATTTTAGCAGAATATTATTGATTATCAAAAGTGGGAGTGCAAAATACCCACAGGAATGGGAAAATATTGGTACGCATTGATTTTCAAATTGAGTACCGAAAATACTGTTTGCTTTTTGCAGCTCAAATAAGTGAATTTTTTAATGCGTTTTATTTTTTATCATTAATTTTGTTCCCTATTTAATAAGGAATAAAATCAATAATACATTTGTAAAAGTAAAATATGCATTGAATTTGAAATATGGGGGTATAGTACTCTTTAAATACAAAACTTATCTGGAGCTCTGTTGGTTGACTAATGTCCACATGCATATATTGTGAGTATGGAAGTAAACTGACTATCTGGGCCTGGTTGCTCAAAACCTTCTTTAGCTTAACGGAATATTAAATCCTTAACAGTGTTAAGCCTCTGTTAGCTTAACCCTTTCTCTGATAGAGACGACTTTTGGATGAGTCGAAATATCGCAAAACAGGGAAAGGGTTAACGGACAGTTAAGTGTTAATGATTTAACAGACCATTAAGCTAACAGAGGTTTTGAGCAATGGGGCCATGGTGATGTACTTGTATTGTCGTGATTGCAGGATTGTGACCGTGGAGAAATTCCAGAGATTCCTCATTGAGGAACAGAAGGTGAGGACCCCGGTCTATAATTATAACAACTTAATGATCACATACTCGATTCGCAGGACTGAAATCAGGACGTTTGATTGGTCAATCGAACAGGAAGTTTGATTGGTCAGTCGAGCAGGAACTTTGATTGGCCAATCAAATGGATAGTTTGATTGGTCAATCGGACAGGAAGTTTGATTGGCCAATCAAATAGATAGTTTGATTGGTCAATTGGACAGGAAGTTTGATTGGCCAATCAAATAGATAGCTTGATTGGTCAATCGGAGAGGAAGTTTGATTGGTCAATATGAACAAGAAGTTTGATTGGTCAAATGAGCTGCCTAACTACAAGGAGAAGAATTCACATAACATGTATTCAATTTGAAATAAATAGTGTTTAAACAAACTAATTATGAGAGCTTGCACCTGCAAGTGAGTGAATGCAAACATTGGTTCTTATCAGATGGCATGTCAGACACTAGTCACTATAACATTTCAACTCTTTGCATGCTAGTTGTGAAAATGACAGCCAACAAATACAGACTATTTTTCTTATTTCTCTCTGTAAATTTGTCTTGGAATTGCATTATTATTGCGTCCTCCGGACATATTCATGATGTTTAAAGGGACAAATATATGAAAATATAATGAATTGTCGGCTGCTATTTTTATGTCCATTTGGAAAAAAAACTTATACCATCGGGCAGACGTACCGGCGTTCACAGATTGTTCTACCTGACAGATCCTAACCAACTGTGGTATACATGTTTATTACGTCTAGATGAAGAAGCCTATTCATTTTTCCTGATGACGACTTACCTCTTCTTGGCAGCATTCTGTATACTGGTCCGTGCAATAGCTTAAGTTCTACTTGCTCTACTTGTCACATCTGAACCAAATTCGCTATGCCTGTTATCCATAGTATGAAGAACCTTATTGGTTTTTAACATTTTCTAATTAGCCATGTTTAATTTTGTATGCCCCCTATGCGATAGCAAGGGGGGCATATTGCTTCCTCTTGAGGTTCTGTACGTCCGTCCGTCTGTCCGTCCGCCCGCCCGCCCGCCCGTGTACATTTACGTCAAAAAGTTTGTAAGAGTTTCTCCAACATGTAATATCTTCAATATTACGCAAAGGATTGCTTTGGTACTTGGACACTTGAATCACCTGAACATTTGTCACACATTCACACCACCATTAACACGAGCTTGATCTTTGTCACCTTTGAAATGTCGCTGAAGCACTTAGCCGTTTTGTTGCGTCAAAATGTTTGTAAGAGTTTCTCCAACATGTAACATCTTCAATATTACGTGAAGGATTGCTTCGATACTTGTTACACACTCGCACCACCATTAACTTGACGTTGACGTTTTTTACCGTCACAAGGTCGCTGAAACACTTAGCCAATTTTACAGTCAAGTATGCCAAGGGGGCATATCCATGTTTTTCAAACATAATGTCTAGTTGCAGTCTGTGTCTTTGTCTGCGCAATAACTCAAGTTCTAATAACCAAATTCGGTACACATGTTTATCATGGCAAGAGGACGAACCCTATTGATTTTCAGTTTCTTATCTCCCCTTGTTGACTGGCCATGCTCGACAGGTGTATATTGTGGCCTTTGGTACTCTTGTTGAACTATTTATAGCCCACATAGAGACATAAGTCGGCAGAAAAATCGAAATGTGGTGTTTGAGCGAGTCTGAAAATTAGCCTGTCTCGGGCATTTTTCCAAGCTCTTGAATAGGCCATACTGTACTGTTTTATAAATGAGCCATTTATTGGGTCCAAGGTCCGAGTCTTCCACCTGTGCTATGTGACTTCACCTAATAGACTATTTGTTCACTGCATACAGGAATTTTCCGATAGCAAGCTGCCAATAGCGGACATTACGGTAGCTGTGAAGGACATCATGAAGCTGTTCTTAGCCGACCCCGGCCGCGAAATACAGTCCCGACTATTCTTCTCTGTCGAGGAGGTAAGTCACTGGCCATATAATATATATAGGATCTTACATGAGTGATGATTTAATATATTTCTTAAACGAGTAAATAGATAAGATGGTTGATTGTCAGTTAGATCAGCGCTGGTTGTGAGACATAGTCCCGACTCGTCTCCGTGGAAGAGGTATGACTGTAGCCCGGGGCCCCGTTTCACTAAACTTCGTACAACTAAAATGTTCGTAAGTGCAAATTTAATATCGTCTGTAAATTTCAATTGATGGATTTACATTTATTGAGCGTAGGCTGCACTTACAAACATTTTAGTCATACAAAGTTTAGTGATACGGACCCCTGGTATTCTTGGTGGTGTAATTCAGTTATATTTGTGCTGGTTGAAATGTCAGAAATCTCCTTCTCAGGGGCCCGTTTCACCAAATTTTGTACGACTAAAAATTTCAATTTATGTATTTACATTTATTGAGCTTAGGCTGCATATGCAGCCTATGCTCAATAAATGTAAATCCAATAATTGTTTACATGAAAACAGTGTTAATGTGAAATTTACAGACTATCATAATTTCGCACTTACGAGCATTTTAGTCGTGAAACGGCCCCCACGTGTCATGTCAGCTAGGCTGGCTACATGCTTGGTGACCCAGCTGCTAGATCCAGTCCAGATTCTTGTTCTCTGTGGAAGAGCTATAGAGAATACCAGGCTAGTGTCTTTGATATCGAGTTTATCAGACGAGGCTAGGAAACGCGTAGGAATTACGAGCATTGCTAAGGAATTGCATACAAAAATGTGAAACGGGCCCCTGGTTTCTAGTCAGCTAGGCCAGCTAATACTACGTCATATGTGCCCTGCTGATAGTTGCACACCTAACGTGCTTGGGGTTGTGTCCTTTTTATATGTATCGCCACTGTCTTGGATTTCTTCAAATTACCTTGCACTACATGCATAACAAACAATATCCATGATGTTTCAAAGATCTATTAAGTTGATAATGTCATATGGCAATATCCCACTTGGCTGCATGCCTGATGCCCGCCAATGGGGCAAACCCATTTGTAATTCAGTTCTGACCTTACATGTTGACTATCCAAACAACTAAAAACTGGTATAGACGCATTGCCTGGCTACAGGTGGGTCTTATCAAATCAAACGGATGGCTTTAGAAATATGATATCCACGTAGTTCCCGTCTTACTGGATATATTGCTACACATAGATCCAACTTATAGAAAAGTGCATGCAGGGTGCAGTCATACAGTTAGTACAGTTTGTTCTGCAAAAGGGACCTGATGGCATTGATTACCCAACTTCGTTACAATACACTGTTTGTAAACATATAGAGGCCTGTGGTGTTGATGGGGTTCATTTTGCTGGCCTAGATATGAGCTAAATTCTGTTTGCGCTCTGAAATATTTTCATCTTTTGGTGTCATTTACAAAAGATAGGGAAGATCATTGATCAATTTTGAAATATTCTAAATGCAACTCTGGGGGTCTTTTCACTAACCTTTGTACTACTAAATTGTTCATAAATGCAAATTTAGAATAGTCTGTACATTTCAATTGACGGATTTACATTTATTGAGCATAGGCTGCATATGCAATTTGCAATATGAATCTGGTCTCCAATAGCAAGCATTATTATTTTTAAACTTTTTTTGTCATTTTTTTTTTTTTTTTCATTATTTTTTTTCATTTTTTTTTTCAAATTATTTTTCAATTTTTGTCCAGTAGCAGAAGGTCGTAAGTGCTATATACAGACTATTCACCTGTACATGTGCTAGCATGTGCAACTGACCACTGACCACTTACAGGTAATTTATACAGGTAAATGATTATATTACATTTCCGTAAACTGTGTTGAAAATATTGTGGCATTATGTGGACCTGTGCAGATATATGTAGATAAATATAGGACTATTAAAAAAAATTCTGGGCTCCAGTAGCAAGCATTATTATTTTTAATTTTTAAACTTTTTTTCCATTTTTTTTTTTCGTTTTTTTTTTCAAATTATTTTTCAATTTTTGTCTAGTAGCATAAGGTCGTAAGTGCTATATACAGACTATTATCATATAATAAAACAATTATTGACTAGTGAGCCATAGAATATAATCTGATATTCTATGGTTCACTAGTCAATAATTGTATAATATGTTCGGGCCAGTGAAAATTGCTTTCGGGCCCAGGCTCGAGGTCAAAGCGGGACAAGGCGAGGCATCTGATTCCGCGGAATTCTTGTTTACTTATCTCCCTTTGTTGTTTCGTGCTCTGATTTTGTATCCAAAGCATAACTCGAACACGCATATACGCATTGCTCTAATGGTCCTCTACCGCCCTGTGCCAAATCCACGTTCGTTCTGCCCCCGTCAAGCCCAGGGTCAAGGTCACATACTTAGTGCTTCAAAAACATTAACGCTTGGGTAAATATCTTATACTTTCTGTTTTCTTTCATGGATCATGGATCATCTTCATATTTCATATACGCATTGCTCTAATGGTCCTCTACCGCCCTGTGCCAAATCCACGTTTGTCCTGCCCCCGCCAATCCCAAGGTCAAGGTCACATACTTGGTGCTTCAAAAACTTTAATGCTCAGGTAAATATCTTATAATTTTTCTTTCCATTCACGGATCAACTTCATATTTCATATATGCGTTGCTCTAATGGTCCTCTACCGCCCTGTGCCAAATCCACGTTCGTCCCGCCCCCGCCAAGCCAGCCCAGGGTTAACATCATATACTTAGTGCTTCAAAAACTTTAACGCTCAGGTAAATATCTTATAATTTCTGTTTTCTTTCACGGATCAGCTTCATATTTCTATATGCATTGCTCTAATGGTCCTCTACCGCCCTGTGCCAAATCCACGTTTGTCCTGCCCCCGCCAAGCCCAGGGTGAAGGTCACATACTTGGTGCTTCAAAAACTTTAACGCTCAGGTAAAAGAAAATTTTGACTTGCAATTTGGCCTCATTTATTATCAAAGCGATATGTGGGACATCCGTGTTCTATGAACACATTTTCTAGTTTATTAAACTTCACATGCATAGAAGACGACCCAAAGGTGTGTCGCACGTAAGAATGACAACTATTGCGTCGTTAATTTCTTAGTTATCTCCCTTTGTTGTTTCGTGCACTGATTTCGTGTCTGGAGCATAACTCGAACACCCTTTGGAATATTTTCATGAAACTTCACACATGCATAGACCACGACCCTAAAGGTGTGTCCCGCAAGAATGACAACTCTTGCATCACTAATTCTTTAGTTATCTCCCTTTGTTTTTCCGTCACTGATTTTGTCTCCGGAGCATAACTCGAACACCCTTTTTTCAAACTACTTGTGTATCTGGGGAGGGGGATACACATGCGCTTGTCGACAAGCGTCCATTTCTATTTTTTTCTACATTTTTGTATGCAATTCTATATAGGGTACAGAGTTTGTGTACACTACTCTTCTAAAACCTTTCATTCAATTGATCTGAAACTATATACACATCTTCTACACATACAATATCACCCTAAGCATATTTGAGTACCGTGTGTTTCAGTACCTGGACTACCTGTTCTCGAAACACAACACAATCTGGGAAAGCAGGTATGACAAGGTGCACCAGGACATGACGAAGCCTCTCTCTTGGTACTGGATCGCCTCGTCCCACAACACGTACGTTCACTCCACCCAGCAATCTTACATGTACATGACCATCTGTCGATTCACTCCGCCCAGAGCAAATGGAATGAAATGGTGCTTAACCACCCAGAGTGTATGGATGGGCCATTTACCCTTTCCCTGTTTTGCGATATTTCGACTCATCCAAATCCAAAACATCTGAATAAAAGAATGAAATGCTGGGTCAAATGATGGTTAAATTATCTGATAGAGTAGAAAACATTGTGGGAAAAGGAGAAATTGCTTGTTACAAGCAATTTCTCCTTTTCCCACAATGTTTTCAAAAGACATCTTCTGCAGAGGCGTGAAAAGTCGTCTCTATTAGGGAAAGGGTTAAGCACCATTCCATTCACTCGGCCCAGAGAGCATGGAATGGAATTATGTTTAACGGTCGATGGGCCGTTAAGCACCATGCCATTCACTCGGCCCAGAGAGCATGGAATGGAATTATGTTTAACGGTCGATGGGCCGTTAAGCACCATTCCATTCACTCGGCCCAGAGTGCACGTAATGGAATTATGTTTTAACAGTCGATGGGCCGTTAAGCACCATTCCATTCCATTCACTCGGCCCAGAGAGCATGTAATGGAATTATATTTTAACAGTCGATGGGCCATTAAGCACCATTCCATTCCATTCACTCGGCCCAGAGAGCATGTAATGGAATTATATTTTAACAGTCGATGGGCCATTAAGCACCATTCAATTCCATTCACTCGGCCCAGAGAGCATGGAATGGAATTATGTTTTAACAGTCGATGGGCCATTAAGCACCATTCCATTCCATTCACTCGGCCCAGAGTGCATGTAATGGAATTATATTTTAACAGTCAACGGGCCGTTAAGCACCATTCCATTCCATTCACTTGGCCCAGAGAGCATGGAATGGAATTATGTTTTAACAGTTGATGGGCTGTTAAGCACCATTCCATTCACTCGGCCCAAAATTCTTCTATCCACTGGGCCTACTGTTCGTTTCTCGAAATATGCGCAAATTTACTTTAAATAAATACATTGCAAAAACATTTTTTTGACAATATGTGACTGGAGAAATGGGGCTTACAGATTTGTTACCAGCATTGCTCCTGATCAAATAGTACACTCCTGTAGCCTGATACCAATCTATATTGCTTGTTAGAAACATGATGGGTGTTTCATTGATGGAATGGTAAACAGTGCGTATCCTAATTAGACTGTGCGTATGCATTGGCTGATCTGGATCTACACTATCTACACTGGATGCAAAACCCATATTAAAGCACATTTAATTTCATCCTAATTTATGAGACCTTTTTAGTTCGGGATTTCTCTATGGGAATTTCAACAGAAGTGGAAGGGGAGTGGGAGGTGGAGTCCAAAAATGAAAGGAAAATTGTCTTCGTTGGAACTACACTTGTCGCAAATGCCATAAGCCCCATTTATCCAATCACAGCCACCAAAGCTGGGATTTAACTGTAGCCTATTTCACCAACATTGCAAAGTATACTTATCTAGCAAAGTATACTTGGAGGGAGAAATTTTCAATTTAAGGAAAAATTTATTAATTTTTATTATACTGAATTTATTACATTATCACAGCCATTTTGGCTGTGATAATGTAATAAATTCAGTATAATAATTCTGCATACTTTCAATCATCAAATATATGCAGTGGCTAGTTCTATATGAAATAATGCATTTCGTGGAAAATAAATGATTACTCCCTCAAAGTATACTTGGTTAGATTAGTATACTTTGCAATGTTGGTGAAATAGGCTACAGGTCCGTTGGCCAAAACATATTTTGTGACTGGAGAAATGGAATTTCTTTTACATTTGCAGCCAATCTAGCACCTGATGTTTGATTATGAAATTCACCTTTTCACCACTAAATATCTGAGACATTGACTGGTCTATGCTACATTTTGAACTTATTTTGAAAAATAAGTAATTTACATACAAATATTTGAAATGAACAACTCGTCCTGCAGGACAAGCGGACGAGTGGAATTTTCGTGCCCTGTAGAGGTCGGTGGTGTTGAAATGGTTAATGCAATCCGAGAGTCTGTCATTGTCATTGCAGGTACTTGACGGGCGACCAGATATCGAGTGAATCGTCGGTCGAGGCATACGCCCACTGCCTCAGGATGGGGTGTAAATGCCTAGAATGTAAGTCGAGCCTTGTCTAGTCACGTGACCTCTGGAGAATGTATTTAAATCTCATAATCAATGTACAGTCAAATATCCATGAATGGCCACCTTTGGACACAGACGTGTCTGTATATGACTGAACGAATGTAAAATCCCAACCTGTCAATCAATCTACATAGACAATATTAGGCTAGTGTCTTTTCATATCAATGACCGATGTACGGAGCCCTGCAGGCGACGTAAAATTCTTTTTTTTATTGATTTGTTCCCACGAAATAACAATTTGTTCCCTCAATTTAATAAATCGTTCCCACAAATTAACAATTTGTTCCCACGTGGGAGCGAATTGTTATATCATGGGAACGAATTGTTAAATTGAGGGTACAAATTGTCATTTCATGGGAACAAATTGTTAATTTGAGGGAACAAATTGTTTAATTGAGGGAATGAATGAATAAATAAAATCCATGTTCCCTCCGTGGCTCCGTACCGATGGGACCTAGCAAAGCTTATATGAAGCGAACATTGTAATTTCTGTGTTGGACATTTATATTTCATTTTATCGAGGCATCTTTTCGCAGTCACGTTTATGTTGCGTCATTACACTGACTTAATTTGGTAACGTCATTTGGTGTCCTTCGATAATGACATCGTATCGGTGGTCTTTCTGATGAGACTCAAAACCGAGATCCTAAGACACTCCATGTTATTTTGTACGTAAAAACATGTGCTAATTTTCATGAAATTATATTTACAGAAACTGATGTTTTCTGTAAATGACGTCGAAAGTTGACGAAATTGTCAAACCATGATTTTGGTGTTCCCCGTTCTATCTGTATTCTTATCCTTTCTCCACTCTATTATAGGAATGAATGGCATTTTTGCGGAATTTATCGGGGTATAAACTTGGAAAAGTCGCGGGAATATTGGACGAGGCCTTCCGGCCTTCGTCCAGTATTCCCGCGACTTTTCCAAGTTTATATCCCCGATAAATTCCACAAAAATTCCATTCCTTATAATTCCAGCATTTGAAATAAATTCATCAAGAAAATGTGTTTATTTTCCGTTTTCTTAATAATTATTTTAACTGCGCCTCACGGTTACAGAAAGTAGTTTGGCGTGAGAGTTTACTGGGATATAAATTTCGGACAGAGACTTGCTACGAGCCAGTCAATTGGATCTACACGTTTTGCCAATACCACAGGCCTGTGGCGATGAAATGGTTAAGACAGTTTTTTTCATTCAACAAAATGCATAAAAAAAAGGAATTGTCGGATTAAAAAAATAATATTTTTATGCCCCCGGTCTCTGTAGACTGGACTCTGTGTCTCTGTGTGTGTCCAGTTCATAAATACAACGTTTGCAAACACTGTAGATCCAGATGAGCTGGCTCGTAACGAGCCATCTCATCAGGATCTGCAGTGTTTGTCATTATTTTTAGGATTTTGAGAGACTATGCCTCTTTTTATGCCCCCCGGTTTTGGTAGAGCTGGGAGGCATATACAAGGTGTGGAATCACATGTTTCCGAACAGCCTGACGTCATGTTTTTAAGATTTGTTTACAGTAGATTTCTCTTAATATCTTTCTAATGGAATGACATATTTTTATAAAATATACCACAGCAAATGCGGTAAGCGTTGCCATTTATTGTATAGGCGGGTTTAATCTCATAATTCTGTTGTTTTGACGAAGAATCAATTACCGTAAATGTAAATAAAAACTAGAGCATGTGAATGTAAGAAATAAATGGTACTCTATTCTTTGTGAAAGTTGTAAGTTATTGTAAATAATTTTCAGAGCACCCATAAAACACATATGCCATCGTATTTGGTGCGCTACATATCATCAAAATCTGTCAGTTTGTTGGGAAGATTTTAAAGAAAATCTACCATAAAAATTACGTCACGTCGGAAAATAGGGTTCGCAGGGATTCCGCTGGGGAAAATAAAAAAATCGCCCTTCAAAAAAAAAAAAAAAAAAAAAAAAAAAAAATTGTAATTTTTTATCGCCAATTCTTTATTTTTATCGCCAATTGCAAAAGTGGCGATCGCCAGCGGAATCCCTGGGTTCGGAAACCATGTGATCCCACACCTTGATAAAGTGTTTGGACTCTGTGTCCGTGGGTCTGGTTAAGTGTGTCAGAGTTTCACCCAAATGCCAGTCGGGGAATTTGTGTATCGTCAAGCCACATTTTCTTGTTGTAATAATTATGTGCTTATATTAGTGTTTGACTTTGGTTATGTTATATTTTTATATTATATATATATTTATATTATATTATCGCTTCTTGGTGTTCCCCTAAAACACTTGTAAGTCGTGTATAAAAATATCCAATCCAGTTGTCATTGCCTACATAAAGATCGCAGCTTAGATGGTATTATCCTGCCGTCACTCACAAATAATTTGGTTGAGTAAAGGGACCTTACAGCAATCAGCATATCGAGAATACCAGACTAGTCTTTGCATATCAATTTTCTCGGACAAGGCCAAGAAACACGTAGGAATTCCTACTGTTTCCGAACTGAGCCTGATAACCTTTATATTAAAAGAAACTAGAATGGTATTCAATTTACCAGGTAACGTTTTAGGCTACAGAATGAGCAATTATGACGTTTTCGTTGAAAAGAACGCGGCCCTGTTTACCTTGCGTCATTACACTGACGTCATTCGGAAACATCATGTGGCGCCATTGGACCAATGGAATGTCAGTTTTCAATTTGTTGTAACCCGGATATTCATATCATGTTAATGCCTGATACAGCAATATGTTATCAGCCAGTACGTATTCGGCCAATACAAAGCTATTTACCTGATACAAGTAGATCCTGATTCTTTTGCACTGCCACATACTCTAACTAGCAAACTTCTGATCTACTCAAATGACGACAATAAGGCTGCTGCTTCAACTGAATGGCATCCATACATGTTGATCTGGAGCTACAATGTTTGCCAGGCCAATTATACATATGGGTATATAGTTTTCGTAATTCCTTCTGTCCGTCCGTCCACGTTAAAGTTTTTGGGTACCCATTATCTCTCTCACAGTAAGTCGGATTGACCTCAAACTTCATATACTTCCTTATCATCATCTATATTTTCATTCCATACCACACCCATGCGGCCTTCATTTCCACTGTCAAGGTCAAATTACTTGAAATTTGCGTTAAAGTTTTTTAGATACTGTATTTGCATTAAATATTTTATTTGTATGACCAGGCGGCGGCCGGGGGTATACGTGAGCCCTGCTCACTTTCTCTAGTTTGCAGCTAAGTTTGCTGAAAACGTTGTAAACTCCCTTTTCGCAACTGTTGCACAATTCATGTCCAATTCAGTAGAGCGTTTTGTAAGCAGAGATAAAGGGGTAGTATATATACAGTCTACACTCGATATCTCAAACTCTCTTAAGTCAAACTACTGGTAACGTAGAAACAAAATTGCTACCCCGCTATGATGAAACGGATCATAGGCAACTCTTGTAGCTAGTGATAATGCAGTAAAATTCTTGGTCCCATGTACAAATGTACATGTGTTCCTAGAAAATAACTTATATTTGTTAACTCAAATTGTTCCATGCATGTGTAAGCAATCTGGCTGAACAACATAATTTAATGGAACTAAATGTCACTCTTCATTGGTACAGTGGAACCTCTCTAAACCTGACACCCTGGGAGGTCCCCAGGTGTCAGGTTTAGAGGGGGTCCACTGTTATCAGCACTCGATGACCAATGTTTGTCATTGTCAGTCATGAACAGACAGGACAATGAAATAAATTCCATTGAAACCCATCGAAATTAAGCACAATGTGTCCCCTGGGTGTCGGGTTTAGAGGGGGTTCCACTGTATTGCTCATTGTCTGCAAAGCTTGAAACCACATTTAACATTTGTAACTTTAAATAATACTTGCCAGGGGTTGAAAAAATCCTTTTGTTCCACTCGCCCAGCTGGGCAAGTACAAAAAAAAAGTACTTGCCCAGGTCAAAAAGTTACTTGCCCAGTTTTTAAAAAAAATAAAATGCTATTTCCAGTATTTGTAATGTTGCATCCTATTTAAAAAAAAAAGCTTTTACATATAAATGATCATTACCAAAATGTATGAGACATATTCACTATTATTGTTATTTATATTTTAAGTATTAAATGAACATAAACAAACAAATAAATATTATTTATCGGGAGATAAACGTCGTTTTTTCTTCAACAACGTTTTTTAGCAGCGAATTTGCTCAGAGGCTTGCACGCTTCTTATTTTCTATAAGCGTTGAGTGACATAGATTTGTTTAATTTATAGTGGCTATATTTGCATGCGCTGCGCGCTGCCTTAATTACTAAATTCAATGGTTTCGGACCCGGCGCTGACCGTTTCGTCCCAAGCCGTTCATGTTCGATGTTCGGCGTCTGAAATGTGCGTTAACCCAACTGTATACGAGACGATATATGTGGCCGCGTATACACTAGTCTATACTCGCAGTCATATTATTTGTTACAGCCGACAAATAATCCGTGAATTAAACTGATTCTACCCATAACCGTGTACATAGACACTGCTTGAATCTTACTTCCCGCAAATTGACGTAAGCTGAAAACAACAAATGGTCGCTGAATTAATACCATTTGTTGGCCGTTATCGATGGAATTAATTGGCAATTTCTTCAGAAAAAAAAATCCTGACCAAATCTTTCACTCGCCAAACTGGGCGAGTGCCTGTAGAAAGTACTCGACCGCCACAAAAAGCACTCGCCATGGCGAGCTGGGCGAGTGGAATTTCAACCCCTGCTTGCGTTTCCTTAATATGAGACAAACCATGTGATTTTTTACCTTAGAAGATGAGAAAATTCTGTCAACTTTCTACGTTATTTATGAAAAATAGTCCTACATTTTGTCAATATCGCACATGTTCCAAGGTACACAATCACATGACTTGTCTCCTATGTGTCTGTGACAAAGACATGCATGTAGTGGCATATTGGTTGTCCACTTAGATTTCAAACAAGTACATCCTTGATTCCAAAATGAGTTGTGGCTGTGACTGGAGAACAGAGGCGTGTGGCAAGTGTGCCGAGTGTAGACCGAGACCAATCTGAGAGTCGGTGCTATTGCCAGTCAGGATCTGAATTGTTTCCGTTTCAGTCGATACAGTAACCAACATTTTTGTAGCAGAAACAAGAGCTCTTTATCTGTTGCATGAGTGTGCTAGCAATCAGAAGCTAGACTGGCCATGAAGGCCATAAGCCACATTTTTCCAGTCACATGCACAATTGTTTTAAATGATAGGAATGCATGTTACTCGGTAGCACGGTAACATGGAATCATTCATTAATCGCTTGTGTTTGTTTAACCCATTTCATGTTGAGGATACGCCATTTTGTTCATGAAAAATCCTAAATATTTTGTTTATATGTGCTTAAAAGTATATGTTGTGACCACGTCGAGACGGTTCAGATGAGTGGTCACAACATATACTTTCATTGAGAAATAACAAAAATAAAAATAGCGTAATTAAAATAATTCATACCCGTAAAGGTGTATTTCGAATGTAATGGGCTAAGCCATCTGACTGTGACTTGAGAAATGTGGCTTATGACATTCGAGACCAGTCTATTCTTTAATTGGCTAGCACACCTCTACAGTCGCATACACATACTCTTTGTTAGAAACATGGCAGGTATGTCACTAACTGAATGGCGAATATTTCAGAAAGACTGTTCAGACTAAGTGGATATAGAGAATAGTAGGTTAGTGCCTTCAATGGGAACAAATATCTGGCAAGGTTTAGGAAACGGGATGGGCGAGGCTCTGCCGAGCCCATCCCGTTTCCTTGCCGTGCCAGATATTTTTCTCCATTCACGGCACTAACCTACTATTCTATTTATCTCGTCAACACCTACAAATAGCTTTCAAATGCAAAAAATAACCCCAGCTCCATCCTCAAAATCGGAGAATCGACTAGTATGACAACCGCACATATTCATACACTGTGATTACCGGTAGGTCGTATTGACAGGATATCAAAAATGTTTCACGGCACCGTGTTTCACGGCACATACGCACTGTGTTGACGGGATAAATATCTGATCTGAGTCTAACCTGGTCACAAAGCTAGGTCATAAGCCTCAGTTTGCTAGTTACAGACATATATTAACCCTTAGACCGCTACACACAACAATTGTTCGTCTGCTGTTGCTTTTATATCTTGCCTTATTTCTCAATAAAAACATGTTTTGACAGCACTTAATCATTTCCAATGGAAATGATTCTTAAGTGCTGTCAAAGCATGTTGTAAATTATTCTAAAGTGCTGTCAAATCATGTTTTTGATGATAAAAATGGAAACTAGAAAATAAACAGCAGACGACAAAAAATTAAGATAGCGGTCTAAGGGTTAAAATATTTGTGCAATATGCTTTGGTGTGAATACAGTATATTTGTAGGCTAGTTTTAACATCATACAAGTGGTTGAAATCATATACATGTAGCATGCTCTTCTTAATATTTTCATTCCATTTTTAGGGCAGATATTCGGACCAGTTGCTTATGGTAAATAGTATTTCTAATGCACTCTATAAATATCACGCAATCTGATTGGCTGATGGATTGTCATACATTACAGGTATATCATTGTTGATGAACGGTCGCAAATTATTTCAATATGTATTCCTACAGGAGCCAGTAGTAAAGGAGTGCATTAGAAATACGTTAACAGCATTGTAATTTTGAAATTTGCGGCGTATAGGTCGGAAAACATGTTTAATGGCTCCTCTAGCGCGTCACCATTACAATCATTTTCTGATATACGCCACAAATTTGAAAATTACAATACAGTTATAATAACCCTATAGTTTATCTGAATTCACAAATAAAAATGCTCCAAAAGTAAAAAAAAATAATCTTTTGTTTACTTATTGGCTCATTCCATTACCATATTGTTTGTAAGTTGCCATTGTTATAGGTTAAGAAAACTGCAGTAAAAAGGTTTTTTTTGTTATTGACATGCACTGGTTCAAATCTCAACATGCCCCTTTTGTGTTGTGGCGTATCATAGATAAACCCCCATCTATATCACAGGTGGAAGACTCTGACTTGCGACATAAAAAAATTAAACAAATCACATTACCACACCCACCTACTATCGTACTATACACTACGTTTATTAACCCTTTCAACACCACAGGCCTGTATAGTGGTATTGGCAAACCGTGTAGATCCAGATGAGCCGGCTCGAGTCGAGTGTCTCGTGCCGTCTTATCAGGATCTGCACTTTTTGCAAGTTATTTTCTTACTTTTGAGAACAAAAACACCCCTTTTCAATAAATGGACTAGTCTGAAAATCATTCTGTGATTGGATTGGTCCGGAAATTAACATATAAAAATCCATTCCGGTTACTTAGGGGTGAAAGGGTTAATAAATGGAAATTCTTTATGTCACAGTCTTCCACCTGTGATTCATATTAGCATATTATTTCACAGAAACATTGTATTTTGTCATATTGTATCCTTATTCATATGTGTGCATCAATGTCCACGGACCTTGTATAACCCCATTTCAGCATTTGTAGCCGTGCCTGCCTGTAGCGTACATGTGCCTGTCTGTATTCTGTTTGTCAGTGGATTGTTGGGATGGGCCCGATGGTTACCCCCAGATCTACCATGGTCACACACTCACGTCCAGAATTCGCTTCCTCGATGTGCTCAAATCAATCAAAGAACATGCATGGGATGTATCAGAGTAAGTCGTCTACTGGGACTGATATAATGCCTCATTAACCCACCCACTCCTTATTAGGGCCCCGCCGAGAATCGGTGGTGCCCTATATGTTTTGCCCTGTCTGTCTGTCTGTCTGTCTATCCAGTTTTGTAAGAGTTTGCCTTCAGCTAATATCTTCATATTGCACACATGCATTACTTAGTAACTATACATCATTCCACATTCATACAATTACCCTCGCTACTGATTCTACGTCCGTCCGTCTGTCTGTCTGTCTGTATATTTATGTTTCTCAAGTCGCCTATAATTTCTGTTTGCCATCAGCTAATATCTTCCTATTGCACACATGCATTACTTAGTAACGATACATCCTTCCACATTAATACAATTACCCTCGCTTCTGATATTACGTCTGTCCGTCTGTCTGTTTATTTGTTTGAAAGTTTTTGTAAGAATTTCTCAAATCGCCCATAATTTCTCTTTGCCTTTTGCTAATATCTTCATATTGCACACATGCATTACTTTAACCCTTTCAACACCACAGACCTCTATAGAGACAATGTTTGCAAACTGCAGATCCAGATGAGCCGGCTAGTAACGAGCCGTTTCATCAGGATCTCCACTGTTTGTTAATAGTTATCAAATTTGAAAAAATTACCCTTTCTGAAGAATGGAATAGCCTGAAAATTTGAATGGACCAATGAAATAGCGTGAAACATTGGCATGGAACATCCTATTAAGTTACTTGGTGTTGAAAGGGTTAATAGTAACGATACATCCTTCCACAATAATATAATTACCCTCGCTACTGATCGTACGTCCGTCTGTCTGTTTATTTATTTGAAAGTTTTTGTAACAGTTTTCAAATAGGGGCCCTATGTGCGTCTACAGACCTCATTTTCTAGTTTCTTCTGAAACCTGCATGTTAACTGGCTGTAAAATAAACAAATGTTGAAGCCTTGCCCTTACTAATTCACACACTCCTGTTTCTTATTTCTTCTGAAACCTACGTTTGAAGATGCTGTAAATAAACAAATCTTGAAGCATTGCTGCCATGAATCCATATGTGGGCCACCCGACGGACAAGCTGTACTACGTTTACAACAGTCGTAGCCCAAGATCAGCCTGTGCATCCATGCAGTCTGCTTAGGGCCTACTCTGTTCAGCATTCGGTCACTGAAGTGATGTAACTGCAATCAGCGAAACTTAGATTCTAAGGGCCATAATTTACACTTGATGCTGATGTTGTAAGGGGCCCATATGTGATAACCCGTGTGATTTTGTACCTTCGGACATCTGCATAATTTCATCAAATATGTTTACAAAATTTACAATATTTTCCGTAAATGGTGTCAAAAGTTGACAAAATTTGCTCTGAAAATTTTGTAAATTTTTGACTATTTATGAAAAATATTGTAAATTTTGTAAACGTATTTAATGAAATTACGCAGATGTTTGAAAGTACAAAATCATATGGCGTGTCTCATATACCCATTACAAAATCGGCCTTGTGTTTGGTTGTGATTGGAGAAATAGGGCTTATGTGATTTATGATCAATGTAGCCCCTGATCACGGAGCACATTTCTGTAGCCGATAACACTCTACATGTATATTGCTTGTTAGAAGCATGCCAGATGTTTCATTGATGCAATGCTGAACAGTGCAGATCCTGATCACTGGATCTACACTGGTTGCAAAACTCATAAGCCCATTTCTCCAGTCACAGCCACATGAAGGTTTTGATCAGTGTAGTTGCTGGTCATCTCGCTCCTTTCTTTCAAAATCAGATTTATTTCTTCTAAATTGTCGGGAGCATGCGAATGGTAAATTTAACGATGGATTTCAACCTTAACGGAATCCCGATATCCCTGTTTGGTCTTCGGGTACATTTTTGGCTTCCTTGTTATACCCCCTGCCCCCAGCATACAAAGTATGTCGAGCGGTATATAGTTTCATATTTCCGTTCGTTCGTCCGTTCGTCTGTCCGTCCGGGCCAACATCGGGGGTTTAGGAGCTTAGGGTAAGGGTTAGTAACAAAGGATTCCTTTGTTATAGTCGGTAAGCTCCTAATTCCATTGATCTTTAGGAGCTAATCCTTTGATCTTTTAAAGAACAAAAAGCTCATAACTCTCAAATGTTTGAACGTCCGTCCGTCCGTCCGTCCGTCCCCGTCCGTCCGTGAGATTTTCTTTAAACTTTTTTTGGGTACCCATTATCTCTGCCAACGTAAGTAGAATTGACTTGAAACTTCTTATACTTCTTTATCATCATCCATGTAATCATTCTATACCACACCCAGGTGGCTTTCATACCCAAGGTCAAGGTCAAATTACTTTGAAATTTGCGGTAAGCTTTTTTAAACATTTGCATTCAAGTTTTTGTGTTCCCATTGTCTCTTCAACTGTAAGTCGGATTGACTTGAAACTGTATATACTTCTTTATCATCGTCCATCTTTTCTTTCTATAATCCACCCATGCGGCTGTCATGGCCAAAGTCAAGTCAAATTACTTTTTGAAATATTTGCGTTAAAAGTTTTTAAGTACACACTATCTCTGCAACAGTAAGTCAGATTGACTTGCAACTTCATATACTTTATTGTCGTCCATATTTTAATTCTATAGCCCACCTATGCAGCTTTCAATCCCAAGGTCAAGGCCAAATGACTTTGTTTGTGGGTGGGTTGAGGTGGTGGCTGGCGATATCTGTGAGCCCCTGCTCTCTTGTTCTAATTATACTGTTGACATACAAAGTATACAAAGTCTATAACTGTAAGTTGGATTGACTTCAAACTTCACATACCGTACTTCCATATCATCGTCCATATGTTTGTTCATTTCATACCACACCCATGTGGCCTTCATATCCAAGGTCAATTCAAATTACTTACAAATTTGCATCTGTAAGATTTGCATTAAAGTTTTCGTCATTGCCATTGCCACTATACAGGCGTGTAGTGTTGAAAGGGTTAAGCTACGACAAGAAGGCCAGTTTGCCTATTCAGTGGATGTGTTTCTAGTGTTTTATGATGGTTAGATGCATGCATCTATAGTGGAGCCATCAAGTCTTTGCTGTAGTCATGTCATTTCTACGGATGTATTTTTTTTATTAATTTGTTCCCTCAATTTAACAATTTCCCACAAATTAACAATTCATTCCCACGATATAACAATTTGTTCCCTCGAATTAACAATTCGTTCCCATGATATAACAATTTGTTCTCCTTATATAACAATTCGTTCCCATGATATAAACAAATTGTTATTTCGTGGGAACGAGTTAATAAAAAAAAAAAGAATTCTACGTCCCTTGCGGGGCTCCGTACATTTCTGTAGTAGACAGTTGACATTAAATTCTGGTCTCCATCACTTTTACTAAATCGCATGCCTCCTACATTTGCATATAGCATGAACACTCGACTCCTCTACTGCACTATACTGTAAGGAGGTTTTTCATAGAGCTAACAGCATTATGAGTATAATTCTACAATATACACGGCAGTTAAATATACCGTAGTAGAAGTCTCTTCCATATGCGCTAACTTCATTATGAATGTAAAAGTAGAATATACTAGAGTTAGTGTAATGGTAGTAGGCACTCTCCCATCAGTGGACATGAATTTTCCTAGTTTAGTTTAACCCTTAGAAGGCGGGAACCAAAAACTGTTGTCTGCTGTTGTAACTTATTTTGTGTTTTCTCTAAATAAAAACATGGTTTGGCAGCATTTTAGAATCATTTCCATTGGAAATGATTCTAAAGTGCTGTCAAACCATGTTTTTGATAAGAAAAATGGAAAATAAAAAATAAACAGCAGACGACTAATTTTAATTCGGCACTGTAAGGGTTAATCAGATTTACATGCATGCATGACAATTACAGTAGATACGAGAGAATGCAGAAAAGAAGTCATCACGATTTAGCTACAAAATGTATCCTTCGGTAGTTAAAGGTACATACCCGCTCAGTAGGCACAAACTGTTTTTTAATAGGGATTCAATAAGTGTATAATTGTGTCACTGTTCCACCAGTTCTAATACATTTTACTGATAGTGGTGGGTGGTTGGTCGGGTGAACGCGATGGCGTAAATTAACGGTAGGGGTTCCTCCTTATAGGAATCACAATTTGCCTGGTTTGGGCCCTCAGGTACGTTTTTATCTTTGGCTCTTTTGTTACCTGGGAGTTGAATTGGGTTATTGCACATTATAAAAATAGTAAGATTATTACTGATCCTACTGCTTTTGTGAGGGGGCCAAGTGATTCTGGTGTGGCGAGGACCTGACATCAGATCAGCATTGATCTGATTTCAGGGCTGAATATATATATTTTTTTTATTGTAAATATTCAGTTCTAATTTTGGGATTCCCCACCCCTTTCCCATTTGTAATATATGGGATTTAGTACTAAACCCATTGACCCGGCCTTAAATGACCTTAGCTGTTGATAGGCCGTTAAACCCCAACAAACAAACAAATTTACTGATAGTGACTCGTGGTGGTATCAGGCTATTTTCATATTCAAATGAGGCAGGATATTTTTTAATTATTTATTCTAATTAAATGCGTCATCTGAAAAAATAATATTTTCGACAGATTATAAAGTATGATCATTGCACATCAAAAAATAAATACAGAGAATAAATAGTAATTTTCGTTAACATTTTAAGGAAACACTGATATCAGTGTGGAAATTTACGTCTGATAAAAAATGTATAATAATGCCTATCAAGACATGGGGTAATATAGGAATGAATGGCCTTTTTGTGGAATTTATCGGGGTATAAACTTGGAAAAGTCGCGGGAATACTGGACGAAGGCCGGAAGGCCTCGTCCAGTATTCCCGCGACTTTTCCAAGTTTATATCCCCGATAAATTCCACAAAAAGGCCATTCATTCCTTATAATTCCAGCATTTGAAATAAATTCATCAAGAAAATGTGTTTATTTTCCGTTTTCTTAAGAATTATTTTAACTGCACCTGACGGTTACGGAAAGTAGTTCGGCATGGAGTTTACTGGGATATAAATTTTGGACGGAGACTTGCAACGGACCAATCAAATGTTAGGGAATTGTGTAAATATTTTTGTGCTGGAATTATAGGCGAATGAATGTTTGTTTTGCCAGAAAATGTCATATCTACAGAATATACAAAACTATCTGTCTATCTATATTATAATCTGTCATGTGGGACCCCAGCCTACTGAGTGGGCATGTACCTTTAGGCAGATTATGATATGTGGTTTGTGCTTGTACTGATGGTAGTACATGTATATATACATGGATGCTTTCAAGTCAACATGACAAACTAATGCGCGAGTGCTGTATGTGGTTGCACAGGATATTTATTTTTGCGTCTTGAACTTTATATTACATTGTTTGTCTGATTCCATTACATTGCTGTATATTTCCCTTATGATTGTTGTGTTTCGTGACATTGTATGTGTTTGTCAGTTGTATTCCTGCATTATGGCTACATACATGGTCTTCTTGCATTTATAAATGTCTTGCAGTATTTGTATCCCTGCATTTTGTGGTATCCTTGCATTTGTGGTGTTCCTGCCTTTTTGACATGCATTGGTATCCCAGTATTTGTGGTGTTTCTGTATTACTGGTGGTCCTGTATTTATCTGGACCCAGCTCTCACTTGCTTTTTCTGTGATATTTCCTGAAATGACATAAAAAATGACATAAAATTCAAAACTCATGCGGATTTAAATTCTGCATGAGATCTGTATTTTGTGTAATACGGTAATACCTGTAGCCTATTTCACCAACATTGTGAAGTATACTTATCTAGCAAAGTATACTTTGAGGGAGAAATTTTCAATTTAAAGATAAATTTATTAATTTTTATTATACTGAATTTATTACATTATCACAGCCAGTTTGGCTGTGATGATGTAATACATTCAGTATAATAATTCTGCATGCTTTTAATCATCAAATATATGCAGTCGTTAGTTCTATATGAAATAATGCATTTCTGAAAAAAATAAATGATTACTCCCTCAACATATACTTAGCTAGATAAGTATACTTTGAAATGTTGATGAAATCGGCTACAGAGCTGGTCACCTATACTTGTAGTAATGTATCATTGTCAATTAGATTCTTTATGCATTTGCTAAATTCGCTGTGTTGGCATCATGTTCTCTATATTGTTTTTCTGTACCTGTAGCTTGTATCCCCAATTGTAGAATAGGAATCAGTATTCTCACTGATTGGCTGAACCAATAATCTCACAGATTGGTTGAACCAATATCTCCCTGATTGGAAAACAAATATTTCACTCATTGGCTGAACCAATATTCTCACTGACTGGTTGAACCAATTTTCTCACTGATTGGTTGTACCAATATTCTCATTGATTGGTTGAACCAATATTGTTACTGATTGGATGAACCAATAATCTCACTCATTGGCTGAACCAGTATTCTCACTGATTGGATAAGTATGTTTGATTGTGATTGGTTGCTGCTGCAGTGGATTGCTGGGACGGTCCTGACGGCCACCCACTTGTGTTTCACGGCCACACACTCACGTCCAAGATCCGCTTCCTCGAGGTGATACAATGTATCAAGGAGTATGCGTGGGTCGCGTCAGAGTAAGTCTGTGTTGTCGGTGTGTCACTAGTTTCCTGTGATAGTCCTAGTTGTCTCTGTCTCTTTGCCTGCTTGTCGCTGGTAACTGTATATAACTACATGTGACATACAAATGTAGGTGGTCATGTTGTTCCACAATATCCTGGTTGTCCTGGTATCTTGTATATTATCCTAGACGTAATATAGACTGTAGTTCTTGTTTACTAGTCTGTAGAACTGATTCAAAATAAAAACTTAAAGTAGTAAATGTGCTTAGTTTAGCATATGGTAACAATAGTCATCATATCAGCATCAATAACTACTGGCAAAATGGACATGCACTTTGCGCTATTGAAGTTTTTTTGCTGGCAAATAACAACATTGCAGACCATGTTTATGCTGGTTGATCTATAGATACAATGATTTCAGTCAGTGGCCCATATATAGGTTTTAGTTCACCTGCAGTTTCATTCATGATAGTGGTTTTATTATATTATTCACATTTGGGCTACAGTTGTTACAACCAAACTGATTATACCCTCGACAATGGGTATAGATGGGAGGGTATGCATACACATGTATCTTAAATATTCATCATTAAGGAATATCTTAATGAATTTTAGTGAATTTTACTTGAATTGTACACCTGTGGCTAAATGATTCAGTGAATTAAAATTAATTCAGGGCGCTGTCTTTCATTGCTAAAAGTTTATTTGATTGTGCCTGTTGACTGCAGTGCACCCGCATTCAGATGCAGTCTGTATATGTCCTTGCTGTTGAACGGACATCATGCCCCAATCAATCAATCAATCAATCAATCAAATAATCGTTCAATCTAGCATACATATATATAGGTAATTACTATTTATACAGGTAATATATGGGATTTAGTACTAAATCCATTGAGCCGGCCTTAAATGACCTTAGCTGTTGACCGTTGTTACAAGTAGGTGGGTATACCACTGTGTCTTCCTACCATTAACAAGTGGTATGTTCTTGGCTTGCTGTCTTAACTGTACCAGATCCTGTTGTAAGGACTTCATCAAGAGGCCGTTTCACTAAACTTTGTACGACTAAAATGTTTGTAAGCGCAAAATTATGATAGTCTGTAAATTTCACATTAACAATGTTTTCTTGTCAACATTTATTGGATTTACTATATGCAGCCTATGATCAATAAATGTAAATCCATCAATTGAAATTTCCAGACGATCCTAAATTTGCACTTACGAACATTTTAGTCGTACAAAGTTTAGTGAAACGGCCCCCTGTTTCCTAGCTCAAGTGTGTTTTCCCAGCGCTACCCTGTGTTATGTTATCTTCCCTGTGATAACTGTCTCAATTATTTATAACATAATTGGTGCATGTTTCTACTAAATTTTGTATTAAAGTCTCTATACTCTTATTCATATTTCTCAGTGAATGTTTGATCCACAGTGAATGTTGGGTCCACCTGGGTAGGTTTGATCTTTATCAAAGATACTTACAATTACAAGTATATATGTCTTGTTTTTCAACACTTAATCATAGCCTACACAGGTATGAGATCACATGGTTAAATTCCCTATGGTGTTTTTCTACATGTCGTAATATTTTGATTGGTTTAAACCTATTTATTATGCCACCGGGTTTTGAAGAAACGGGTGGCATATAGTGTTTGGACCGTCTGTCCGTCCGTCCGTCCGTCCGTCCGTCTGTCTGTCCGTCCGTCACACTTTTCGGTTAACCACTTTGTCACAGTTTCTCAAATATGCTGCAGGTGGCATCCGCGTTCGACAGACGCATTTCTTGTTAGGCTTTATTATACAGCCTAATACATATGTTTAAACCAATCAAAATATCACTGTCTATATTCATTTACATTGTTGTTACATTGTTGTGACTTTACAACAATGTGTATTAAATGTGTTTCCCTCCGGAGGTTATTGGAAATTACTATGTTAATTTAGTTCAGCGGTTCCAGACCTTTCATTTGTGGAATGGGAAAATGCCTGTATATTAACGGTGAATCCATTCTTTTCAGAACAGGATTCAAGCTTCAATGGTGAATTCATACTGTCCAGGATTCAAACCTCATAGTTCCCCCATAATACAGGTGTATTCCCGTCTGTATATGAACCAGTTGAACGTACAGTCGCACCTGTACTAACGGCCACCTGTATTAAGCGTCTCCCTCCGTTAAGCGGCCATTTTATTCCCCCCCAATGAAAATTACTCTAAAATGCACCTGTATTAAGCGTGAACCTGTCTAACGCGGCCAACGGCCATGCAAAATCGTCCATTTTGGCTCGAAATCCTCGTTTTAGCGACCATTCTCAGAAAATATCGGAAATTCTAAAAAAAAAGCTGGAACCAAATTCGTTCAGGTAATCCCCATTTCCCACCCAGTGACCTAAATCTCGCTAATTGCAGGCCTGCCAAACTGTTTACAATACCATTTCAATTTGTTTTATGACACCCGATTGTTTGACCAAATTTTCATCACATCATTACGCGATTCACTAAAATCATGCCTACCCGCTGTGACAATAAAAGTCACGGGTCGATAGTTTCAATAATTCCCCTAGCCAAACACACAGGTGGAAGACTCGGACATATGACACCAAGAAAATGCCTATTAAAAAAATGCCATTACCCCACCCACTTGGTCTCGTACATTACCATCTTCTTTATATAAGATGGTAATGCACGAGACCAAGTGGGTGGGGTAATGGGATTTTTTTTTAATAGGCATTTTTTCGGTGTCATAGGTTGAGTCTTCCACCTGTGGCCAAACATTGCTTCTGGCTACTATAGTTGTCAGTTCAAAACACGTGTTATTCTCGTTGCCAAGTTATTTATACAGTACAGCCAATCGCTGATAAGTAAAGGCCGGTATAGTTAACTCCCTCCGAATACTCTCAACCAGACAAACAAACACATGCAAACACGCGTTTATTTCAACCAATTATGGCTAACTGTATTGTCAGAAAACATGAAAAAGTCTGTAAATATCACGGACAATTTCGGCTATTTCGTACCTACGTAGTTTCGTCCTTTTGCAACTTTTCCAAATCGATGTTAACGTAACCCGGTTTTTATGATAATTCAGTTTGGTATTCACTAAATATACAGAATTTATGCACATCCAAGTTCATAAATGATATTTTATGTGAATTTAAACGGATTAATTTGCATGCATCATAATGTGCAAGTTATAGCGAGCGTGGCATGGGGACTGCTGTTATGAGCCGAGCTATGCTGACCGTGGCCTAACTACATACGCCAGACAAACTGGTGGTTTTCGGACGAACTAGTACATCTTGCAACAACAAACACGCGATTGACCCATCAAATTATTAAACGTTCCGTTTGATAATCCATTCTATTATGCATATTGTATTTACACATTATCCAGTAACGGATTCAGGGGGGGGGGGAAATCCCGATTTTTTTTTTATTTTTTTTTTTTTTTTTACAAAGACGCATTTTGTGTTCGGCATTTCTAATTGACATAAGCGCCACTTAGATCAATGAGTATTCAAAATTAAAGTAAACACTGGATATCATGATGTACATATGAACTTAAGACAAGTTTGACTGTACATTAATTGTACATATAAATCTATATGGAACAAGTTGTAAGTCGGTCCAAGATGAACCTCCATTAAGCACCCACCTGCATTAAGCAAGCAATTTTGGACTTTCCCATGGCCGCTTGCTTAAGACAAGTTTGACTGTACACCAATCAATCCATCAATCAATAAATCAAATCAATCAAATGCTTGTAGCCATTTTGTAAGCCTGTTGTTTATGCCATGTTATAGAGAATAGTAGGTTAGTGCCGTGAATGGGAAAAAATATCTGGCAAGGCTCAGGAAACGGGATGGGCGAGGCTCTGCCGAGCACATCCCGTTTCCATGTCGCGCCAGATATTTTTCCCATTCATGGCACTAACCTACTATTCTATTTATCCCGTCAACACCTACAAATGGCTGTAAAATGCAAAAATAGTATTGACTGGATATTAAAAATGTTTCACGGCACCGTGTTTCACGGCACATACGCAGTGTTGACGGGATAAATGTTATTTCCTCCACCCTGTTGCAGCTACCCGCTGATATTATCCATAGAGAACCACTGTAGTTTAGGACAACAAAGGAACATGGCCAGTGCTTTTAAAGATATATTTGGGGGTAAGTGACCATAACAGGCCCGTACGCAGGAATTATTTTAGGGGGTGCGTTATCGACGGCGCGAAGGGCTAAACATTGTTTTTGCACATCCACGGCAGACCTCGGTAGATTAACCCTTTCACCTCTAAGTAACTGGAATGGATTTTGATTTGTTAATTTTGCAACCAATCTAAATCATCACACAATGATTTTCAGACCAGTCCATTTATGAACATGGAGTGCTTTTGTTCTCAAAATTATGAAAATTAATTGCAAAAAGTGCAGATCCTGATGAGACGGCTCGTTACGAGCCGGCTCATCTGGATCTACACTGTTTGCCAATACCACTATACATGCCTGCGGGTTAAGAGTGAAAGGGTTGAGGGGGGTGCGTATGCACCCGTCGCACCCCCTCTGCGTACGGGCCTGCATAAGGAAATATTTACCGGTCTAATATTTAAGTAGATGCAATATCAAGATTAAATGTGCACATACTGAGCCTTAGATGAATGGGTCGTACATGAGTATATCCCGTTCACAAAATGTGGCTCTGACTGGTGAAATGGGGCTTATGGGGTTTGTGACCAGTGTAGCTCCAGATGAAATAACACATGCGTGTAGCCTGATAGCGATCTATATTGCTTGTTATAAGCAGGACAGTGTTTCGTTGATGGAATGGTGAACAGTGCAGATTCTGATCAGACTGCGGATGCACAGGCTGATCTGGATCTACACTGGTCGCAAAACCCATAAGCCCCATTTCACCAGTCACAGCCACAAATAATGAAATTTCCCCACCACTATCGTATAGTGTTCATATAGTAAATAGAAGGGGATATTGTCAGCAAAAAACAATTTTTTTTTTTGTTCAGGCTTGTTCAAACATTTTGATGTCCTCTCTAATTTTAGAAACATGTGGGGTTCCAACGTATTTATTCACTTCAAATTGCTATTTTCAACCCGTCTTTATTTACATAGAATTTAGTTACACATGATATAACAAGGTTTCTATATGCAGAACATTGTCATACAGTTATCTGGTTGCACAGACCAAATACTGCCATTAGCTGATATTGACAATTTGTTGTGGTGAGTTGTACTCGAGTCAAATCGTTTGTGTGTCCGTCAGCCTGTCCGTCACAAAACTTAATGTAGTTTGTAAATTTCTTCTTGATATTGCATACATGCATTCCTCTGATGGATCTCTATCATGCTGTGACAAGTCCTTGTGACAAGCCCTCACTTTCTGACAAATCTAGTTATGACTTCTCTATGCCATAATCTGGAAAGATCCTTTTAAAATTAGAAATTTATATAATACATTGCCATACTGTATATATATAACGAGCATTGCATCAGACTTTTTTGTAACTACTGGTATGTTGCTTTCAGTTAAAGCATATTGTTGTACATTTTTCCATTTCATGAATCAACAGTAAGTTATTTTTTGTTACAGATATGTTACTGACAGACCTATTACAGAGGGATGGTTTGGTTCTGCCATCCCCAGACCAACTCAAACGTAAAATACTGCTGAAAGTGAGTACACTCATTTGCTTTTATCATGCTATCAATGAATTGTGTTCGGGCCAGTGTATGAAACCTGTCGGTTGGACCACAATACTAGCTTGCTGATATTGGTTTGGACACTCATATGATAATTTATGTAAATGACATCAAAAGTTGACTCAAACTTCAGAGCACACGCAGAATGGTTGCGTGTGCTATGAAGTTTGAGTCGACTTTCGTCTTCATTTATGAAAGATGTTGCAGATCTACAAAATTAATTTTCAAAAATTATCATTTCTCTATGCATAAGGCTGAAAATCTTGTACTCTGGACCATGTCAGATTAATGGTGCCATTTAGTATTACATTTCACAGGAACATAGAAAATGTTCATTTGAATAATTGGCCTATACTCAAATCCAGGATGGTAGCCGATAGCCATATTGGGAAAATTACCCAACTGCAAATCAGGATATATATGTTTGCTACAGCGTGAATATTCGTTGGAGCTGCAGGAAAATGAATATGCAAAATTATAACTTCAATAGAATCTCCAATTTGTCATGGCCCATATCAGACATATGGGTGTAGTTCCAATCATAGACATGCCAATCAGGATACAAAATTGACGTCTTTGGCATAAAATTTCCTTGACACCATAGAAATTATATTAATTTAAAAATAACACTTAATTGTATCTCAAGTTCCAAGAATTATGCCCACTGGATAATTTGGATGCGCAAAAAACAATGTAGAACGTTTGAATATTCAATGTGTCGCCTCATTCAGCAATTTTGGACATTTGTGGCCAATTTACTGTCTATTTTTAGCTATGAGTAACATGACTGGAACTTCTTTCAGTACAAGATATGGAGTGTCACCTAGAGGTTAAAATGCTGAAATTATAAGGAATGAATGGCCTTTTTGTTGAATTTATCGGGGATATAAACTTGGAAAAGTCGCGGGAATACTGGACGAAGGCCTTCTGGCCTTCGTCCAGTATTCCCGCGACATTTCCAAGTTTATACCCCGATAAATTCAACAAAAAGGCCATTTATCGGGGATATAAACTTGGAAAAGTCGCGGGAATACTGGACGAAGGCCTTCTGGCCTTCGTCCAGTATTCCCGCGACATTTCCAAGTTTATACCCCGATAAATTCAACAAAAAGGCCATTCATTCCTATAATGTCTCATCCGATAGACCAGTGGGATGGAAATACATGAAAATATTTTGTTTATTCCTAGGGTGGAGATTGAATCCACAACCCCAGTAGCCGATTTCACCAACATTGCAAAGTATACTTATCTAGCAAAGTATACTTTGAGGGAGTAATCATTTATTTTTCCAAAAATGCATTATTTCATATAGAACCAACCACTGCATATATTTGATAATTCAAAGTATGCAGAATTATTATAATGCATTTATTACATTATCACAGCCATTTATTATTAAATGTAATAACTTAAGTATAATAAAAATTTATAAATTTATCCTTAAATTGAAAATTACTCTCTCAAAGTATACTTTGCTAGATAAGTATACTTTGCAATGTTGGTGAAATAGGCTACTGAGGTTGTGGATTCAATCTCCACACTAGGCATAAACAAAATATTTTCATGTATTTCCATCCCACTGGTCTATCGGATGAGACATTATAGGAATGAATGGCCTTTTTGTTGAATTTATCGGGGTATAAACTTGGAAATGTCGCGGGAATACTGGACGAAGGCCAGAAGGCCTTCGTCCAGTATTCCCGCGACTTTTCCAAGTTTATATCCCCGATAAATTCAACAAAAAGCCATTCATTCCTTATAATTTCAGCATTTTAAATAAATTCATCAAGAAAATGTGTTTATTTTCCGTTTTCTTAAGAATTATTTTAACTGCGCCTCACGGTTACGGAAAGTAATACAGCGTGGGAGTTTACTGGGATATAAATTTTGGACAGAGACTTGCTACAGGCCAATCAAATGTTAGGGAATTGTGTAAATATTTTTGTGCTGGAATTATGAAACTGTGGTCCCGTCTCTATATGACCGTAGCTGTTGCTGGGATGTTAAACCCATTCACTTATTTCAGCACAAGAAGCTGCCCACAGATCCGAGCCAGGCTGACCCTATAGACTACACCCTCGACGATAGTACGTACCAACACTGTGTATCACATGGCCGTGATTTTATACCTTTTTTGCCAATTTCATGCTGAAAATCGGCCAATTTAATTGGTAGCTCAGTCTCTCAATCTTGGCCCAGTTGATCAATACCTCTGTTAGCTTAAATCCGTAACACAGTTAATCCACAATATTCCCCTCAACCAAGAGCAGTATTTATTATAGGAATGAATGGCCTTTTTGTGGAATTATCGGGGTATAAACTTGGAAAAGTCGCGGGAATACTGGACGAAGGCCGGAAGGCCTCGTCCAGTATTCCCGCGACTTTTCCAAGTTTATATCCCCGATAAATTCCACAAAAAGGCCATTCATTCCTTATAATTCCAGCATTTGAAATAAATTCATCAAGAAAATGTGTTTATTTTCCGTTTTCTTAAGAATTATTTTAACTGCGCCTCACGGTTACGGAAAGTAGTTCGGCGTGGGAGTTTACTGGGATATAAATTTTGGACAGAGGGAATTGTGTAAATATTTTTGTGCTGGAATTATATAGTATTTCCCGGCACAAATACTATCCGACTATTTAGGGTTTCCATAACAGCCCTAAGTATATCGGATACAATTTGTTTGGGTTTCCCAAAACAAATTGTATCCAAATACATTGTTGTTGTGGGAAATATTTATGTGTTTCCCAGAATAAATACATGGTACACCAGGGCTCCAGATAAGGAATTTGTAATTGAGTATTGTCACGCCATCATTTCTGAAGCAATTGGGTGTTTCAAAATTTTAATTGGGTAAAATAAAATCACACTACTGTTTACACATCAACAGACAGCAGTTATTGTCTCGCCCGCGAAGCGGAAAGCGAGACATAGGTTTTGCTTTTCCGGAGTCGGCGTCGGCGTCATCATTCAATGTTAAGTTTTCGTGTTACGATCATTACTTCAACACCTTATCAGCTACAGTCATCAAACTTTATACATACCTTTACTATGATATGTAGATGAATATAGGACTATTAAAAAAAAGTTCTGGGCTCCAGGGTCAAGGTCAAACTCTATTTCTTTCTATGCTACAAACTGAACATTAATGCATGAAGACCCGTTTTCTCGTACGCTCTGTACACCTTACCTGTAGAGAGAACAATAGCCTTCTCCAGTTGAACACTGGTGCTTGATCTTGTGCCTCCTTTTGAGGCATTTTTATGCCCCCGCTACCGAAACGTACGGGGGGGCATATAGTGTTACCGGCGTCCGTCCGTACGTCCGTCCCGTCCCGTACGTCCATCCCGTACGTCCGTCCCGTACATCACTTCTACATGGCTTCACATATTATGTCAATATTTATACACGTGATACATATGAACATGCCTTACACACTCCACCCCCAGTACTTCGACCTTGACCTTTGGCCTTGACCTTTTGTGCTTTAAATGTTTACTTAGCACTTTGGGACAAATCTACGTGCACGTTTCTCAATCCTACAATAACTTCTCAATACTTTTGCCAATCCCTTAAATATTTATACACATGATACATATGAACATGCCCTACACACTCCACCACCCAGTACTTCGACCTTGACCTTTGACCTTTGACCTTCACCTTTTCTACTTTAAATGTTTACTTAGCACTTTGGGACAAATCTATGTGCACGTTTCTCAATCCTACAATAACTTCTCAATACTTTTGCCAATCCCTTAAATATTTATACACATGACACATATGAACATGCCCTACACACTCCACCACCCAGTACTTCGGCCTTAACCTTTGACCTTCACCTTTTCTACTTTAAATGTTTACTTAGCACTTTGGGACAAATCTACGTGCACGTTTCTCAATCCTACAATAACTTCTCAATACTTTTGCCAATCCCTTAAATATTTATACACATAATACATATGAACATGCCTTACACACTCCACCACCCATTACTTCGACCTTCACCTTTGACCTTCACCTTTTCCACTTAAATTGTTTACTTGCCACTTTGGGACAAATCTACGTGCGCGTTTCTCAATCCTACACTAACTTTCACACACGCATTGCTCCAATGGTCCTCTACCGCCCTGTGACAAATCCACATTCCTCCTGCCCCCGCTAAGCACAGGGTCAAGGTCACAGACTTGGTGCGTTTCAAACCTTAACATTCAGTTAAATGGCTTATAATTTGTGTTTCCTTGCTCGGATCTGCTTTACATTTCACAGACGCATTGCTACAATGGTCCTCTACCGCCCTGTGACAAATCCACGTCCCGCCCCCACTAAGCCCAGGGTCAAGGTGCGTTCAAAACCTTAACGCTTGGGTAAATGGCTTATAATCAAATATGCCTCGTTTTCTTTGGCTGCCAGCGGGGGCATTCGTGTGCTGACAGGCCACATTTCTAGTTTTTTTGCTTTACTACAGGGACTCCGGAGCTACCGGGGGAACTGGAGGTTTCCTCCACCAGGAGTAATTGTTTTTTATGTCGAAATTGACAATCTGCATTACTCCAATATAGACAAAAATCAAACGATTTAATGTTTATTAGTCTATTTCGGCCAAAATCTGACGGTGTGGTAGGTGACTCAAAAACTAAACTAATTAAATAAATGCTAGTAAATAAGGGACTGGTCATTATTTATCGCCGGGGGCGGGGGGGGTGGGGGGGGGTGGATGAATTTTGCCAATAATCTGATTTTTAGCACGACTATTCGAAGAATAAGTAGAGCTTATGTTGTCACCCCGGCGTCGGCGTCGGCGTCGGCGTCGGCGTCGGCGTCACCGCACGCCTTGGTTAAGGTTTTTAGTCAACCTTGTATATGGAATACTACTGGCCCTACACCCACCATACTTGCACAACTTCATCTCCTAGTGATGTACATCAATAACCCCTGATCTATATTTGACCTTGACCTACATTTCCTCTTGAATTACTTAGTTAATTCCCTTGGTTAAGGTTTTTAGTCAACCTTGGTTAAGGTTTTTAGTCAAGCTTGTACATGGAATACTATTGTGCATACAGACACCATACTTGGACAACCTTTCTCATAGGGATGTACATCAATAATCCCTGATCTATATTTGACCTTGACCTACATTTCCTCTTGAATTACTTAGTTAATTCCCCTTGGTTAAGGTTTTTAGTCAAGCTTGTATATGGAATACTCCTGGCCCTACACCCACCATACTTGGACAACTTCATCTCCTAGTGATGTACATCAACAACCCCTGACCTATATTTGACCTTGACCTACATTTAACCTTGAATTAAATAGTTAATTCCCCTTGGTTAAGGTTTTTAGTCAACCTTGGTTAAGGGTTTTAGTCAAGCTTGTACATGGAATACTAGTGTGCATACAGACACCATACTTGGACAACCTTTTCTCATAGGGATGTACATCAATAACCCCTGATCTATATTTGACATTGACCTACGTTTCCTCTTCAATTATTTAGTTAATTCCCCTTGTTTAAGGTTTTTAGTCTAGCTTGTATATGGAATATTCCTGGCCCTACACCCACCATACTTGGACAACTTCATCTCCTAGTGATGTGATACATTCATCAACAACCCCTGACCTATATTTGACATTGACCTACATTTAACTTTGAACCTCTAGTAGTACTCAATAACCCCTGATCTATATTGACCTTGACTACATTTCCCTCTTGATACTTATTAATTCCCTTGTTTAAGGTTTTTAGTCTAGCTTGTATATGGAATATTCCTGGCCCTACACCCACCATACTTGGACAACTTCATCTCCTAGTGATGTACATCAACAACCCCTGACCTATATTTGACATTGACCTACATTTAACTTTGAATTACTTAGTTAATTCCCTTTGGTTAAGGTTTTTAGTCAAGCTTGTACATGGAATACTATTGTGCATACTAACACCATACTTGGACAACCTTTTCTCATAGTGATGTACATCAATAACCCCTGATCTATATTTGACCTTGACCTACATTTCCTCTTGATTTTTGATTTACTTACTTAATTCCCCTTGTTTAAGGTTTTTATCTAGCTTGTATATGGAATATTCCTGGGCCCTCACCCCACCATACTTTGGAACTCTCTCCTATGATGTACATCAACACCACTGCCTAAATTTGACCTTGACCACATTTAATTTGAATTACTTAGTTAATTCCCCTTTTAAGGTTTTTTTTAGTCAAGCTTGTACATGGAATACTATTGTTGCATACAACACCATACTTGGACACCTTTTCCTCATATTGAGTCATCAATAACCCCCTGATCATATTTGACCTACCTACATTTCCTCTTGATTTACTTACTTAATTCTCCTTGGTTAAGGTTTTTAGTCAAGCTTGTAGATGCAATACTCCTGGCCCTACACCAACCATACTTGGACAACTTCATCTAGTGATGTACATCAATAATCCCTGACCTATATTTGACCTTGACCTACTTTTATCCTTGGATTACTTATTTCCCCTTCTATATTTGACCTTGACCTACATTTCCTCTTGATTTACTTACTTAATTCTCCTTGGTTAAGGTTTTTAGTCAAGCTTGTAGATGCAAGACTCCTGGCCCTACACCAACCATACTTGGACAACTTCATCTCCTAGTGATGTACATCAATAATCCCTGACCTATATTTGACCTTGACCTACTTTTATCCTTGGATTACTTTCTTATTTCCCCTTGGTTAAGGTTTTTAGTCAAGCTTGTATATGGAATATTCCTGGGCCTACAGCAACCATACTTGGAAAACTTAATCTCCTAGTGATGTACATCAATAACCCCTGACCTATATCTGACATTGACCTACATTTTAACCTTGAATTACTTATTAATTTTCCCTTCGTTATTAAGGTTTTTAGTCAACCTTGGTTAAGGTTTTTATGCAGGCCGCGGCCACATTGACCTACATTTAACCTTGAATTACTTACTTAATTTCCCTTGGTTAAGGTTTTTAGTCAACCTTGGTTAAGGTTTTTATGCAGGCCGCAGCCACATTGTTTGTCAAGCTATGTGTACATCAACAACCCTCGTAGTCGAGCTATGCTGTTCTCCTACAGCTCCTGTTTTCTATGGCAGTAACTTTAGCTAAATTTTGCATAACTTATCCCACATTTCCGATTATAGCACATTATGCCCTATTATCTAGTACAATAAGTTGTCTACAATATGAGTCTTGCAGATTAGCAGTTGCAGTAGGCTGTAAAATAACAACAAAAACGTGAACATTGGTGTTTTTATTTGTTGATAGATTTTTTCTTTCATTAACTCCCAAACTCAACCCCACCCCATGTAAACTGGCCATTCGGATGGTAATATATTCAATTGCATGATGCTTATCATCATCATCATCATCACTCTTTATTACAGTACAGTTTATTGCAGTCCATGTATCTATATAATTATATATACATGTACATTTGTAGTACTGTAACTTAATCATAATGTAATAGATGTCTTTGATATTGATCATGTTTATATGTTTCAGTAACGAGTTGTCTCATCAGCATCTGCACTGTTTGCAACAATAACAGACTTGTTACCATCAAAATCGTACCAAATGTTCAGCATGTCCAGTTCTTGGACTTGGTATTTAACCTAATTAATCAGACACTATTTTGGGACAATCCAAATACTTTTTGTTAAAAAGGATCTAAACTGTGTATGATAGATGTGTCACTGATTGAATGGCAACCCGTGTAGACCCTGATCAGAGAGCACGGATGTTTTTCAAGGCCCCCCCTCCATGAATTATTTTAAACAATTTGGAGGCCCCCCCTCAATATCTGTGAAAATTTTCGGGCCCCCCCCTCTGGCGCAGTCGATATTTTCGCCCCCCCCCACCCCCCCCCCCCCCATGACAGCATTTCATCCAGCCCCCCCCCCCCCCCCCGGCGATAAATAATGACCAGTCCCTAACAAATACCACGCCGTCAGAAATCACTTTCTTCTTCTCTTCTCTTCTCGATGGTCATTAGGTAGGATTAGGACTGGATATAACTATAAGTTAATTACGTAGAGCACACTTGCTAGACATTAGTGACTCAGATAGTACACTCGCCACTTAATTTCATTTGACCAGTCCGTATGCCACTCAAAACGCACAATACACGTAAACTAGTATGGGTTCCCCTCAATCATCTGTAATCGATACCCAGCCATACTATATCAAACACATATAAGCTGATGGGTGCTGTAGGAGGCCTCAAATTATAGGTTACCATACCTGCATACCTACATAGATTCTCGTATATTTGACGCACATTTTTGGAGCCTGAATTATAAATGCAACATTTATCAAAATTCGGAAATATAAACCAGACCGACGACCTTCGGCCTGCTTCTTTACTGGGCTATATATCCTGGGTATGGGAGGTCCAACATGTTACTTTTTTAGCGATTTTTAAAAAAAAAAAAATCCAGGCTATTGGATTGGCGAAAGCCGGGTTAGAGGGCGGGCGGGCGGGAGGGCGGGCGGCGGGGGGCGGGCGGCGCCGGCGTCCACAATCAATGTTAAGTTTTCGTGTTTGAGTCCATTTCTTTGTTACTGTACCACCTAGGACCACCAAAACTTTCACAGCTTCATAATCAACGGGTGCCCACACTATCACTATCCAACATGTTACTTTTTTTTAACTTGACCATTTTTTCGTTTTTTCGCAATCGACTTAGCCATTTTCAATGTTAAGTTTTCGCTTGTTTTCAATGTTAAGTTTTCGTGTTTAAGTCCATTTCTTTGGTACTGTACACCTAGGACGACCAAACTTTCACAGCTTCATAATCAAGGGGTACCCACCACATATCACTATCCAACATGTTACTTTTTTTTAACTTCACCCATTTTTTCCGCGCTCGTCGACTTAGCCATTTTCAATGTTAAGTTTTCGCGTTTTCAATGTTAAGTTTTCGTGTTTAAGTCCATTTCTTTGGTACTGTACCACCTAGGACCACCAAACTTTCACAGCTTCATAATCAAGGGGTGCCCACCACATATCACTATCCAACATGTTACTTTTTAGCCAGGTTTTTTTTAAAAAAAAGTCCAGGCTATTGGATTGGCGAAAGCCGGGGGCGGGCGGGCGGGTGGGTGGCGGGCGGGCGGCGGCTGCGGACGGCGTCCACAATCAATGTTAAGTTTTCGTGTTTGAGTCCATTTCTTTGTTACTGTACCACCTAGGACCACCAAAACTTTCACAGCTTCATAATCAAGGGGTGCCCACCACATATCACTATCCAACTGTTTCTTTTTTTTTAACTTCACCCATTTTTCTTTTTTCGTAGTCGACTAGCCTTTTTCAATGTTAAATTTTCGCGTTTACAATGTTAAGTTTTCGTGTTTAAATCCATTTCTTTGGTACTGTACCACCTAGGACCACCAAACTTTCACAGCTTCATAATCAAGGGGTACCCACCACATATCACTATCCAACATGTTACTTTTTTTTTTAACTTCACCCATTTTTTCCGCGCAGTCGACTTAGCCATTTTCAATGTTAACTTTTCGCGTTTACAATGTTAAGTTTTCGTGTTTAAGTCCATTTCTTTGGTACTGTACCACCTAGGACCACCAAACTTTCACAGCTTCATAACCAAGGGGTGCCTACCACATACAACTATCCAATATGTGACCATTTTTTTACCATTTTTTTTACCTTCACCTATTATTTCTACGTAATTGACTTAGCCATTTTCAACGTTAACTTTTTAACGTACGTCTGGTTAGAAATTTTTGGTTGAAACTTTTTTAGCCAGGTTTTTTGAAAAAAAATCCAGGCTATTGGATTGGCGAAAGCCGGGCAGGCGGGGCGGGCGGGCGGGCGGGCGGGCGGGCGGGCGGCGTCCACAATCAATGTTAAGTTTTCGTGTTTGAGTCCATTTCTTTGTTACTGTACCACCTAGGACCACCAAACTTTCACAGCTTCATATAATCAAGGGGTGCCCACCACATATCACTATCCAACATGTTACTTTTTTTTTTTATCTTGACACCATTTTTATTTTTTTTCCGCGTAGTCAACTTAGCCATTTTCAATGTTAAGTTTTCGCGTTTACAATGTTAAGTTTTCGTGTTTAAGTCCATTTCTTTGGTACTGTCCCAACCTAGGACCACCAAACTTTCACAGCTTCATAATCAAGGGGTGCCCACCACATATCACTATCCAACATGTTACTTTTTTTTTTAACTTCACCCATTTTTTCCGCGCAGTCGACTTAGCCATTTTCAATGTTAAGTTTTCGCGTTTACAATGTTAAGTTTTCGTGTTTAAGTCCATTTCTTTGGTACTGTACCACCTAGGACCACCAAACTTTCACAGCTTCATAACCAAGGGGTGCCTACCACATACAACTATCCAACATGTGACATTTTTTTACCTTCACCTATTATTTCTACGTAATTGACTTAGCCATTTTCAACGTTAACTTTTTAACGTACGTCTGGTTAAAGTTTTTTGGTTAAAACTTTTTCGTTATACTATATCTCTGCAACTGCTTCGCCCATTACCTTGAAACTTAACATGGGTGTTTATCATCATCCATATTTTCATTCTAACCCCCAACCGTGCGGCCCCTGTGCCCAATGTCAAGGTCAAATTACTTTGAATTTTTTTGTTAAAGTTTTTTCGTGTACTATATCTCTGCAACTGCTTCATCCAATACCTTGATACTTCACATGGGTGTTTATCATCATTGTCGCACCTGCTTGCGAAAGCGCGATCCTGTGCCCAATGTCAAGGTCAAATTACTTTGAATTTTTTTGTTAATTTTTTTTCGTGTACTATGTCTCTGCAACTGCTTCACCCAATACCTTGATACTTCACATGGGTGTTTATCATCATTGTCGCACCTGCTTGCGGAAAGCGCGATCCTGTGCCCAATGTCAAGGTCAAATTACTTTGAATTTTTTTGTTAAAGTTTTTTCGTGTACTATATCTCTGCAACTGCTTCACCCAATACCTTGATACTTCACATGGGTGTTTATCATCATTGTCGCACCTGCTTGCGGAAAGCGCGATCCTGTGCCCAATGTCAAGGTCAAATTACTTCGAATTTTTTTGTTAAAGTTTTTTTGTGTACTATATCTCTGCAACTGCTTCACCCAATACCTTGATACTTCACATGGGTGTTTATCATCATGGTTGCACTGCTTGCGGAAAGCGCGATCCTGTGCCCAATGTCAAGGTCAAAAATTACTTTGAATTTTTTTGTTAAAGTTTTTTCGTGTACTATGTCTCTGCAACTGCTTCACCCAATACCTTGATACTTCACATGGGTGTTTATCATCATTGTTGCACCTGCTTGCGGAAAGCGCGATCCTGTGCCCAATGTCAAGATCATATTACTTTGAATTTTTTTGTTAAAGTTTTTTCGTGTACTATATCTCTGCAACTGCTTCACCCAATACCTTGATACTTCACATGGGTGTTTATCATCATTGTCGCACCTGCTTGCGGAAAGCGCGATATCGTCGGCATTTTGTCATACGTCCGTCCGTTCGTCCGTGTGTCCGGTTAAAGTTTTTTGGTTAAAGTTTTTCCATCTACTATATCTATTTTTTTAGTGTCCATGCCTCGCCCCAAGGCGCGACATGCAGGCCACGGCCATACTTATCTTTACAAAAAGTGGGGTAATAATTATGTTAATCCAAGTGTCCTATGGCTTGGAATAAAAAATCCTGGCCTTCGTGGCTTTGCCTCGTTCTTGTTTTAACTTGACCCCATTTTTTTTCCGCGCAATCGACTTAGCCATTTTCAATGTTTAACTTTCGCGTTTACAATTTTAAGTTAAGTTTTCGTGTTTAAGTCCATTTCTTTGGTACTGTACCACCTAGGACCACCAAACTTTCACACGCTTCATAACCAAGGGGTGCCTACCACATACAACTATCCAACATGTGACCATTTTTTTACCTTCACGTATTATTTCTACGTAATTGACTTAGCCATTTTCAACGTTAACTTTTTAACGTACGTCTGGTTAAATTTTTTGGTTAAAACATTTTTGTTATACTATATCTCTGCAACTGCTTCGCCCATTACCTTCAAACTTCACATGGGTGTTTATCATCGTCCATATTTTCACTGTAACCCCAAACCGTGCGGCCCCTGTGCGCAATGTCAAGGTCAAATTACTTTGAATTTATTTGTTAAAGTTTTTTTGTGTACTATATCTCTGCAACTGCTTCACCCATTACCTTGATACTTCACATGGGTGTTTATCATCATTGTCGCACCCGCTTGCGGAAAGCGCGATATCGTCGGCATTTTGGCATACGTCCGTCTATCCGTACGTCCGTGTGTCCGGTTAAAGTTTTTTTCGTTAAAGTTTTTCCGTCTACTATATATATTTTTTTAGTGTCCATGCCTCGCCCCAAGGCGCGACATGCAGGCCACGGCCATCTAGTCTACAAAAAGTGGGTATAATTATGTTATCCAAGTGTCAATGCTTGGAAAAAACCTGGCCTTCGTG
Source organism: Conchocele bisecta (assembly GCA_029237695.1). Classification (NCBI taxonomy): domain Eukaryota; kingdom Metazoa; phylum Mollusca; class Bivalvia; order Lucinida; family Thyasiridae; genus Conchocele; species Conchocele bisecta. Next base: position 50,799,548 of record CM055265.1, on the reverse strand, counting down.
GCTTTGCCTCGTTTCTTGTTGTCTAGTAGCATAAGGTCGTAAGTGCTATATACCGACTATTATCATATACTAAAACAATTATTGACTAGTGAGCCATAGAATATAATCTGATATTCTATGGCTCACTAGTCAATAATTGTATAATATGATCGGGCCAGTGAAAATTGCTTTCTCGTCCAGGCTCGAGGTCAAGGCGGCGGGACAAGGCGAGACATTTGATTCCGCGGAATTCTTGTTGAATAGTTAGCTTTGAAATGAAAACACGTCTTTGCATTTCATTAAAATTGTCTCCTTGGAGATAATTCTAATGAAATACCAAGATGTGTTTTCATTGAAAATAAGAAAAATATGCTATATTTGTGGTCTGTTTGTTGTTTTCTGCAGCATGATAAAGGTACCACAAATAATTTTTAATTGCTTTTTGATACTCGCTACTTCTGATTTCAATTGCTTTTTGTCGCGCCTGCTTTAGCAGAGGCGCGACTATAGTCGGCACTTTTATCACAATATCTCTTTAACCCCTTGCCACACTTTGATAAAATTTCACATCAATGTTTGTCTAGGGATGATGCTTCATTACGCACACCCCCACATCCAAATTCTCAAGGTCAAGGTCATTTATTTACTTGTAATGTTCACCGGTTTTGTAACAGAAATGCGTTAAAGTTATTGTTTTTCACAATATCTCTTTAACCCCTTGCCAGACTTTGATAATATTTCACATCAATGTTTGTCTACGCATGATGCTTCATTATGCACACCCCCACATCCAAATTATCAAGGTCAAGGTCATTTATTTACTTGTAATATTCCCCGGTTTTGTAACAGAAATGCGTTAATGTTATTGTTTTTTCACAATATCTCTTTAACCCCTTGCCACACTTTGATAATATTTCACATCAATGTTTGTCTAGGGATGATGCTTCATTACGCACACCCCCACATCCAATTTCTCAAGGTCATTTATTTACTTGTAATGTTCACGGTCAAATGCCTCGGCAGGCGCGACACCGCTTCCGTGGCAGAATTATTGTTTGGCAATTTTAATTGGGTATTTACGCAAATGCGCAGCTTATCTGGAGCTCTGGTACACATTTAACCACCAGATGCGCGTGACGGGGACCTGAGCAACTCGGTGAAGAACGGCATCCTGTACCTGGATGACCCGATAGACCAGACGTGGTCGCCTCACTTCTTCGTGCTCACCTCGAACCGCCTCTACTACAGCGAGGAGACCACCAACGAGGATGAGGACGAGGAAGAGGAGAACACAGTCACTAACGAGGTATACAACTCTGCTCTGGCTCAGTCAATCAATAATTTACAAATATTGAGGTACAAATATATACAGCTCTGCTCAGGCACAACCAATTAATGTTTTACCGATGTTTATATTTTCTTGTTTAAAAAATAAGCAATTTGTCTGTTAGGAATGCGCAAATGAGGTACAACTTATTACCAATGAGGTATACAGTTCTACTCGGGCTCAACACATCAATGTTAAACCAATGTTTTTTATATTACGGTATACATCAAAGCTCAGGCTCAGCCAATCAAATTATTACCACTGTTATATTGAGGTATACAGCCCTGCTCAGGCTCAGCCAATCAAAGTATTACTAATGTTTATACTGAGATATCAACCAATTAGATTATCAATCAACCAATTACCAACCAATTAAGTTACCAATCAATGCTCCAAGGGGCCGGCCCATGATGAGCTGCACTACGGGGAGAAGTGGTTCCACGGGCGACTGTCGAGCGGCCGCCATGACGGGGAGCGACTACTGAAGGACTACTCCGACCTCGGGGACGGCACCTTCCTCGTCAGGGAGAGCGAGACCTTCGTCGGCGACTTCTCCCTCTCATTCAGGTAGATATACATAGCGAGTTACATGTAGCCGATTTGACCAAATTGCAAAGTATACTTATCTCGCTAATGACCTTTGAGGGAGAAATTTTAAATTTTAGTAGAAATTTATTATACTGAATTTATTACATTATCACAGCCATTTTCTGTATTCTGAACGCAATGGGTTAAGAGGGATTTAGAAAAGATTTACCCGTAATTACAGGTGGCAGGGAGTGGTGAACCACTGCCCAATCAAGTCTCGTCGATATTTGTTTGGCAAAATTCTAAATATTTTCTTTATATGCGCTCAGAAGTATATGTCGTGACCACAATTTGAATCTCGTCGAGACGGTTCAAATGAGTGTTCACAACATATACTTTCATTGAGAAATAACAAAAATAAAAGACTTTAGAAAAGATTTACATGTTTGTGATTACAGGTGGCAGGGTGTGGTGAACCACTGCCTGATCAAATCTCATCGATATTTGTTTTATATGCGCTCAGAAGTATATGTCGTGACCATCGAGACGGTTCAAATGAGTGGTCAGAACATATACAGTCGAACCTGTGAACATCTTGTTGTTAGTGTTCTGAACCGAGCCTCGCTTTGGAAATTGTATGCAAAGGGGAGTAATTATCTTCACGATAAGTATATCTCGCGGCCCGCTTTGGTGCACCATTTAATAGCTTGTCGTAATTACATGTACAGTAGAACTTCGATAACTAGAACAGGTCTGGCTCGAACACCATGGAAAACTCGAACTGGTTCGACAGTCCCGGCAAATTTCCTATATAATTCATGTAATAAAACACCTTAAACTCGAACTATGAATTACTCGAACAGTCGAACCTGTGGATTAGTCTCGTGGACGGTCAAACAGTGGTAATTACCACTAATAACTCGAACAGGTAAGTCTGTGATCAGCTGTTTGTTTGTCCAACGAGGTGCGAATTCCACCATTGCGGGCGGTCGCGTTGAGAAGTTTCCCTTGACGCGGGATGACATTAAATCACGAATCGCAAACAATAGCGGCGTGAATTACGGGCGTTATGATGTCCACGCTAATTAAGTGATTTGAACAAAATTCATTTTATGTAATGTTTAATTGGCTGTTGAGCGACTATTGACACATTTCTATGTCTATCGAGTGAATAATGCGTGCTTAGTTTGTGAATAAAACGAGACGAATTCGAGCAATCGTCATTCTATGACAATTATGTCTGAGAGTACACTAGTATCTGAGCAACTTGGAGAAGGACCTGGTCTAACCAGGGGGACACCCGAGTCAGAAACAAATACTGTTTCTGCCGAGCAATCTAAGGAAGGACCTGGCAACAGGGGATACTTAGATCGGCTACTGGAAAGCAGGGCACGAAGCGTAAATTGGATCGGAAAACATTGTTTTGTTTATATTTTCCGTTTGTATATTTATTCCAACCACTGCGCTATGTGCTATTTTTAGACACTGGGAATACCAGTATTATGTATAGACGCAAAGCGGAACATAGCGGTTTATTTGACGTATAATTACATGTAAATATTGAATAAAACAGCAACTTGTATTTGTTATTTTTCATTTCTCCCTCCAAATGTAATGCATATACAATGGCATGTCACATCGGTCATCTCATATATTCACATAAGTGATTTTATTGACTGAATGTGACAGTACATTTTTGAAACTTCATTCCCTCGAACTATGCATCGCTCGAACTCAAACTCGATTCCGTTGCCGGTTCGAGCGATCGAAGTTCTACTGTAAGTGGTTTAATTTAGCATGACCATTAGTATTTCACACCACCAGTTGAAATTAATAACGGTCATATAGTCTGTATTAAAACGATAGCCTATGTGGCGCGGCCTGTGAAATCCGCGAGTTTTTTTGTAACAAAAAATATTTCATTGAATGCGTCAAGTCCAGTAACCCACACGAGCTAGGTGTCCAAATCAGGAGAGAACACCAGGCTTATTTGCTTTCTGTCCAATGTACTGTATACTATCCTGGTCAAGCCCGAATATTTAAGCAGCCTATGACGAATTGGCAATGTCCGCTGACGTAATTACTAATGTTTTTAATTAGAGATTCGCGAGCATTGTAAACCATGTAAACCACGGGCAGACTACGCGAATCCACTGCCTGGTCTGGTCGCTAATGCAATAAGCCGGGATTTGTCGGAGATCGAGACCCAATTCATATAAACACGTTTGTCGTGTCACTTTAGACTGGTTCCCGGTCGCTAGGAATAACGCTATATATGCTGCGCATCAGACAGGGTACCAGTCTAGTGTGGACTACGTGACTGATGTCAACAACCGCGTGTATTGATCTTTGATATGGCCTTGTGCCCCGATGTGTGAAATTTACACTTGACACGCGCCGTGTGTTTGAAGTCTTAGTCTTGTCACTGTAGACGAATCAGCATCGTGTAAACACAGTTTGCCAGCTAATGATCGAGTTTTATGACTTGCGCAGAATTGAATTATGCCTATTGGAATACAGGACACGGAATACATATCGGGAATTACCGTTAATGGAGTTGTGCAATATTTTTCATTGAAAAATGTCACCGAGTTTTGTGATGAAAGGAAAATCGGCGATTGCGATGTTATTTTTTTTTGCCGACAAAACATGACTTGGTCGCTAATGGTCGCTAATGGTCGCTAATGGTTGCTGTTTGCAGTAAAAAATGCCGCGTGGGAACGAAAATCGCTGGTCGCTGGTCGTTGTCGGAGGTGGTCGTTATTCCAAGGTCTTTTAAAGAACAAATTGGACGGGGGGGTTTTAACTGGCCGTTGTGGACAGGTGGTCGCTATTCACAGGTGGTCGTTAACACAGGTTTGACTGTACATTCATTGAGAAATAACAAAATTAAAAATAAAATATTATAAAAATGTATACCCGTAAAGCAGTATTCTGAACGCAATGTGCTAAGAGGTGTTGATTTTATTTTGACACATATGCAATTACAGGTGGCAGGGTTTGGTGAACCACTGCCGCATCAAGTCGAAGCAGGAGCGGGGCCAGGTGAAGTACTACCTGATCGACAACAACATGTTCGACAGCCTATACAGCCTGATCATGTACTACCGCGCCCACCCACTGAAGAGCAACAACTTCACGATGACCCTCAAAGAGCCCGTACCCCAGCCCCAGAGTCACGAGGGCAAAGAGCAAGTATCTCAATAGTCTGCAGGGTTCAATCTAGCCCTTCAAAATAGAGATTTTTTTTATTAGAAAATTAGCCATTTTACCAGAGATTTCTGTTTTATATAGTGAAAAACTTCACCCTCGGCTCAAAATAAGAAGTGATGCAATTTAGGGAGAGAATTTCACTCAAATCGCCCTGTAAATTGATCCCTGAGCCTGTGGTGACATCTAGCATTAGAAGGCGGGAAACACAATTTGTCGTCTGCTGCTATTTTCTCTTGCAATAGAAGCATGGTTTGACAACACTTTAGAATCATTTCCATCCATTGGAAATGATTCAACACTTTAGAATTGTTGGACATGATTGGTGTCAAAACCATGTTTTTTATGAGATTAAACTGAAAAATAAATACTAAATAGCAGATGGCAAAATTTAATTCAGCAATATAAGAATTAACCCTTTCAGCTCAAGAGTCATGAGAGCAAAGTAGTATGTGGTGACCTTCACCCTTAGAAGGCGGGAAACACATCTTGGTAATTCATTAGAATTGTCTCCGAGGAGACAATTCTAATGAAATGCCAAGACATGTTTTCATTTCGAAGCAAACTATTCAATAATTTCTGTCTGTTGATGTGTAAACAGTAGTGTGTGATTTTATTTTACCCAATTAAAATATTGAAATACCCAATTGCTTCAGATATGATGGAGCGAAAATACTCAATTACAAATTCCTTATCTGGAGCCCTGCTTTATAATCATTTCCTTTGTAACTGATTCTAAAGTGCGGTTAAACCATGTTTTTGATGAGAAAAATAATCAGCAGACGACAAAATTTAATTCAGCATGTTACCTCCGCCCTTAGAATGTGGGAAATGAAAAGCGTTGTCTGCTGTTCTCTTATATTTTCTCTTTCTGAATAGAAACATGAAAAAGCGCGCATGTTTTCGGTACAAAATCACATGGTGTGTCTCATATAAGCTGTCCGTTGCAGGTGGTACCACGAGCGGTGTGACCGGGATCGTGCGGAGGAGATGTTGAAGCGGATCCCATACGATGGCGCCTTCCTGGTACGCCGCAGCGAGTCTGACCAGATGTCGTACGCCATCTCATTCAGGTCAGTCGCGGCCACCAGTCACAGACATGGTCCTGATACAGATTTCTATGTGTGACTTTATTATATATTGCTGTTGAAAGGACATACAATCCCAATCATTCAGTAAATCCTAGCTGAGCAATCGGCAACGTTATATGATGTCAGTCGCCAACGAAATGTCAGAGAAGGTAGTTGTTGCATACCAATTGACCCCAATGCATTGTATCAGTTTCAGTGCCTGATGCAGTATAATGTATTTTGTTATCAAGTCGGTGTGTACTAGATCTGTAGCCGATTTCACCAAAATTGCTAAGCATACTTATCTAGCTATGTATACTTTGAGGGAGTAATCATTTATTTGTCCCGAAATGCATTAATTGATATAGAACTAACAACTGCATATATTTGATGATTAAAAGTATGCAGAATTATTTTACTGAATTATTTCATTATCACAGCCAAAATGGCTAAGCCTAAGCTCAATAAATGTAAATCCAGTAATTGTTTACAATAAATCATTGTTAATGTGAAATTTACAGACTCATACTTTTGCACTTACAAACATTTTAGTCGTAGGAAGTTTAGTGAAACGACTCCCTGATCACTAAAATAGCTGGAAAAGTTATTATACTAGGCCTTTGCCAGCTGGCATTGTGTTGATCCACTATAGAAAACTGCTTTTGCCGGTGGTTCATTGGTTGAATGAAATCAGTAAAATGACACAATGTAAATCAATCGACATTAGAAGGTTAAAAGTAAATTAACGGTACCTAAATAAGCCAGAGAAAACTAATTTGTGATAATCGCCTACACCTGCCACTAAAATGAATTGCCGAATTATTACGTTATTATACCCCCTGCAACGAGTTGTGGTGGGTATACTGGAGTAGGTTGCCGCCGGGCCAACATCGGGGGTTTAGGAGCTTAGGGGCGGGGTTAGGAACAAAAGATTCCTTTGTATTATTCAGTTAGCTCGTAATTGTATCCCCCGGACTCCGTCGGGGGATACTATTGATTTGACAGCGGGCCGCGTCCGCGTCCGCATACGCGTCCGCGTCCTCCGCAGACACTTCTTGTCCGGAGCATAACTCGAACACCCTTTGGAATATTTTCATGAAACTTCACACATGCATAGACCACGACCCGAAGGTGTGTCGCGCACAAGAATGACAACTCTTGCATAGCTAATTGTTTAGTTATCTCCCTTTTTAGCTTGACTATTCGAAGAATAAGTAGAGCTTAGGTGGCAGTCCTCACACATTTTAGGCAATTTATGGACTTTTCGGGCCCGCGACACCAGTCGAAACAAATTTAGGAATATTTTAACTTCAAATAATAATCACATAATCTGTTTGATGCATGCACTGACTACCTGATAGGTACAAGAGCTATATTAACAACAAACGCAAACTCAGACATAATGCACAGGCTGTCAGCACTCTGCTATGTTTACACAAAATGTGCCCAAATCTGCATTTATTTGGCCGCGGCCACACATTTCACAACATGGATTTCAAATATCCCATGCGGACACTGCACTAATACTTGCTAATTGTACCAATTCTGCAATCCCACCTTGTCACACTGATCATAGTCTGTACTGGTACCGACCGTTTTTTTGTTTTCAAGCAGCAGACCTGCCTTTCTGACAGATAAAATGGCTGCCAATATTTCGGAAGAAAATTCCGAGCAGCAGTTTCGCACTCTTCTGCAACTGAAATCATGCCAGCATGACACAGATGCAAGCAAAATCACATATTTTTGCAAAAAAGTGTTTTATGCAGTGGAAAACATCATATGATGTTGGCTAATTAATTGTAGAACATTTTCATAAGCCACAGACATGTGTTTTTTTTTGTATTTACTAGAAGGCCCATAGGAAAAATTCGAAACTAACCAAATCGCCTGAGGACTGCCACCTTAAGAACTTTTTTTTCAAAAATTGTACCCGCTCATGTCACTGCCACATGGAAAGACATCAATTTCAAGCAAAACTATGCAAATTATTGTAGCCCAAGTGACCTGTTAAGCCCGCAGTGAGAATTTTTGCTCAAGACCCGCTTGCGGACAAATTCAGCATTTAAAGCGCCGCCATTCCAGCACTGCCCACATGTGCTGAAAATGGAATTACAGAACACAGAGATGACTTTCACACTGTCCATTTCTTCCACTGGTTGAGGAATAGATGCAAAAACACCAAAACATGCAACTATGTCACTTTGAGGAAGATTCATGTCACTTTCACATGTGGCAAGTTCACCGTACGAGCAAAACGAGCAAAACGAGCAAAACGAGCAAAACACTGATCAACAGGATCTGCAGCCTTAAAATTGCTCATCTGTTCCCTTGTACATGCTCACAAAGTCTGTTGGAAGCTTACTTGTGAACTGCCATGTCACATTGATGAACTGGAATCACTATCAGATGATTTAACGACTCGTCCATCTGGTATTAAAGTATCTAGACCAGTGCGCCATTCACGTTGCAGTGGCTCTCAGATTAAGGGAAGTACGGTAACTGGCATACAAAATAAATGTACCCCTGCCATACAAACAGCTCTTAGCACCTGTAAGTCAGAATTGGCTACAAGTGATTTCCGTGATGGAAATTAAGCCATTGGTTAAGTATTCGTGCAATTACCCCTCATTTGAACCATCTCGGTGAGACGGTTCAAATGGTGGGCTAAAACATGAAGTTCCTGTACGGAACGAAACGCAATGTCTAAGTTTGGTAAATGTCTTAAACTGTCTGGCAGAGGTGGTCTAGAATGTTTAGGATGTAAAATAGTCCCATTTGATTATAGATAAGTGGTTATAAATAAAATTATGGCAAATGGCAAGGTGGCTTCATAGTGCACACACCTCAAAAGCGAGTTCCAATTCTATTGCTGTCCCGTCCACTGGCGGTGAAACACCGGTGATGTTCCCAATATGGCAGTGACAACTAAGCTGAGCTGGCAAGAACTGCTGGATCATGAACACGCGTAAGTGCGGCAACTGAAAGTATCGAAGGCAATTCCGTACAGGTTGCGGCCGTCTGAAACAGACAGAAACGAGACATAAATGAAGGGAAATGAGCAGAATGAAAGAGATGAAAGCAGTGAATATGCATATGAATAGGATCATTGTAGCTAAATTGAGGGTTTGCAATGTGTATACATACAGTCCATTCTGCCATACAATAATGAGGGAATAGATGTCAGAGACAAAAATTGACAAATTTAATTAAAGAACATTAATTTAATTAAAGAACATTAAATTAATGTTTTTATGTACCAGCGGCCGATAATTTAGACTGGTAAAATGATACCGCCATGTTCGTGGGTATCAGAGGTTGTCGGAGGGTGCTTGAACGTTCAATAACGGTAAATTACCTTCCGTAAAACAAGAGAAACTGGTAAAATATGCAGAATACAAGCTCAAGAGGAACGTTACCATGATAAAATGACTTAAACCGTGCCAACTTGCACACCTGAGTGAATAATGAATGACCACGGTGACAATTCAGATTTCATCTATTTTCACAATTTTGCTTCTAAAAGATTACCTCCCTTGGTAAACAGACAATTTATGTGAAGACAGCAAAACAAACTGGATAGAAATTGAAATAGTATTGATCGCAACACGACACACTCACAACTGACACAGAAAATAATTCAATTGTGGACATTTTCTGAATCACCATTTTCTGCTTAAGGTGGCAGTCCTCACACATTTTAGGCAATTTATGGACTTTTATTTTTGCTTTTTTTTTTTATTTTTTTTCTTTTTTATTTTTATTTTTTTTTATTTTCGGGCCCGCGACACCAGTCGAAACAAATTTAGGAATATTTTAACTTCAAATAATCACATAATCTGTTTGATGCATGCACTGACTACCTGATAGGTACAAGAGCTATATTAACAACAAACGCAAACTCAGACATAATGCACAGGCTGTCAGCACTCTGCTATGTTTACACAAAATGTGCCCAAATCTGCATTTATTTGGCCGCGGCCACACATTTCACAACATGGATTTCAAATATCCCATGCGGACACTGCACTAATACTTGCTAATTGTACCAATTCTGCAATCCCACCTTGTCACACTGATCATAGTCTGTACTGGTACCGACCGTTTTGTTTTTTTTCAAGCAGCAGACCTGCCTTTCTGACAGATAAAATGGCTGCCAATATTTCGGACGAAAATTCCGAGCAGCAGTTTCGCACTCTTCTGCAACTGAAATCATGCCAGCATGACACAGATGCAAGCAAAATCACATATTTTTGCAAAAAAGTGTTTTATGCAGTGGAAAACATCATATGATGTTGGCTAATTAATTGTAGAACATTTTCATAAGCCACAGACATGTGTTTTTTTTGTATTTACTAGAAGGCCCATAGGAAAAATTCGAAACTAACCAAATCGCCCGAGGACTGCCACCTTATGTTGTCACCCCGGCGTCGGCGTCGGCGTCGGCGTCGGCGTCGGCATCGGCGTCGTCACGCCTTGGTTAAGGTTTTTAGTCAAGTTTGTATATGGAATACTACTGGCCCTACACCCGCCATACTTGGACAACTTCATCTAGTGATGTACATCAATAACCCCTGATCTCTATATTTGACCTTGACCTACATTTCCTCTTGAATTACTTGGTTAATTCCCCTTGGTTAAGGTTTTTAGTCAACCTTGGTTAAGGTTTTTAGTCAACCTTGGTTAAGGTTTTTAGTCAAGCTTGTATATGCAATACTACTGGCCCTACACCCACCATACTTGGACAACTTCATCTCCTAGTGATGCACATCAATAACCCCTTATCTATATTTGACCTTGACCTACATTTCCTCTTGAATTACTTGCTTAATTCCCCTTGGTTAATGTTTTTAGTCAACCTTGGTTAAGGTTTTTTTTCAAGCTTGTACATTGAATACTATTGTGCATCCAGACACCATACTTCGACAACCTTTTCTCATAGGTATGTACATCAATAACCCCTGATCTATATTTGACCTTCACCTACATTTCCTCTTCAATTCCTTTAATTTCTTTAATTCCTTTTGGTTAAGGTTTTTATCTACCTCAATATGGAATACTACAGCCCTACACCCTCCATACTTGGGTCAACTCAACTCCTAGTGAATGTACATCAACAACCCCTGATCTATCATTGAACCTTGACCTACATTTCCTCTTGAATTACTTACTTAAATTCCCCTTGGTTAACGTTTTTAGTCAAGCTTGTAGATGGAATACTCCTGGCCCTACACCAACCATACTTGGACAACTTCATCTCCTAGTGATGTACATCACAACCCCTGAACTATCAACCACTGACCTATATTTGACCTTGACCTACATTTAACCTTGAATTACTTACTTAATTCCCCTTGGTTAAGGTTTTTACTCGACCTTGGTTAAGCTTTTTACTCAAGCTTGTACATGGAATACTATTGTGCATACAGACACCATACTTGGACAACCTTTTCTCATAGTGATGTACATCAATAACCCCTGATCTATATTTGACCTTGACCTACATTTCCTCTTCAATTACTTACTTAATTCTCTTTGGTTAAGGTTTTTAGTCAAGCTTGTAGATGGAATACTCATGGCCCTACACCAACCATACTTGGAAAACTTCATCTCCTAGTGATGTACATCAACAACCCCTGACCTATATTTGACATTGACCTACATTTAACCTTAAATTACTTACTTAATTCCCCTTGGTTAAGGTTTTTACTCAACCTTGGTTAAGGTTTTTAGTCAAGCTTGAAGATGGAACACTATTGTGCATACAGACACCATACTTGGATAACTTTTTCTCATAGGGATGTACATCAATAACCCCTGACCTTTATTTTACCTTCACCTACATTTAACCTTGAATTACTTGCTTAATGTTTATAGTCAAGCTTGTATATGGAATACTTCTGGGCCTACATCAACCATACTTGGACAACTTCATCTCCTAGTGATGTACATCAATAATCCCTGACCTATATTTGACCGTGACCTACTTTTATCCTTGGATTACTTAGTTATCTCCCCTTGGTTACGATTTTTAGTCAAGCTTGTATATGGAATACTCCTGGGCCTACAGCAACCATACTTGGAAAACTTTATCTCCTAGTGATGTACATCAATAACCCCTGACCTATATCTGACATTGACCTACATTTAACCTTGAATTACTTACTTAATTTCCCTTGGTTAATGTTTGTAGTCAACCTTGGTTAAGGTTTTTATGCAGGCCGCAGCCACCTACCTTCTTTGTCAAGCTATGTGTACATCGACAACCCTCGTAGTCGAGCTATGCTGTTCTCCTACAGCTCTTGTGATAAATGGCGTCTCATTTTTGTCGCGCCCGCTTGCGGGAAGTGCAATATTGTCTAGTCTTGACCACTCTTGACCACTCTTGACCACAGGTAATTTATACAGGTAAATTACTACATTCGATATTACATTTCCGTAAACTGTGTTGAAAATATTGTGGCATTATGTGGACCTGTGCAGATATATGTAGATAAATATAGGACTATTACAAAAAAAAATCTGGGCTCCAGTAGCAAGCATTATTATTTTTATTTTTTACACTTTTTTTTTCCATTTTTTTTTTTTCATTTTTTTTTTCAAATTCTTTTTCAATTTTTGTCTAGTAGCATAAGGTCGTAAGTGCTATATACAGACTATTCACCTGTGCATGTGCTAGCATGTGCAACTGATCACTTACAGGTAATTTATACAGGTAAATGATTATATTACATTTCCGTAAACTGTGTTGAAAATATTGTGGCAATATGTGGACCTGTGCATATATATATGTAGATAAATATAGGACTATTAAAAAACATTCTGGGCTCCAGTAGGGAGCATTATTTTTTTATTTTTTTTAAATTTAATTTTTTTTTTCCATTTTTTTTTAAAATTCTTTTTCAATTTTTTAACTGACCACTAACTTATTACAGGTAATTTATACAGGTACATTATTACATTTCCGTAAACTGTGTTGAAAATATTGTGGCATTATGTGGACCTATGCAGGTATATGTAGATAAATATAGGACTATTAAAAAAAAATTCTGGGCTCCAGTAGCAAGCATTATTATTTTTAATTTTTAAACTTTTTTTTTCCATTTTTTTTTCCATTTTTTTTTTTCAAATTCTTTTTCAATTTTTGTCTAGTAGCATAAGGTCGTAAGTGCTATATACAGACTATTATGATATAATAAAACAATTATTGACTAGTGAGCCATAGAATATAATCTGATATCCTATGGCTCACTAGTCAATAATTGTATAATATGTTCGGGTCAGTGAAAATTGCTTTTGGGCCCAGGCTCGAGGTCAAGGCGGGACAAGGCGAGGCATTTGATTCCGCGGAATTCTTGTTTACTTATCTCCCTTTGTTGTTTCGTGCTCTGATTTTGTATCCAGAGCATAACTCGAACACCTTTTGGAATATTTTTATGCCCCACCACGATAGTGGAGGGGGCATTTATTAGTGTTACCCTTGTCCGTCCGTCCGCACACACGAATGGGTACTTGTTGTAAGCGTATGGGAATCTTATTGGGTAGGGTTAGGATAGTGTTGGGTACTCTTGTTGGGTATTTTTATAGAGTAAAAACCCAACAAATATTCATTCGTAGGAACGTGCGTCCCGTCCTCCCGTCGTCCCGTCCGTCCGTCACAAAACTTTAACACTCGGGTAAATGTCTCATAATTTCTTCATCCTTCGACCGATCTCCTTCATATTTCATATACACATTGCTCTAATGGTCCTCTACCGCCCTGTGCCAAATCCATGTTCGTCCTGCCCTCGCCAAGCCCAGGGTTAAGATCACATACTTGGTGCTTCAGAAACTTTAACGCTCAGGTAAATATCTTATAATTTTTCTTTCCATTCACGGATCAACTTCATATTTCATATATGCGTTGCTCTAATGGTCCTCTACCGCCCTGTGCCAAATCTACGTTCGTCCTGCCCCGCCAAGCCCAGGGTTAAGATCACATACTTAGTGCTTCAAAAACTTTAAAGAAAATTTTGACTTGGAATTTGGCCTCATTTATTATCAAAGCGATATGTGGGACATCCGTGTTCTATGAACACATTTTCTAGTTTATTAAACTTCACACATGCATAGAAGACGACCCAAAGGTGTGTAGCACGTAAGAATGACAACTTGCGTCGTTAATTTCTTAGTTATCTCCCTTTGTTGTTTCGTGCACTGATTTCGTGTCCGGAGCATAACTCGAACACTCTTTGGAATATTTTCATGAAACTTCACACATGCATAGACCACGACCCTAAAGGTGTGTCACGCAATAATGACAACTCTTGCATCACTAATTTTTTAGTTATCTCCCTTTGTTTTTCCGTCACTGATTTTGTCTCCGGAGCATAACTCGAACACCCTTTTTTCAAACTACTTGTGTATCTGGGGAGGGGGATACACATGCGCTTGTCGACAAGCGTCCATTTCTAGTTCTATTGAAATTTGGGAGCTATTCCTTTGATCTTTTAAAGAACAAATAGCTCATAACTCCCAAATGTTTGAACGTGCGTCCGTGCGTCCGTGCGTCCGTGCGTCCATGCGTCCATAAACTTAACATCAGAGAAATATTGTTATAACTTCTATTTCCTTCATCTAAAATGCTTAATATTTCACACATGCATTCCTGTAAGGCTCTACTACCATGCTGTGCCAAATCCACGACCAACCAACCCCCGCTGATCCCAAGGTCAAGGTCAAATATTTAGTCTCTTTACAAAAATTAACATCAGAGAAATATGTTATAACTTCTATTTCCTTCATTGAAAATTCTTAATATTTCACTTGTGCATTCCTCAAAGGTTGTAGTATCATGCTGTGATCTACGACCACTGATCCCAAGGTCAAGGTCACATGCTTAGTATCTTTACAAAACTTTAACATCAGAGAAATATGTTATAACTTCTATTTCTTTCATAAAAAATTCTTAATATTTCATGCATGCATTCCTCTAACGCTCTACTATCATGCTGTGACAAATTCCCACTGATCTCGAGGTGAAGGTCACATACTTAGTCTCTTTACAAAACTTAACATCAGAGAAATCGGGTTATAAGTTCTATTTACTTTCTCGGATCTGCTTCACATTTCACACACGCATTGCTCTAATGGACCTCTACCACCCTGTGACAAATTCACGTTCATGCCGAATCCATTAAGCCCAGAGCCAAGGTCACAAGCCCACACACTTGGAAATATTTACATATTTTAGGGGTACCTGGGCCCACGCGGGGGGTATTCCGTAAGCCTCGCTTACTGACCAATCTAGTTTGTATCTGTTTTAAAAAATATAGATACAGATTCCACCTAGCCCATTTTATTGCAAAATGTGATTTTCTACCTTGCCTGATAAACATAATATGAGACGTGCAATGTGATTTTGTACCCAAGAAGATATCAGAGCTCCAGTTAAGGTGCGTAATTTTGTTATTTCTTCATCAAAAATGGCAAGTTGGGAGTCCTTTAGAATTGTCTCATTGAGACGATTCTAAAGCACTCCCAATTTGCCATTTTTGATGGAGAAATAAGAAATTTACCTCCAAATTACGCACCTTAACTGGAGCTCTGGATATGTGATATCTCGTGACAAATATTTACAAAACATACAATATTTTAAATAGAAGATGTCGAAAGTAGACAAACTTTTCATAGCAAATGCGGAATTATATTATTTTCGTCAACTTACGTCATTTACAGAAATATCACAGTTTCTGCGGAAAAAAAACCCATGAAATGTCGCACATCTTGTGTACAAACTCACATGCCTCGTCTCATATTGGTTTCCTCTATATCTCCAGTAGCCTATTTCACCAACATTGCAAAGAATACTTTTCTAGCAAAGTATACTTTGAGGGAGTAATCATTTATTTTTCCCGAAATGCATTATGTCATATAGAACTAACGACTGCATATATTTGATGATTAAAAGTAGGCAGATTTATTATACTGAATGTATTACATTATCACAGCCAAAATGGCTATGGCTGTAATAATGTAATAAATTCAGTATAATAAAAATTAATAAATTTATCCTAAAATTGAAAAGTTCTCCCTCAAAGTATACTTTGCTAGATAAGTATACTTTGCAATGTTGATGAAATAGGCTACTGAGCAGACGGTAATATCGAGACATGTCATATCCTAGCCTTGCCTGATAAACATAATATTGGTATCCTCTATCTCCAGGGCGGAGGGGAAGATCAAGCACTGTCGTATCCGACAGGAGGGCCGACTGTTCACGATTGGCACCGCAGAGTTTGAGAGTCTTGTCGAACTTGTGCAATATTATGAGAAATACCCGCTCTACAAGAAGATGAAGTTGCGTAAGGCTGTTAGTGATCTCACTGTCGAGATTGAGGGCGTGGTACGTACGCAGGCTTCTACAGGCCTCAATACACATGTTATTTATCTGCTTATGAAATATCTCGGCCCGGTTGCTCAATTTCTCTGTTAGGTTAATGGACTGTTAAATCCTTAACCCTTTGAACCCGAAAGGCCGCTATATCGGTTTATGCAAACAGTGCAGATCCAGATGAGCCGGCTCGTAACGAGCCGTCTCATCATGATCTGCACTGTTTGAAAGTAATTTTCATATTTTTGAGAACAAAAACACCCCCTTTTCATAAATTGACGAATCTGAAAATCATTTTGTGACCATTGGATTGGTCGGAACATTAGCATATCATAGTCCATTCCAGTTCCTTAGGGTTGAAAGGGTTAACAGTGTTCATGATTTAACAGTCCATTAAGCTAACAGAGGTTTTGAGCAACAGGGCCCTGGTAGTCAGTTGGTGCACCATGCCTATTTATATTGTAACCCACTCCGGGTATTCTGTAAGCGAGTGACAAATCTAGTTAAATTCAACCCTTTCAGAAGTTTACCTTGTAACTCCCTAAACGTTTAACGCAATAGGTGGGAGGCTTGATGCTTGGTATCCAGCTTCCTTGTACAGTGCAACCTCTCTAAACCGGACACCAATAAACTATATGGGATCTCATTTTGAGAGGTTTCTTGGTATTGCATCTCAGATAATAGTGCATGTTCATGATTTCAAAATACATATGTATGTCCCAGAATGGTCATATGCCTGATTTACAGTGGAACATCTCTAATCTGGACACCCTGGGGATCTCCCCAGGGTGTCCGGATTAGAGAGGTTTCACTTTAGTGTATGGATGTGTGAAGTGCATTTTCATTTATCCTCGTATTATGAATTATCTCACCCTTTCAGACTTGCAACTGTATTCTGTGAAATCTGTTTTACTATCAAAGTGGTACGTGGGGCATCTGTGTTCTATGAACATATTTTCTAGTTTTTGTCTGTCGTCGCGCCTGCTTTAGCAGAGCCGCGACTATAGTCGGCGCTTTTGTCGTCCGTTTTTTTTGTAAGGCAAATGTGTTAAAAGTTATTGTTTTTTCACAACACGGTCAAATGCCTCGGCAGACGCGATACCGCGTCCGTGGCGGAATTCTTGTATATAAACTGCTTATCCCTAAATGATGCTCGTATGTATTGGACAACCATTAAATGCACTGGGTCACGAAGAAGTAACAAACTATTTTTTAGATTGTATTCTGGTGAGTAACACGAAAAATACCTAGATTTGTAACAACAAATGTTTAAACTCGAGTCCAGAACAAAGACTATATATGGTATAGTATGATCATTGTGAAATATTGGTTTTAAAAGTGTGTTTACTGGTACATTTATACCGAAAATCATTATCAATGTATCAATCTGTGTTTTCTATATATTGTCTTAAAATTTGAAATATATTTACAAATGGTGTAGATCATGATGCACTATGTCTCGCCCACGTTAGTGGAAGGTGAGACATAGCGGTCACAATTCTGGCATAGGCGTCGGCATAGTCGTCCGATGTTTTAGTCGGATATTGACCAATCTTTACCAGTATCTTCCTCACAGGTTAGTGATTCTCATTCGGGTGATATTGACATACTTTTTAGCTCGACTATTCGAAGAATAAGTAGAGCTTGTTTTGTCACCCCGGCGTCGGTGTCGGCGTCGGCGTCACCGTCACGCCTTGGTTAAGGTTTTTAGTCAAGCTTGTACATGTATATGGAATACTACTGGCCCTACACCCACCATACTTGGACAACTTCATCTCCTAGTGATGTACATCAATAACCCCTCATCTATATTTGACCTTCATCTACATTTCCTCTTGAATTACTTGGTTAATTCCCCTTGGTTAAGGTTTTTAGTCAACCTTGGTTAAAGTTTTTAGTCAAGCTTGTACATTGAATACTATTGTGCATTCAGACACCATACTTCGACAACCTTTTCTCATAGGTATGTACATCAATAACCCCTGATCTTTATTTGACCTTCTCCTACATTTCCTCTTCAATTACTTACTTAATTCATTTTGGTTAAGGTTTTTAGTCAACCTTCTATATGGAATACTACTGGCCCTACACCCACCTTACTTGGACAACTTCATCTCCTAGTGATGTACATCAACAACCCCTGATCTATATTTGACCTTGACCTACATTTCCTCTTGAATTACTTACTTAATTCCACTTGGTTAACGTTTTTAGTCAAGCTTGTAGATGGAATACTCCTGGCCCTACACCAACCATACTTGGACAACTTCATCTCCTAGTGATGTACATCAACAACCCCTGACCTATATTTGACCTTCACCTACATTTAACCTTGAATTACTTAGTTAATTCCCCTTGGTTAAGCTTTTTACTCGACCTTGGTTAAGCTTTTTACTCAAGCTTGTACATGGAATACTATTGTGCATACAGACACCATACTTGGACAACCTTTTGTCATAGTGATGTACATCAATAACCCCTGATCTATATTTGACCTTGACCTACATTTCCTCTTGAATTACTTAACTTAATTCTCTTTGGTTAAGGTTTTTAGTCAAGCTTGTAGATGCAATACTCATGGCCCTACACCAACCATACTTGGACAACTTCATCTCCTAGTGATGTACATCAATAATCCCTGACCTATATTTTACCTTCACCTACTTTTAACCTTGAATTACTTACTTATTTCCCCTTGGGTAAGGTTTTTAGTCAAGCTTGTATATGGAATACTCCTGGCCCTCACCAACCATACTTGGACAACTTCATCTCCTAGTGATGTACATCAACAACCGCTGACCTATATTTGACCTTGACCTACATTTAACCTTGAATTACTTAGTTAATTCCCCTTGGTTAAGGTTTTTGTCGCGCCCACTTGCGGAAAGCGCGATATAGTCGGCACTTTGGCGTACGTACGTGTGTCCGGTTAAAGTTTTTGGTTAAGTTGTTTGGTTAAGTTTTTTGGTTAAACTTTTTGGTTAAAGTTTTTGGTTAAGTTCTTTGGTTAAAGTTTTTGGTTAAGTTTTTGGTTAAAGTTTTTGCTTAAATGTTTTTCATTATACTATATCTCTGCAACTGCTTTGCCCATTACCTTGAAACTTCACATGGGTGTTTATCATCGTCTATATTTTCATTCTACCCCCCTCCCGTGCGGCCCCTGTGCCCAATGTCAAGGTCAAATTACTTTAAAGTTTTTGGTTAAGTTTTTTTGGTTAAAGTTTTTGGTTAAGTTTTTTGGTTAAGTTTTTTGGTTAAAGTTTTTCGTTATACTATATCTCTGCAACTGCTTTGCCCATTACCTTGAAACTTCATATGGTGTTTATCATCATCTATATTTTCATTCTAACCCCCCTTCCCCCTCCCGCGGAAGCCCCTGTGCCCAATGTCAAGTCAAAATTACTTGAAGTTTTTTGAGGTTAATCGTTTGTTTAAAGTTTTTGTTAATTTTTTTGTTAAGGTTTTCAAATTTCTTTAAGTTTTTTGGTTAAAGTTTATTTTTGGTTAAGTTTTTTGGTAATTAAAGTTTTTTCGTTATACTATATCTCTGCAACTGCTTTGCCCATTACCTTGAAACTTCACATGGGTGTTTTTATCACTCATCTATATTTCCTCATTCTAAAACCCCTCTCCCCCATGCGGCCCCTGTGCCCAAGGTCAAGGTCAAATTACTTTGAAGTTTTTGGTTAAGTTTTTTGGTTAAAATTTTTGGTTAAGTTTTTTGGTTAAAGTTTTTCGTTATACTATATCTCTGCAACTGCTTTGCCCATTACCTTGAAAACTTCACATGGGTGTTTATCATCATCTATATTTTCATTCTACCCCCCTCCCGTGCAGCCCCTGTGCCCAATGTCAAGGTCAAATTACTTTGAAGTTTTTGGTTAAGTTTTTTGGTTAAAAGTTTTTTGGTTAAAGTTTTTTTCGCGCCCACTTGCGGAAAGCGCGATATAGTTGGCACTTTGTCGTACGTACATATGTACGTACGTACGTGTGTCCGGTTAAAGTTTTTGCTTAAGTTTTTTGGTTTAAAGTTTTTTGTTATACTATATCTTTTTTTTTAATGTCCATGCGTCGCCACAAGGCGCGACATGCAGGCCGCGGCCATCTAGTTACTCAACCTTGGTTAAGGTTTTTAGTCAAGCTTGTAGATGGAATACTATTGTGAATACAGACACCATACTTGGATAACTTTTTCTCATAGGGATGTACATCAATAACCCCTGACCTTTATTTTACCTTCACCTACATTTAACCTTCAATTACTTGGTTAATGTTTATAGTCAAGCTTGTATATGGAATACTTCTGGGCCTACATCAACCATACTTGGACAACTTCATCTCCTAATGATGTACATCAATAATCCCTGACCTATATTTGACCTTGACCTACTTTTATCCTTTCATTACTTAGTTATCTCCCCTTGGTTACGGTTTTTAGTCAAGCTTGTATATGGAATACTCCTGGGCCTACAGCAACCATACTTGGATAACTTTATCTCCTAGTGACGTACATCAATAATCCCTTGGTTAATGTTTTTAGTCAACCTTGGTTAAGGTTTTTATGCAGGCCTCAGCCACCTTCTTTGTCAAGCTATGTGTACATCGACAACCCTCGTAGTCGAGCTATGCTGTTCTCCTACAGCTCTTGTTATACTATACTTATTATGTTTTACCGCACGGCGGGCCGGGTGGCGGGCGGCTGAAGAAAAAGCGCATAGTTCGTGTACACAACTCCTCCGAAACCGTTCTGTCGATCGATCTGAAACTATACACACGTCTTCTAAACATATTGAAGATGTGCACCTTGCTGTTTTTATGCCGAAAAAATATTTTTTAACAAAAATATCACCTTTTTAACTTAGCCCTTTTTTCTACATTTTTCTATACAGTTCTATATACGGTACAGAGTTTGTGTACACAACTCCTCCGAAACCGTTCAGTAAATCGTTCTGAAACTATACACACGTCTTCTACACATATTGAAGATGTGCACCTTGGTGTTTTTATGCCGAAAAAATATCTTTTAACAAAAGTATCACCTTTTTAACTTAGCCATTTTTTCTACATTTTTCTATACAATTCTATATAGGGTACAAAGTTTGTGTACACAACTCCTCTGAAACCATTCAGACGATCGTTCTGAAACTATACACAGCCATTTTTTCTACATTATTGTATCCATTTCCCTATCATTTCTACTTTACACTCTACTTTTCTATCTCTGCCTAAATTAGTATACATGTTTAGCACAACGAGATGAAGAAATAATGCTATAGACTTTCAAATTCTCATTAATGTTTCTTGATTTGGTGACAGCTTCACATTTCTGCATCTTCGCTGTCTGGCCCATATTCGACGGGCGTATTTTGTGACTTGCGGCACTCTTGTTTGTGGGTGAGACACTCGCTGGTGATTGCCTTGTATAAGGCAGTTAGTCAACAAACATGTTCTTCAAAATCTCTCCAATGTTTTATCTACATTGTGTTTTGTTTATATTCGAGCTGTCTGCTGAGAAAAGATACCTTGCGACGTATGCGACCAGCTTAGCCCCAGATCAGTCTGATCAGGGACTACACTGTTCGCAATTTAGTTACAGAAGTAACCTCAACAAGTAAATTCTTTCACTCCAATGGTGTTGACCATTTCATCCCTACAGAACATAAAGTCAACATTAGCAAACACTGTCGATCCAGATGAGCTGGCTCGTAACGAGGCATCTCATCAGAATCTACAGTGTTTCTCATCGTTTTTAAGATTTTGAAACACTACCCCCTTTTTATTAATGGAAAATTTTAGAGCCCATGTTATATATATAGGTGTGACAGGATTAATGTGCAAATTGGTCAAGATTTACAAATATTCAAAACAGGTACCTTTTCTTATTTGGGTCCTTGTGTACATGTGATTTGCTGTTTGACTATGCGGCACAGGATCCGTCGGAAGCGTATGGTATATACGGTCAGCCCGATTCCTACATAAACCCCAATGATTTCACGTCCAAGGTAACATGTGTCTGGTGTATATACGCCTTGCCGCTCGCTCACCTATTCTGTAGTGATGTCGTCAGTTCACAGAACAACTCACATACTCAACACAAAGGTCTCTTTGTACTTTTCGCAGCAGTGTCGGGTTCATTTCGCTGCAACTTAAAAAAAATGAACATACTGTATTTATTCTAATAAACGTCGGCTATGCAATTTATAGGAACAAAAATCTCATTGTTACAGATAGAAAAAATGATGTGTTAAATAGCTTTTGTATGTGAAATTCAACGTATATTGGCTGCATATATGGAAGCAGGGATACTGTTCGAGAGGAGTCTGCTATTAGAATAAATACTGTATTTGTGTTAAAAATTCAGTGTAATAGATACAAATTTAATACATTCTTTACTGTTTTGTAGAACACTTCATATGCATTTGAAGTTTTTTTTCCATGTTTATGTTGTTCTGTGAAGCCGTGGCATAGTTTGTGGTAATTTGGTGTGTATTCACCGCATGCCCCTGTTAATTTCAGTTGCATTTTGCAGGTATTGTGGTTGCTGTAGTATTTCCATTGTTTAATGGCTGGTGGCAAGCTGTGCCCATATTGTTGCATGATGCCAATTTATACACTAACACGTCATTCCAAGATAAGTCGACTCATGTGTGAATTTGCTGGGCTATTATTAACACATAACATGCTGAAGATGCAGAATTGTTATCCGGGGAAAAAAATCCTGGCACCAGGTCCGGTTATTCTATTATTATGGCTGAATATATATATTTTCTGTAAATATTCAGTTTTATGACCCATCACAACTGGTAGTATGTGGGTCTAAAATGACCTTAGCTGTTGACAGGTCGTTATATACCATTAAATCATAGCAAAAACAAATTGGGGAATACAATTTTTTTTATTCCACACTAAAAGTATATGTTGTTACAACTCAGTTGAGCCGTCTTGTCGAGACGGTTCAACTGAGTGGTATAAACATATACTTTCATTGAGAAATAAAGAAAGTAGAATTTTCTTTCTATCTGTGAAACTGTGTCTGCATTAAGGGAGTTCAACACTAATCAATTCATAGCTTCGGCTGCAATTGCGCTGTACATGACGCAGGCTTTATGCTCATTTATTCCACATGCTACGATTGCACCATCCTTACGACGTGGATGTTCTTGACCAACCAATTCATCACACACTTGCACATTCATTCAACATGCTACGATTCATTCAACATGCTACGATTGCGCCGTTCTTACGACATGGACGTTCTCAACCAACCAATTCAGCATTCACTATAGGAATGAATGGCCTTTTTGTGGAATTTATCGGGGTATAAACTTGGAAAAGTCGCGGGAATACTGGACGAAGGCCGGAAGGCCTCGTCCAGTATTCCCGCGACTTTTCCAAGTTTATATCCGTTTTGTTAATAATTATTTTAACCACGCCTCACGATTACGGAAAGTAATTCGGCGTGGGAGTTTACTGGGATATACGTTTTGGACAGAGACTTGCTACGGGCCAATCAAATGTTAGGGAATTGTGTAAATATTTTTGTGCTGGAATTATTACCGTATACACTTGCACATTTACTCCACATGCTACAATTGCGCCATTCTTACAACATAGACAGACATTCTTACAACCAATTCATCACATACTACCATATACATTTGCACATTTACTCCACATGCTACAATTGCGCCATTCTTACAACATAGACAGACATTCTTACAACCAATTCATCACATACTACCATATACATTTGCACATTTACACCCATACACAGGGAACTGACTGTTCCTTTATGATATGACAACTTGCACTATGATAATGTGATAATCCAGTTCACCATCAGCCTTAAGCACACCAGTAGGTAACATCAATATTATCACCATTTGTGACAAGTTATGACAAACTTGGCCATGATTGTGGTTTTGATCACTGTATCAGTTTTGATCACATGAACAGTTATGATTAATTGTACAGCCTGATAACAAATTACGCACCTTAACTGGAGCTCTGCTATTACATAGCACAATACACAACATGCTACCAGGGTGGGGAGTTCATGTCGCTAGCTTTTCTGATTTATTTATTTGAGTTTATTTTCAGATTTTTGTTTACTTATTATTCAGACTTTGGTAGTGGCAGTGGTGGGCAGTTTGGACAGAATGCTTTTGACACAAAACTTGTCGTGTAGAATTAACCCACAGTCTGTCTGGTTGCGACCTATGTTGCTGGCAGATTATCCCTTTCAACACTGCCAACCTCTATCCCAATGCTGACAAACAGTGTAGATCCAGATGAGTCGGCTCGTTATGAGCTGACTCATCAGGATCTACACTGTTTGTGGGCAGGTACTGAGTTCTTTACGACGTTACCCCTTTTCTGATCTAAATGGAGTACATTGTACTTCGTGGTGAAAGGGTTAATTGAAACTTTAAATGAACCAAAATGCGTTTAAGCCTGGGATTTGGGATATTTAACCATTTAACCATTTCAATGCCAAATTAAAATTCTGTCATCTGTTGTTCATGTTTTCCTCCATCGTTTTAGGTGAAAATATGTTTTTTGACAACACATGAAAATCACCACCAATGGAGATGATTTATATGTGCTACCAAAACAGGTTTCAAAATCAATCGAAGAAATGAAAAACAGCGGCTGGAAATGTTTTGTCGCATTTTAAGTGTTAATCACATGCCTTGTCTCGGCAAAAATGTCACTTGCGATCATGGAGAAATTGAGCCACGGTGAAAGTATTCTGTCCAGGCTGATGACTATATTTAGTTTCTGCATGCGTTGTAGGAGCCGGGCCTAGAACAAGCCAGTATTTATGAATCGGGGATCTATCACATCCCTAACACACCTAACACCACCTCCATCTCCAAGGTAAATATATCTCGCCCACGTGGACACATCCTCGTGTATCTAGGCTGATAGGCGGGCTTGTAGAATTCTCGCTTTCTTGCAGCTAACTGCTGTCCTTGTCAATGGTGTTTTGAATAGTTAGCCAGGTTACAGGCGATTGCACTTTCCTTTATTTCCCCATTAGATACGTCCAATGGGCTGGCTATACTGCTGGTATTATCATTTATCCCGTCAACACAGTGCGTTTGTGCTATGAAACATTTTTGATATCTTGTTAATACGGCCTAATCGCAGCGTATGAATATGTGAGGTGGCTGGGGTTATTTATTTTGTATTTTAAAGCTATTTGTACGTGTGGACGGGATAAATAGAAAGTAGGTTAGTGCCGTTAATGTGAAAAAAGATCTACACTGGTCGCAAATCCCATAAGCCCCATTTCTCCAGTCACAACCACATATCAGGTTCAACAGGTCTGGCTACACGACCATTAAATCTCTGAGGGTCCAAGTGACCTGGCATTATAATACCAGTAGTATAGGTAGACAGTTGGTCCTGTGTAATTGTGGAATGGATGAGAGTTGAATCACATGTGACCGTGTAAGCAATACATAATGATACATCAGTGTCATACATTTCGGAATCATTTTACTGCATGAAATATCATGACATATTTTTGCGTTAAAAAATTAATTGTATCTTAAATCAAAATCCATTGGTCTTACATTAATGAAATAGTATTTAAAATATTTTTCTTTGTAAATGCTATAAGGCTTGTTCTTTTTAAAAGAAAGCAATGTTTTACCATATTTATCATAATGCAGTCGAAAGTTGACAAAAATTGTGGAACTGATATACAGACATCAGTGTCATTTTCCAAATGATTGATTAAAAATGAATGTCGTAACAGGTGCTAAATTATTGTGACACTGATAATTTAGTTATATTATTGTGAAACAATTATGCTGCACATTCACATGAAGAAAATGTGAATGGTATAAGCAGGATGCACGTGTATTGCTTACCGGTACTAGTGTTTGGAGTAGTTCATTGACAAGGACTTGCATGTTTATTCATCCCCATCCCCGCTATATGTTCTAGTTTAGCATGCGACCTCTGACCGTGTGACACATGGTCCATATATGAGACACGCCATGCGATTTTGTGCAGAAAATGTGATATTTTCTTTAAATGACGTCAAAAGATGACAAAATTTGTATAGCAAATCTGCATTTGCTATGAAAATGTTCGTATCTTTTGACATCATTTACGGAAAATATCATAAATTTTGTAAATATTTTTCATGAGATTCGCATAATGTTCTTAGGTAAAAAATCGCATGGCGTGTGTCATATGTGACCGTGACTGGAGAAATGGGGCTTATCGCCATAAGCCCCATTTCTCCAGTCACAGTCACATATTTGTGTGCTTCACTACCAGCCAGCATGTTCCAGTCATTTGTATATGCACGTTCACTCACCATTCAGTGGACGGACACAGTCCTGTAGAGTGCCATTCAAGATCACAGAAGGCCAGTCGATCTGGCCGGACTGAAGGCTGTGTATTGTCTGTAAATTAACACATCTGTAAGCACGTACTCTGGTGTATTTTAGGAGCCCTGCATGTTCCCGGTAGACACATATTATGACAGTGTCATGTACACACAGCCCAATATGGTCACCTCAAAGGTAACAGTCGCCAATATTCTGATATTACAGAACTATTTAACGTTGTAATGGACTGTGTATGAATCTCTATGCACTAACCTTTGTACATGTATAACAATTAACCCAGAATATAATACAATAGAAAATTGTAAATATTTACTTTATTCCGAGACAGGTCTAACGAGTCCATATAATTTTGAAGAGAAATATGAAAAACAAACAGTATTTCATAATTTTCATACACCTAAATGTTACGTTATGAATGCATTGGATCAACAGACCAAACCTTCAAAGAGGTACTTTTCAAATGTGACATTTCACAATCTGATTCACAGAATTTCAATGCAAGAGCTTCACTGGAAACTGTATTCTATTTCCTTTTATGTCACAAAATTTCTTTAAAATGTATTTAACTCTTTGCATGCTAGCGGTGAAAATATCGGCCAAACAAATTAGGAGTACCGTATTCATTCTAATAAACGCCCATACTCTAATAAACGCCCACCCCCCATTTTCTGCCCGATTTTACAAAAATTGGGACCTCTAATAAACGCCCATGGCCTCCTCTGGAAAGAAAAATGGACATACCTGTCAAACTGTAATTTCCGTATTTCCCTTTTTAGTAACGCGCGGACATGTGCCTTTCGTTCTTTGCGTCCAAATATTCTGTAGGAACATGGAATTTCAAGGCCACCTCCCCTTTCAAATGTCCCGATAGAGGAGGGTCGCGGTTCCCCAGAAGTAACTGCGATCACCTGGGTGATATCTCCCCACAACAGTTTCGCCTTGTTTAACAATTATTGCAGTCACTATAGTCGTTATATGGTTCTAATATACAATCCAGTTCCGCACCTTAACTGGAGCGCTGCCTAGCATTTTCCTTATTCGTCGTTGACAGCCATTTAATATTATCGAAAAAAATATTGTTTTCAAATTGTTTATATGGGCGTAAAATTTGGGCAGCTTTCGTGAAACAGACAGTAATACTATAAAGTGGGTGAAAACTAATTATATTTATTTTTGCTATTTTAAAGAAAAAAGTATTAATCTGACATGAAAAGAATGTTCATCAGTTTTGCCATTTGTAAATTTGACAATCGCTGGTAGAAACCCTGCTAGCTTACTCAAATTTACATGAGACATGCCATGTGATTTTGTACCGGAGCAAATGTGCGATTTTGCCTGAAAACTACAAAGACTATGATACTTTCTGTAAATGACGTCGTACATTGAATAGAATTCGGCATGTGCTATGTAAATTTCGTCAACTTCCGACGTTATTGATGGAAAATATCATAAATTTTGTGAAGAGTTGTCCTGAAATATCGCACATCTACTGAGGAGGTACAGAATCACATGGCTTGTATAATATGAGACATGCCATGTAATTTTGTACCTTCGGACATCTGCGTAATTTCATGAAATACGTTTACAAAATTTACAATATGTTCCGTAAATGGCGTCAAAAGTTGGAAAAAAAATTCAGAGTACATCCAGAATTATATTCCGCACGCACTCTGACAATTGTCAACTTTTGACTTTATTTATAAAAAATATTATCAATTTTGTAAACGTATGTACTATGTAATGAAAGTACGCAGTAGTCCGAAGGTACAAAATCACATGTCGTGTCTAATATGTCTTTGAATTATATCTCGCATTAGATGAAGATTATCATGTGTCGCATCATAACAAAGGGCGGCTTGTAATAGTTTAGACCAGTGAAATTCTGTATACATAGCTCAGACTTCTTGTTAGAATCATCAGACCCACCTAGACTGCACAGATACCGACTGATCTGCAGCTACAGTGGTTGTACATGGTTCCAACCACGGTGTGTCTCAAGCTACCACGCACTCAGAATATGCCAACTACAAGAACTTGTATACATTGTATAGCCCCAATTATCATGGATTCGTGCCTTCTCATTGATTCGTGCCCCTAGAAAACAAGTGAATAAGCATATTCTTAGAATAGTGTTAATTGAAGATTATTTAAAAAATATATTTTAAGTTGTTTCCCACGTTTTTCTAAGTTACAGTTACATACAATTGTGATTTACCACCTATTTTGTGATTTTTCTACATACATGTACTTCCTTAACCTGAAGAGGGTCTGTTCGCAAATTATGCATAAAATGTGATACATGTTGATTTCTAGGTGAATCTGGACTTCACCATATTTAAATTTGATGCATCTAGGCAGCAACACTTCTTTATTGTATGAGTGATCAAGGAATGTGACTCAAATATGCAAAAAGTTGTAGGGCACAAACCTGATGAGAAGTTTCAAGGTCAATTAGGTGACTTTGGTGGGTTATTTCTAGGGGCTCTAAGACTTGCATAAATAACAAGTTTGCCAAATTCCTTATGTGCACTCATAGTAAAGTATTTGAACTTTATGTTGATGTATACATTTTCAGGAATTAATCAGAATATAACACAGAATATGAATTTATGTGCTTAGGGGCACGAATCCATGAGAACAGTGACTACTTCTCTTCTTTATTAAGTGATAAATGTACACATCACTTATATTGTGGCATCATAAGCCATTGTATATTGGCTGATCGATAACAAATACATGTGTGTAATGTTATTGTAGTCATACAAAAATGCAACCTGATACAATAAAATATAAAATAATTTAAGTTCTTGTAAATCTGGATCTACTCCGGTTTGCATTCTCGATAAGCCCCATATTGTCACCTAATAATGTGAGGCACATTTTCTGGATCGGTGGCATATTTGATACCAACCATTCTCTAGTATGAAATGTGCTCCAATTGCTGACCAATATAAACCCAGATCTGTGTGTTCACAATGCTGTTTAGTGCCTTACGATTATAAAATATGTTCACGTTCTGCAAATTACACTCACAATCTGAGTACAGTCTCTGCCAATAAAACTACAGTCGAACTTGCATTAAACGACTACCCAAGGGAGACACCAAAAATGGTCGCTTCGAACAATGGTCTCTTAACAAATGGAAATCCAGGTACTGGTATGTCCGGTTATATGGTTTAATATTCGGAATCATGAAATCGTGAATATTAAACATTAACATAGAAATAAATAGATTAGAATACTACCGGTAATGTCTACTGTACACTTTTGTGAATTATTCAGGTTTTATTTTATCAAAATAGATGAAAGAATTTGAATGTTATTGTGAAATAAAATAGCCCAGCTGAAATCGCAAATAGTCAGCAGTGACTGCGATCACTTCGGACCAGACGTGTTTTGCCCCGGTGATTTTACCAGTCGTTGACTGACAACCAAACCAGCTGATAGAATAATGATTTATTAACGCAGTGTTCAATATATACCAGTATTGTTACGCGTCAAGAAAATTGGGTGAAATAAAAATGCTTGCGTATTCTGTACACAACAAAAACAAATATTTGTTTTAAATTCATAAACAATGCACCATTCACACTTTGACAGTGACAGGGGATTTGTTTCCCTTGTTTGTCACACTCTTGAGGGGGGGGGGGAATTGAAAGTGATCGCATAAGACAAAAGTAGCTTAATGAACGTGGTCGCTTGTGCAAGTTTGACTGTACCTGATTCAGAGCATTCGATTGGACGATAATAAATTATTCAACAAAGTTTCATAATCACATGTCCAGAATATCAGCTGGGCACATACAGCGACATGTGTGCGTACCATTGTTTAAATATATTTTTATATTACCTCGAGACAGTAGTTTAAACAAATATAATGGTGAATGACACCACTCGGTTCTGTAGAGCGGCGGTAGTTTACACCGCTCTCATGTTTCCCATTTATTGAAAAATAGCGTCAATCATGTCACAATAACCTGTTTCCTTCAAATAGTTTTCTCGAACACACCCACGGAATCGTGAGACAGTCGCCTTCACTACGGCCCACCACCGGACATTTATTTGCAAAACTCGTGGCCATATTTTACTCTTGATACTCTTAGAAAGCAATTAATTTTATTTTCCGATTCATTATCTTCAC
Source organism: Conchocele bisecta (assembly GCA_029237695.1). Taxonomy (NCBI): domain Eukaryota; kingdom Metazoa; phylum Mollusca; class Bivalvia; order Lucinida; family Thyasiridae; genus Conchocele; species Conchocele bisecta. Next base: position 50,768,554 of record CM055265.1, on the reverse strand, counting down.
TACAGGCTTTGTACAACATGAAGCTTGAACATCCACTTATCCGCCAAATCATGGAGCTACACCATATTTTACTTTCGTCTGGCAAGGACATTATTTTGTGTTGGCTACCCAGTCATACTGGTATCAAGGGCAATGACAGGGCAGATACTGCTGCCAAGGCCGCACTGGATCTACCAACTTCTCATTTTTAGCCAGGTTTTTTGAGAAAAAAATCCAGGCTATTGGATTGGCGGGCGGGCGGGCGGCGTCCACAATCAATGTTAAGTTTTCGTGTTTGAGTCCATTTCTTTGTTACTGTACCACCTAGGACCACCAAACTTTCACATTCACACTTCATAATCAAGGGGTGCCCACCACATATTACTATCCAACATGTTACTTTTTTTTTAACTTGACCCATTTTTTTCGCGTAGTCCGCGATTATTTTCTTTTCGCGTTTACAATGTTAAGTTTTCGTGTTTGAGTCCATTTCTTTGTTACTGTACCACCTAGGACCACCAAACTTTCACAGCTTCATAATCAAGGGGTGCCCACCACATATCACTATCCAACATGTTACTTTTTTTTTAACTTGACCCATTTTTTCCGCGCAGTCGACTTAGCCATTTTCAATGTTAAGTTTTCGCGTTTACAATGTTAAGTTTTTGTGTTTGAGTCCATTTCTTTGTTACTGTACCACCTAGGACCACCAAACTTTCACAGCTTCATAATCAAGGGGTACCCACCACATATTACTATCCAACATGTTACTTTTTTAGCCAGGTTTTTTGAAAAAAAATCCAGGCTATTGGATTGGCGAAAGCCGGGCGGGCGGGCGGCGGGCGGCGGGCGGGCGGCGGGCGCGGCGGGGGGCGGCGTCCACAATCAATGTTAAGTTTTCGTGTTTGAGTCCATTTCTTTGTTACTGTACCACCTAGGACCACCAAACTTTCACAGCTTCATAACCAAGGGGTGCCCACCACATATCACTATCCAACATGTTACTCTTTTTTTTAACTTGACCCATATTTTCCGCGCTGTCGACTTAGCCATTTTCAATGTTAACTTTTCGCGTTTTCAATGTTAAGTTTTCGTGTTTAAGTCCATTTCTATGGTACTGTACCACCTAGGACCACCAAACTTTCACAGCTTCATAATCAAGGGGTGCCCACCACATATCACTATCCAACATGTTACTTTTTTTTTAACTTGACCCATTTTTTCCGCCCAGTCGACTTAGCCATTTTCAATGTTAAGTTTTCGCGTTTTCAATGTTAAGTTTTTCGTGTTTAAGTCCATTTCTTTGGTACTGTACCACCTAGGACCACCAAACTTTCACAGCTTCATAATCAAGGGGTGCCCACCACATATCACTATCCAACATGTTACTTTTTTTTTAACTTGACCCATTTTTTCCGCGCAGTCGACTTAGCCATGTTCAACGTTAAGTTTTCGCGTTTTCAATGTTAAGTTTTTAGCCAGGTTTTTTGAAAAAAAATCCAGGCTATTGGATTGGCGAAAGCCGGGCGGGCGGGCGGCGGGCGGGCGGCGGGCGGCGTCCACAATCAATGTTAAGTTTTCGTGTTTGAGTCCATTTCTTTGTTACTGTACCAGCTAGGACCACCAAACTTTCACAGCTTCATAATCAAGGGGTGCCCACCACATATCACTATCCAACATGTTACTTTTTTTTTAACTTGACCCATTTTTTCCGCGTAGTCGACTTAGCCATTTTCAATGTTAAGTTTTCGCGTTTACAATGTTAAGTTTTCGTGTTTAAGTCCATTTCTTTGGTACTGTACCACCTAGGACCACCAAACTTTCACAGCTTCATAACCAAGGGGTACCCACCACATATCACTATCCAACATGTGACCATTTTTTTACCTTCACCCATTTTTTCCGCGCAGTCGACTTTTCAGCCATTTTCAATGTTAACTTTTTAACGTACATCTGGTTAGAGTTTTTTGGTTAAAACTTTTTCGTTATACTATATCTCTGCAACTGCTTCGCCCATTACCTTGAAACTTCAAATGGGTGTTTATCATCATCCATATTTTCATTCTAACCCCCAACCGTGCGGCCCCTGTGCCCAATGTCAAGGTCAAATTATTTTGAATTTTTTTGTTAAAGTTTTTTCGTGTACAATATCTCTGCAACTGCTTCACCCAATACCTTGATACTTCACATGGGTGTTTATCATACATTGTCGCACCTGCTTGCGAAAGCGCGATCCTGTGCCCAATGTCAAGGTCAAATTACTTTGAATTTTTTTGTTAAAGTTTTTTCGTGTACTATATCTCTGCAACTGCTTCTCCCAATACCTTGATACTTCACATGGGTGTTTATCATCATTGTCGCACCTGCTTGCGGAAAGCGCGATCCTGTGCCCAATGTCAAGGTCAAATTACTTTGAATTTTTTTGTTAAAGTTTTTTCGTGTACTATATCTCTGCAACTGCTTCACCCAATACCTTGATACTTCACATGGGTGTTTATCATCATTGTTGCACCTGCTTGCAGAAAGCGCGATCCTGTGCCCAATGTCAAGGTCAAATTACTTTGAATTTTTTTGTTAATTTTTTTTCGTGTATATCTCTGCAACTGCTTCACCCAATACCTTGATACTTCACATGGGTGTTTATCATCATTGTCGCACTGCTTGCGGAAAGCGCGATCCTGTGCCCTATGTCAAGTTCAAATTACTTTGAATTTCTTTGTTAAAGTTTTTTCGTGTACTATATCTCTGCAACTGCTTCACCCAATACATGTACCTTGATACTTCACATGGGTGTTTATCATCATTGTCACACCTGTTTGCGGAAAGCGCTATATCGTCGGCATTTTGGCATACGTCCGTCCGTTCGTCCGTGTGTCCGGTTAAAGTTTCTTGGTTAAAGTTTTTCCATCTACTATATCTATTTTTTTAATGTCCATGCCTCGCCCCAAGGCGCGACATGCAGGCCACGGCCATCTAGTCTACAAAAAGTGGGTATAATTATGTTATCCAAGTGTCTATGCTTGGAAAAAACCTGGCCTTCGTGGCTTTGCCTCGTTTCTTGTTGTGTTTAAGTCCATTTCTTTGGTACTGTACCACCTAGGACCACCAAACTTTCACAGCTTCATAACCAAGGGGTGCCTACCCCATACAACTATCCAACATGTGACCATTTTTTTACCTTCACCTATTATTTCTACGTAATTGACTTAGCCATTTTCAACGTTAACTTTTTAACGTACATCTGGTTAAAGTTTTTTGGTTAAAAGTTTTTTGTTATACTATATCTCTGCAACTGCTTCGCCCATTACCTTGAAACTTCACATGGGTGTTTATCATCATCCATATTTTCATTCTACCCCCCAACCATGCGGCCCCTGTGCCCAATGTCAAGGTCAAATTACTTTTACTTTTACTACGTAATTGACTTAGCCATTTTGAACGTTAACTTTTTAACGTACATCTGGTTAAAGTTTTTTTGTTAAAGTTTTTTTGTGTACTATATCTCTGCAATTGCTTCACCCATTACCTTGATACTTCACATGGGTGTTTATCATCATTGTCGCACCCGCTTGCAGAAAGCGCGATATCGTCGCCATTTTGGCATACGTTGGAAAAAACCTGGCCTTCGTGGCTTTGCCTCGTTTCTTGTTCTGTTTGCTATCATGATTTTAAATCATCCATCAACTCATTCATCTTCGATACAATGCAGATCCAGTGGGATCTGCTCACAGATAATAAACTTCATGCTGTGAAACTGACTGGGCGAATGGACTCTTGGCTACAGACATGTACGCCGGGATTAAGTTGTCCTTAGTCGATTGCGCATTGGACATACACGACTAACGCATTCGTATATGCTCAAGGGTGAGCCGCGTCCATGGTGTATTCCATGCCACAGCGCATTTACCGTGCAACACATCCTACTGGACTGTATCGACTTTGCCGATATTCGACGCAAACACGTCAATGTTACTTCACTTGCGGAGCTATTCCAGGTGGAGAACATTGAAGGTTTGCTTCGCTTTCTCCATGAAACTAACTTGTATCGGAAAATTTAATTATGCCACCGGGTTTCGAAGAAACGGGTGGCATATAGTGTTTGGACCGTCCGTCTGTCCATCCGTCTGTCCGTCCGTCTGTCCGTCTGTCCGACTGTCCGTCTGTCTGTCTGTCCATCTGTCCGTCTGTCTGTCTGTCTGTCTGTCCGTCCGTCGCCCCGTGCAGGCACCGGGGCGGGATCAACTGATCCTGAGAATAGTGCTGCAGTAGCCATTGCTTGTCGTAAAAGGCGATTAAACTGGCTTAACGATTGTGTTCATACTTTCCGGAACCCACTATACCGGATTTGGCCCTCATGTACATTTTTGGCTTTCTTGTATGTGAGAGTTGAGTCAGGCTATGCCCCATATATAAAAGTAAGATTAGCGCTAATCCTATTACTTTTAGGGAATGGGATAAATGATGCTGGTGTGGCGAGGGCCTGGCACCAGATCAGGTTGTTCTAATTTCAGGACCGAATATATATTTTGATTGTAAATATTGAGTTCTGAAGTTGGGATTTACCCCCCTCGGACAGGTGGATACGGGACTCGACCCCGTTGACCCGTCTGCGTGTAGACTCCCTGAGGCTTGTACCTCTATGTCAGAAAAGCGGACGTTAAACCCTATTCACTCACTCACTGTCCGTCCGTCACACTTTTCGGTTAACCACTTTGTCACAGTTTCTCAAATATGCTGCAGGTGGCATCCGCGTTCGACAGACGCATTTCTTGTTTTATCATTGTATACATGTGTCTCATTTCTATAATTTTATAATTCTATACATGTTTTTCATTTATATTGTTCATCATATTAATATTTTTACCCTGATCATCTGATTGACTACCACATTTTTATTCTTTATCTACATTGCTTGGCCCTAAGTGATATTCTTTTGTGTTGATGGGCCGTTAAGCACCATTCCATTCTTCGCTTTCTATAAAAAAAAAATAGCAGGTTTGAAATGTAATAAAATGTTTATTGAAGCAGGTGAGCTGATTATCATGAAATATGCATTCATGATTGGATCCTAACACTAAAATAACACTTTACTAACTTGTTTGCTTAGCAGAAAAAAACCAACGACTTGTGCAATATTTCACAGTAATTATCTCATATGGTTAAAGAAACGGTATTTATTGGACTATCTGCCGTATTATAGGTGCGTGTGAAGGCCCTGCACGACTACCAGGCGAACCGTGACGATGAGCTCTCCTTCTGTAAGGGCTGCATCATTACAAACGTGAACAAACATGACAACGGCTGGTAAGTGGACCAGTAGCCTATTTCACCAACATTGCAAAGTATACTTATCTACCAAAGTATACTTTGAGGGAGACATTTTCAATTTTAGGATAAATTTATTAATTATTATTATACTGAATTTATTACATTATCACAGCCATTTTGGCTGTGATAATATAATAAATTCAGTATAATAATTCTGCATACTTTTAATCATTAAATATATGCAGTGGTTAGTTCTATATGAAAGAATGCATTTCGGGGAAAATAAATGATTATTCCCTCAAAGTATACTTTGCTAGAAAAGTATACTTTGCAATGTTGGTAAAATCGGCTACAGGCTATGGGGCATCCATTATCCATTTTCACACAATGTTTAAAGGTACATGCCCACTCAGTAGGTTACAATATAGTGAGACAGATAGTTTTGTATGTTCTGTACAAATGACATTTTCTGGCAAAATATGCATTCATTCACCATTACCCCACGTATGAATTGGCATTATTATACATTTTATATCAGACATAAATTTCCACACTGATATTAGGGGAGATAACCGTGTTTCCTTAAAATGTTAACGGACATTATTATTTATTCTCTGTATTTTTTTTTTATGTGCAATGAACATACTTTATACTCTGTCGAAAATATTATTTTTTCAGGCGACGCATTTATTTAATATAAATAATTAAAAAATATCATGCCTCATTTGCATATGAAAATAGCCTGATACCACCGCACGTCACTATCAGTAAAATAAATATTACTACATGATTATATCTGTATAGTGGGCACTCGTAATTTTTAGAATTGTCGTCTATTATTAATGCCCATTAGTTCATAGTTCAACAGCTGTCGTTGATATATGCTGCCAGTGGGGGCACCTGTGTCCCATGAACACATTTCTGGTTACTTTTCAATTTTCACACCAAAAACATGCTTTGACATCACTTTAGAACCATTTCCAATGCAGTCAAACTATGTTTTTATTGAGAGAAAAGACAAAATATGAAACAACAGCAGACGTCAATTGTCGGTTTGCTCATTCTACGTGTTAAGATATCTCACTCTTGGCTTGTCAACTGAAAGAAACTGTGCAAGATACAGTGTTGTTGGGTTTACACAAGACAACCTTGCCGTTACATAAGTATATGTGTATGTGACTGGAGAAATGGGGACAGTGTAGATCCAGATCAGCCTGTGCATTCACACAGTCTGATCAGGATCTCCACTGTTTGCCATTCCATCAATGAAGCACCCATGCTTCTAACAAACAACATAGATTTTTAGACTACATGACTGCTATTTGATCTAGATCTACACTAGTCGCAAATCACATAAGCCCCATTTCTCCAGTCACAGCCACAAATAAGCATTGTACATTACAGTTGGAAGGGGTGGGTGGCAGGTGGGAGCATGCGATGGGTAATTTAACGATCGGGGTTCATCCTTACCGGAATCCCGACTGGAGACCTGGTTTGGCCCTCACATACGTCTTTGGCATTTTGTATGTGACAGTTGAATCTGGTTATACCCCTTATGTGAGTATTACGATATTCGTAATCCTATTTTAGGGGAAGGGGCCAAGTGACTTGGTGTGGTATGGACCTGGCACCAGGTCAGGTTATTCTAATTTCAGGGCTGAATATATTTGTTCTCGATGTAAATATTCCGTTCTGATTTTGGGATTTTCTCCCCAATGCAGCAGGTTAAAATGGGATCAAACCCGTTTGCCCAGCCTTACATGACCTTAGCTGTTGATAGGCCGTTAAACACTAATAAACAAACAAACAAACAGGTGGAAGGGAGACTACCTGGACAAGAGCCAGTTCTGGTTCCCGGCGAACTTTGTCGCCGAGATAGAGCCCCAGGATGACTCGGCAGAGGCCGCCCCGCTTGGTTCCCTGCAGAAAGGGGCCATCGACGTGCAGGGATGTGTCATAGGTGAGTGCCAGTCAATGGTATCCATGCTAGAAGTGGGCTGACCATTGAAAAAGTTTCATGACTTCATATAGAGTTATATCCAAAGTTTTAGGCAGTTGGTTGGGAGCATGCGAAGGGTAAATTTAACGCTGGGGTTTCATCCTTAAAGGTATCCCGATATTCCTGTTTCTTACCCTCGGGTACATTTTCGCTTTCTGATATGTGAGAGTTGAATCCGGTTATACCTATTATAAAAATAAGACAATTAGTAATAATCCTATTACTTTTGGCGAGTGGGGCTAAGTGAGTCTGGTCTAGACCAGACTCACTTAGCCCCACTCCACAAAAGTTCAAGGAAATATTGAGCTGTGGTAAGTAAAAACTGACCCTTTTACTACTTTTATCAATTTTGAAATTATTATTTACAGTTTGTGAAAACATGATTATATGATTCCAATGGCAATCAAAGCATACATATAAGTGACATAAAGCACAAAACAGCATTGCTTATACAAGTGCCTTACATCCACATACACGGCTACTGTACAATGTTTGTTGTAGACCCGTGCCCCGGCCGGGGAGACAAGCCATACTGCTTCAAGATCTTTAGCCTGTGTCGACCGACGCCCCTCGAGGTGGCCTGCGACTCGGAGACCGACATGAAGGACTGGATAGAGAACATCAAGATATGCGCCAACAACCTCCACGACCAGGTAGGGCCCTAGGGGATGGTCAACGTTGTAGGGGGCTGGCCAACGTTGTAGGGGGCTGGTCACTGTTGTAGGCGACGGTCAACATTGTAGGGGGCTGGTCACTGTTGTAGGGGACGGTCACTGTTGTAGGGGCTGGTCATAGGCATACGGGCCATCCACCGCCCTGACATTGACACATGGGGTAGGGTCAGGTGATTAATTCATAATAATTCCAGCACAAAAATATTTACACAATTCCCTAACATTTGATTGGCCCGTAGCAAGTCTCTGTCCAAAATTGATATCCCAGTAAACTCCCACGCCGAACTACTTTCCGTAACGTGAGGCGCAGTTAAAATTATTCTTAAGAAAACGGAAAATAAACACATTTTCTTGATGAATTTATTTCAAATGCTGGAATTATAAGGAATGAATGGCCTTTTTGTTGAATTTATCGGGGATATAAACTTGGAAAAGTCGCGGGAATACTGGACGAGGACTTCCGGCCTTCGTCCAGTATTCCCGCGACTTTTCCAAGTTTATACCCCGGTAAATTCCACAAAAAGGCCATTCATTACTATAATGATAAACAAATATTTGATTGATTGGTTTGATTGATTGATTAGTTTGATTTGATTTTATTGATAGACTTGATTTGAGTGGTTGATTGAATAGGTTTTATGGTTGTGATGTGATGGGAGATGTACACTTCCGTCACTACATTCTTGTGTGGGCAAGATGGCAAGATGCCCACAAGAATGTAGAGTGAAGGAAGCGTACACTGGGTTGTTTTTTCAAACCCCATCACTAACAATTTTCGTTGACCCCCAGCAACCATCAATTTAACATATTACCGAACCCCACCACCCATCATTTAGAAAGAAGAAAAAAACCAACCCCGCACCCATCCATAAAAAAATATGTCAACCCCACCACCCATCAATAAAAATTACTGACCCACCTTATAAACGAAGGAAAGTAATGCCCATAACGAGCGACCATACGTACTTAGAATAACAGCTGACGTAACGCGCGGTAATTTAACTGAAATGGCCTATGTGATAATTGACATTTACGCATCAAATGTGCCGAATAATAAGCAAGATCATCTGGATATACACAAGCCGCAAATACCATAACCCCCATTTCTCCATCCAAAGCCACATTTATCCACATTGGGCGTTAAACACCAATTCAATTCCATACCTGATCTCATATCGGTCAAATGTTTCCTGTCGGGTATTGTTTGGTTGTAAATTTTCAAAGTGACGTCACACGTCTGCCATCCTGTGAATAATTAATGAGGACGATTATCTCAATCCCATAAGCGCTTGATGTAAGATTTTAGATGCTAAATCAAGCGTCGCACACATTCAGATCGCACTCGGTAACATTCGGTAATGGTCATTTTCGTTGCTGTGTTACTATTTTTGTAAAGTATTGAAAAATATTCACTCATGAATACCTTATGACTTGTGCGACCAGCATAGCCCCTGATTCGCCTGCGCATACACTGATATGGGGCTATGCTGGAATGTTGTGTATTCAGGTAGTACCTATGTCTATTGTTAAACCTAATCAATAAACAGTGAATACACACTATCTGTACCAACGTATATCCACCGTGGTCCACAGTGTCAATATTTGGCTGGGGGAATTGTTTATGGCCCATTTCTCAGGTGCAGATCACTAGTAGGAGTTATTATCGCCTTGGGAAGCCGTTTACACATGGCTGCTGTGTGTTTGCGATTAACACAAATGATAAATATGGTGGAATTATATACAACAAATTTCTTCGCAAGTAGGTTCAATAAGTTTATTACATGCTTCTTGAATTGTTAATAAGCATATTAATCAGTAAATAACAATAAATACAACATAATTTTAGACAATATAAAGTCTAATTTATGCCTCGATTAATAAAGCTGACCTTTGGGCGTACTGGCGTTTTCATGTTGGACAAGAAAATGGAGTCATGTGTATGAATGTAATATTAAACGAGATGGTGCCTAAAAAGGAGTATTAATATAAACACAAAATCATATTAAATTTGTTAACAATTATATTGCTACAGCTTTTAAACGAGTACTAATGTACTATTAAGATTATATAGTATTATTCCTTCTTTATCCGTTTATTATAAAGTTATTTTCAAAAATAAATGTTCCACTATAACAAGTCCATTAGTAAACAAGAGTTACCTCCCCTAAGTCAGAACAAGACTAAACGCACATTTTGGTCTAGAAAGTTCGTTTTTAGTGAAAATTTTTATAACTTCGAACTCCTTGTTTGGTGTGTAGCAATTTATAACAATTTATAGGAATGACACAGTATATAAGACAGTAATCTGTGCTGGGCTAATGTTAAACCGGTGATATGTTTTTTTTATGCAAAGTCATGCTGTCAACGCGAATGGGGACACATGATGGTTCACAACAGAAATTGGACGTCCGAGATTACTCGCTACATGTATTAGTCATCTAATTGTGGCGTGTTTATTCAAAATATTTACTTCTGTCATATTAAAAATTATGTTTTGAATGATTTTGAATAATTTTACACTATTATTTTAACACAAGATGGCGACCGAGAATATGGCGTAAATATCGCGATACGCGAAAACCGTACCACAATACGTATCGTCAGGTATACCGGTATATCGTTGCACCACTAGTAATTACCGAATCCACCATTATTTTTTTGCAGTTTTAATTACAGTGCGAACCCACAATTTCCCTCGCGTATTTTTTTTTTTCGCTCGAGTGGACAAAAACGCGCGTGACGCGACGTATGGTAATTACCGATACCACCATTAATGTTTTGCAGTTTTACACTGCGAACCCACAATTAAATAATTGCCGTGTTTCACTCGATCCCATAATTAAATAATTGCCAGTTTTCTGGAGCCCATAATTAAATAATTACTGTTATTCACTGGGCCCCCACCATGCATCAAGAATTTCCTGTGGACCCAACCACTCATCCATTTCAATTTCATGCAGACCCCACCACCCATCAATAAATAATTCGGGTGCCGCCCTGATCACTCTGCAGGCTAATCTGGGGCTGCGCTTGTAGTGTATCTTTTCTCACCAGATGACCCATGTATCTTATTGTTACAATTAGTTACACCTGGGTCTGGTTGATCTGTAGCCTATTTCACCAACATTGCAAAGAATGCTTATCTAGCAAAGTATACTTTGGGGGAGAAATGTTCCATTTTTGGACAAATTTATTAATTTTTAGCTCGACTATTCAAAGAATAGTTAGAGCTTATGTAGTCACCCTGGCGTTGGCGTCGGCGTCACCGTCACGCCTTGGTTAAGGTTTTTAGTCAAGCTTGTATATGGAATAATCCTGGCCCTACACCCACCATACTTGGACAACTTCATCTAGTGATGTACATCAACAACCCCTGACCTATATTTGACCTTGACCTACATTTAACCTTGAAATACTTAGTTAATTCCCCATGGTTAAGGTTTTTAGTCAACCTTCGTTAAGGTTTTTAGTCAAGCTTGTAGATGGAATACTATTGTGCATACAGACACCATACTTGGACAACCCTTTCTCATAGGGATGTACATCAATAACCCCTGATCTATATTTGACCTTCACCTACATTTCCTCTTTGAATTACTTACTTAATTCTCCTTGGTTAAGGTTTTTAGTCAACCTTCGTTAAGATTTTTAGTCAAGCTTGTAGATGGAATACTATTGTGCATACAGACACCATACTTGGACAACCTTTTCTCATAGGGATGTACAACAATAACCGCTGATCTATATTTGACCTTGACCTACATTTCCTCTTGAATTACTTTAATACTTAATTCCCCTTGGTTAAGGTTTTTAGTCAACCTTGGTTAAGGTTTTTAGTCAAGTTTGTAGATGGAATACTATTGTGCATACAGACACCATACTTGGATAACATTTTTTCTGAGGGATGTACATCAATAACCCTGACCTATATTTTACCTTGACCTACATTTAACCTTGAATTACTTAGTTATTTCCCCTTGGTTAAGGTTTGTACTCAAACTTGGTTAAGGTTTATAGTCAAGCTTGTATATGGAATACTCCTGGGCCTACAGCAACCATACTTGGACAACTTCATCTCCTAGTGATGTACATCAATAATCCCTGACCTATATTTGACCTTCACCTACTTTTACCCTTGGATTACTTAGTTATTTCCCCTTGGTTAAGGTTTTTAGTCAAGCTTGTATATGGAATACTCCTGGGCCTACAGCAACCATACTTGGAAAACTTCATCTCCTAGTGATGTACATCAATAACCCCTGACCTATAACTGACATTGATTTACATTTAACCTTGAATTACTTAGTTAATTTCCCTTGGTTAAGGTTTTTAGTCAACCTTGGTTAAAGTTTTTAGTCAAGTTTGTAGATGGAATACTATTGTGCATACAGACACCATACTTGGATAACATTTTTTCTTAGGGATGTACATCAATAACCCCTGACCTATATTTTACCTTGACCTACATTTAACCTTGAATTACTTAGTTATTTCCCCTTGGTTAGTTTGTACTCAAACTTGGTTAAGGTTTATAGTCAAGCTTGTATATGGAATACTCCTGGGCCTACAGTAACCATACTTGGACAACTTCATCTCCTAGTGATGTACATCAATAATCCCTGACCTATATTTGACCTTCACCTACTTTTACCCTTGGATTACTTAGTTATTTCCCCTTGGTTAAGGTTTTTAGTCAAGCTTGTATATGGAATACTCCTGGGCCTACAGCAACCATACTTGGAAAACTTCATCTCCTAGTGATGTACATCAATAACCCCTGACCTATAACTGACATTGATTTACATTTAACCTTGAATTACTTATTTAATTTCACTTGGTTAAGGTTTTTAGGTTTTTATGCGGGGCGCGGCAACCTTCTTTGTCAAGCTATGTGTACATCGACAACCCTCGTAGTCGAGCTATGCTGTTCTCATACAGCTCTTGTTATTATACTGATTTATTACATTATCACAGGCTGTGATAATGTAATAAATTCAGTATAATAATGATGCATACTTTTAATCATAAATATATGCAGTCGTTAGTTCTGTATGAAATAATGCATTTCAGGAAAATAAATGATTACTCCCTGAAAGTATACTTTTCTGACCACATTTGGCTCTCATGCTTGAAATCAATAAGTTTGATTTGCTGAAATGGAGCTGCTCAGTCTCGGCCAATCAGATAGTGTGACAGAATGTGCACGAAAATGTTTTAAACACTAGATATCAGGGAGTAATCATTTATTTTCCTGAAATGCATTATTTCATATGTCATATTCAGTGTAGTTCTTTAATTGTTGTTTTTTAATTGAGAAAAATAAAACAAAACTGCCAAGGACACACTTAATTTGGCTTTCTTATGTACGCTAGTCGACATTGTTATTATTGCTAATTATTGAATAGTCTGAAAGGTAACAAGCGAGACAGTTACTTGGGGGTAAACAAGATCCCTGCCACACACCATCTATCTTAGGATTTCTTCTAACATCATCTGCATTAAAATTTGTGGATTTTGTCGGTTTGACGTCAGATTGCTTAGGCTAAAAAGAAGTATTGTGTTTCCTGTTAGTAACCTGACCATCCTTATTTCTTTACCACTGACATCAAGTTTTTTATTAAAAAAAAAAGATTTGTTTTTCACTTCCGCGATTTTGATTCTGGAAAATGATGCTGGTGACAACTTTATACTTGTCCTTTCTTTATAACACGCCATTCTGGTGGTACAACAACAACATTAACTCTTTATTGTGAGACCATATCAACAGAAATATTGCATTGCACAAATAAAGAATAATACTAAAAGAGAAAAAGCTGACCGACCTTAAATTGTTTCAACCCGTAGCAGGAAACGCACTTTTTGTAGGCCTTAATTTAAACTACTGTCTGTTTCACGAATCCTGCCCAAATTTTACGGCCATATAAAAAATGCAAAAACAATAAAAAAAATTCGATAATATTAACTTTTAGCAAAATTTAACAATGAGCCTTTTTATTTCGTTAAATTTGGTCAAATATTGATTTGATTACGAAAAATTTATTTGTCTATGGGAATTTAACATGGGGGAAAAGGAGGTGGAGGAGCTGGGTGAGGAGCCAAAAATCGAAAGAAATTTGGAAATTGGCTCCGAAATCTGGCTAGATAGCTTGGAAAACAAAAGTTAGATTTTGAAAATCGGTCCACAATTTCTGAAATTAGAACAATTTCCCCATGTTAAATTCCCATAGACATCTTCACTCCGTGAAGATGTCTATGGGGATTTAACATGGGGAAATTTTGTTTTCGCAATAAAATCAATCAGTCTTCGACATCTTCTCGGCTCTCATGCTTGAAATCAATAAGTTTGATTTGCTGAAATGGAGCTGCTCAGTCTCGGCCAATCAGATAGTGTGACAGAATGTTCAAGAATGTTCACGAAAATGTTTTGAACACTTGTGATCTGGTGTGGTAATAGAGAATAGTAGTTTAGTGCCGTGAATTGGAAAAAATATCTGGCAAGGCTTAGGAAACGGGATGGGCGAGGCTTTGCCGAGCACATCCAGTTTCCGTGCCGTGCCAGATATTTTTCCCATTCACGGCACTAACCTACTTTATTCTATTTATCCCGTCAAAATTACAAATGGATTTAAAATGCAAAAACAATAACCCCAGCCGCATCTCCATTGAGATCGTATTGACAGGATATCAAAAATGTTTCACGGCACTGTGTTTCACGGCACATGCGCACTGTGTTGACGGGATAAATGGGATATGACGCACATTAAACAGAGTGAAGATGTCTATGGGGATTTAACATGGGGAAATTTGTTTTTTGTAATAAAATCAATATTGGACCAATGTTTTTACATTGTTTGTATAGCCGTAAAATTTGGGCAGGTTTCGTGAAACAGACAGTAAGCGACGTGATAGGAATCCGACAAAATCCATCAATTCTAGTGCCAATGATGAACCTGGGCCCAGTTGTTCAAAACACCAGTTAGCTTAACGGACTGTTAAATCCTTAACGGACTATTTTTGAAATTGGTCCATAAATATGTGGCTTTATTTTCAGCATAGGAGCCAGGTGTGTATATGTCATAAATAAATGGCTAGTGCCTTCGGATATCAACAAGGACAGTCGTTCAATGTTCATAATATCTGTGTATCACCGTTAGCTTTATAGCAATCTTCATTAGTCTTGTAGGAGCAAAACATGGTATCCGCTTTTAAGGCACTATTCATTTATTTACATTTGAGACACACCATGTGATTTTGTACCTAAGAACATGTGCGATATCTCATGAAAAATATTTACAAAATTTACAATATTTTCCTTAAATGACATAGAAAATTGACAACATTTTCACAGCATATATGCGGAATATTTCCGTATTTGCTGTGAAAATTACGTCAACCATCCATGTCATGTGTTATGAAATTTTGTCATCTTCCGACGCCATTTACAGAAATATCACAATTTCTGTAAATGTATTTCAGGAAAATTGCACATGTTCTTAGGTTCAAAATTACATAGCGCGTCTCATGTTATGCTGCAACTTGTATACAGACAATCAATTTGCGTGTTTTTGTGCCCGCCTGGATGACAGATGGAGGCATTGTATTATCATTCACTTCAGTCTCACCTCAACTGCATGCATATCGAGAGTTCTAATCATATGATAAGCTACAGTTGCAGTATAATTAACTACTCCTCTGGGGCCTGTTTCACTAAACTTCGTACGACTAAAATGTTTGTAAGTGCAAAATTATTATAGTCTGTAAATTTCTCATTAACATTGTTTTCTTGTAAATAATTATTGGATTTACATTTATTGAGCATAGGCTGCTTATGCAGCCTATGCTCAATACATGTAAATCCATCAATTGAAATTTCCAGACGATCCTAAATTTGCAGTTACGAACATTTTAGCCATACAATGTTTAGTGAAACGGCCTCTTCAACTTCAGTTATCATTTCCAATTCCCAGTCGCCTCCCCTATGACGTGTATTATGCATCCCAGACTTGTTTAATCAGTTTCCCTCCCACCTTGCACAGATTGGCATACCAAGTTAGTTTATAAGCTGAGTTAGAAAATAAAACACACATGATGAACGTGTGGAAGGCTCAGACCTGTGACTTAAAATAATTTTCATTGACGCCATTCGACCAATGAATCATCAGTTGTCAGTTTGTTGTAACCCGGATATTTGTATCAGGTCAATGCGTGATACAGCAATATGTTATCTGTCCGTACGTATTCTGCCAATACAAAGCTCCTTTCCTGATAAAAGATTGGAGAAATCAATGGATAAAAAGTGACCCTGTTTGCCAAATTTCCTAAACTACGTGGGTCGCATAATAAAGTATATTGTATTCAGTTCATACTTTTAAAAACTTGTTACATTTATTTGGCCAGTTTGTTGATGCATTAGGAAACCAGACACATGGGTTTCCAATTGTGACCTTAGTCACCTATATTCCTATTCCTCATGTTTCAGTTCTACCAGCCTCTAGAGTCATTGTTGCATGCAATATCGTGTATATCCATTGTCAATATATTCCCTGTTCTAACCCATTATGCAGGATACAATTACAGCACATTTTTAGCCAGGTTTTTTTTTGTTGAAAAAAACCCCCAGGCTATTGGATTGGCGAAAGCCGGGCGGGCGGCGGTGGGCGGGCGGTGGGCGGGCGGCGGGCGGCGGGCGGCGTCCACAATCAATGTTAAGTTGTTGTGTTTTGAGTCCATTTCTTTGTTACTGTACCTCATAGGACCAACAAACTTTCACAGCTTCATAACCAAGGGGTGCCCACCACATATCACTATCCAACATGTTACCTTTTTTTGAACTTGACCCATTTTTTCCGCGCAGTCGACTTAGCCATTTTCAATGTTAACTTTTCGCGTTTACAATGTTATGTTTTCATGTTTAAGTCCATTTCTTTGGTACTGTACCCCCTAGGACCACCAAACTTTCACAGCTTCATAACCAAGGGGTGCCCACCACCATTTTTTTTACCTTGACCTATTATTTCTACGTAATTGACTTAACCATTTTCAACGTTAACTTTTTAACGTACATCTGGTTAAAGTTTTTTGGTTAAAGTTTTTTGTTATACTATATCTCTGCAACTGCTTCGCCCATTACCTTGAAACTTCACATGGGTGTTTATCATCATCCATATTTTCATTCTACCCCCCAACCGTGCGGCCCCTGTGCCCAATGTCAAGGTCAAATTACTTTGAATTTTTTTCTTAAAGTTTTTTCTTGTACTATATCTCTGCAACTTCTTCACCCATTACCTTGATACTTCACATGGGTGTTTATCATCATTGTCGTGCCCGCTTGAGGAAAGTGCGATATAGTCGGCATTTTGGCATACGTCCGTCCGTCCGTACGTCCGTGTGTCCGGTTAAAGTTTTTTGGTTAAAGTTTTTCCATCTACTATATCTCTTTTTTTAATGTCCATGCCTCGCCCCAAGGCGCGACATGCAGGCCACGGCCATCTAGTCTACAAAAAATATGTTATACAAGTGTCTATGCTTGGAAAAAACCTGGCCTTCGTGGCTTTGCCTCGTTTCTTGTTTTTCATTTATTGATGATTTTAGGCATATTTAATGTATTTATAGACCTCGGTCCGTTACTTCAACCTGTGAATTACAGTTGTTGGAGAAAAATATATCCCAATTTCTTTCTTTCTTCTGGAAAGCATATATTATTACACCTATTTGAACCGTCTCAAAACTATTATATACTTAGACTGCAATGGGTTAACGTTATATATCACACTACAATGTGGTGGTTTCTGAGGATTTATCCCTCTATGCTAGAGGAAATAATTCTACCTGGGAGACCACGTGACAACATTTACATTATACTTTTCATGTCATTGTTAGAGAAAGCAATTTTTGTCGCGCCTGCTTTAGCAGAAGGCTAGACTAGTCACCGCCTTTTCCGCCGTCGTCCGCATCATCGTCCGAAATGTCAACAAGTTTGTACAAGTCTTCGTCATCATGGTATAACTTTACTATTAGTTGACGGATTGCTTCAATATTTGGACTCTTGATACAGTTGTTTCTGTCAAAATGTTCCGGGTTTATACGTGTACAAAGTGTTGTGCGTTGCGTATCCGTGGAGTTTCCGTTAGTTGCGTTTCAAACCGTGTGTCGTCTACGTGTAATACGTTTTCGGCCATGCGTTGCGTTTCCCCACTCTTGCGCATGCGCGAAAGTCAAACAAACCGTGTTCAATGCATTGAGTTTCAAAAGCGTGTAATCCGTGTACAACGGTTGTAAACGTATACAACGGTTGTAAACAACGTATTGAGTTTCAAAAGCGTGTAATCCTGTACAACGGTTGTAAACGTCTACAACGGTTGTAAGCGTATACAACGCTAAGGTAAACCCTTTAAAACGATTTAAAACGCTTTCGTTGACGAACGGTTACACGCATCTACATGTACACAGCACCGTACAGATTAAACCGTGTTATACGTATAACACGTTTCCACGGGTTTTAAAGCATTACACGTTTTGGTATGCCAACCTTGTATGGCGTAGAATGCGCATGCTCTGATCGTTCTTCGTGTGTGTATATATACTTCTAGACTCACTGCAGGGCTTCTAACATTTTCAGTTTTCCGGTTCTGGACCGATTTTTGAACTCTCAGACCGATTGAGATTTGAAAACTAGTCTTAAAAATCGGTCCGAGAAAAATTGCCAGTCGGCTGCTATTTCGCTATAAACCTTGTAAATTTACCGGTTTTGACCACCAAGTAATTTATGACACATATCCGCGGGCCATATCCGTGTTAAACCAGTGTGCAGCTCGCTGTGTATTCAGTTTATCCAAATATCGATTAATCTTAACACACGCGTGGGACAGGCGTATAGCGGATTAGTGATTGAAATAGACAGGCTTCGGTGTAAAGATAATACGAGAGTTCCTAGACTCGCCATTTCTGATGATGTTAAAATAAAATAAAGAAACCATGCACTTTCTTTATCTGTGTTCGTAATATTTCACCCCAATTAACTGACACGGACTATCGGCCCGGGCTATTCCATATTAAGTTAGGAACTGTTACATTACGCTGTATTAGGCGTCATTTTTGTGTATATAAAATGTACATAGGAATGCCGCAGATCCTGATGAGCCGGCTCACGTGATCTACAATTCTCAAACATTTTGATAAACGACAAGGTACATCTGTCGTGTTAAAAGCGTGACTCATTAGTCATCAGGATTAGGGATCAATTGAAGTGCTAAATCACACCGCCGATGTACTTTGAACTCGATCTGAGGGTATGTATTCGCGATATTTTAAAAGGGACGAAACAAGGACGCCTCGAAGAGATCGGGGCCGAACAGGTATTTGTGTTAAAACGTGTAACCGTTGTACACGTTTACAACGCTTTCATATAGCTACACGCTTCCAGGTAAAGCGTTGTACACGTTTCAACTCTTTCACCTCGCTACATATGTATACGCCAAAGGGTGTTATACACCTTGAAGCTAAACGTATTACACGCTTTAAAACTAAACGGTTTGACAATGCGTATTACACGTGTACGAACCGTATTATACGTTTAAACAACGTATGCAACGCTTTTAAACTAAACGGTTTGACAATGTGTATTACACGTGTACGAACCGTATTATACGTTTAAACAACGTATACAACGCTACAGCAAACCGTTGCGTTCGCGTTGCGTTCGCGTTGCGTTAGCGTTGAGTTTGGAAGTGTTGTCTACGGTGGAACGAAAACGGAGACTGCACTGTACATGTGAGCATTTGGAACACACTCATGCCGCCATTAACATGACCTTGACCTTTTTTACTTTCACATTTTGTGGAAACACTTAACTATTTCTTTTTGCGTCAAAAAGTTTGTACAAGTTTCTTCATCAACGTATAACATTAATATTACATGATAGATTGCTTCAATATTTGGACACTTGATACATGTAAGCATTTGGAACACACTCATGCCGCCATTAACATGTCTTTGACCTTTTTGCCCTGCACATACTTGTGGTTTTGTGACGCTTACTTTAGCTCATGCCCCTGATCATGTTACAGTTTAATGCCTCGGCAGGCGCTACACCACTTCCGTGGCGGAATTCTTGTCATATGTCAGCGTCAAAATTTATAATTTTTAAATGTACAATGTATTAAATGTATTAGCACAATTTCACTTATAATTTTTTAATCTTTCAAATACAAGATTTATTTCCTTATTGGATTTACAAACACTGAGGGAAATATAATGCTGTATTTTAAAATGATAGTTGAATAAACTGATATGTGGGTATCACCGTAGAAACTGGGCTTATCGGATTCAATGCCAGTCCAAGGGTCCGTTTCACTAAACTTTGTATAATAAAGCCTAATAAATAGGTTTAAACCAATCAAAATATTACGACATGTAGGAAAACACCATAGGGAATTTAACCATGTGATCTCATACCTGTGGAGGCTATGATTAAGTGTTGAAAAACAAGACATATATACTTGTAATTGTAAGTATCTTTGATAAAGATCAAACCTACCCAGGTGGACCCAACATTCACTGTGGATCAAACATTCACTGAGAAATATGAATAAGAGTATAGAGACTTTAATACAAAAGTTAGTAGAAACATGCACCAATTATGTTATAAATAATTGAGACAGTTATCACAGGGAAGATAACATAACACAGGGTAGCGCTGAGAAAACACACTTGAGCTAGGAAACAGGGGGCCGTTTCACTAAACTTTGTACGACTAAAATCTTCGTAAGTGCAAATTTAGGATCATCTGTACATTTCAATTGATTGATTTACATTTATTGAGCATAGGCTGCAGCCTATGCTCAATAAATGTAAGTCCATAATTGTTTACAAGAAAACATTGTTAATGTGGAATTTACAAACTATCATAATTTTGCACTTAACAAACATTTTAGTCGTACAAAGTTTAGTGAAACGGCCCCCAGCTCAGGATTTCCTGTCACATGTGGCAGTATAAGGACATATACCGTTTGATAAAAGAAAGATGTTCACTGTCTGCGAGGGATGGGCCGTGGCCTATGGCAGTGGACTTCAATACTGGAGGTTATGACTATATACACTATATACACTATATACACTATATTCACTATATTCACTATATTCACTATACACTATATACACTATATTCACTATATTCACATATTCACTATATTCACTATATACACTATATTCACTATATACACTATATACACTACACTATATACACTATATACACTATATACACTATATACACTATATACACTATACACTATATCACATATATACACTATACACTATATACACTATATACACTATATACACTATATACACTACACTATATACACTATATACACTCATATTCACTATATACACTATATACACTAATATACACTATATTCACTATATACACTATATACACTATATACACTATATACACTATATCACTATATACACTATATACACTATATACACTATATTCACTATATACACTATATACACTATATACACTATATACACTATACACTATATACACTATATACAACTATACACTATACACTATATACTATATACACTATATACACTACTATTCACTATATACACTATATACACTATATTCACTATATACACTATATACACTATATTCACTATATACACTATATACACTATATATACAATATACACTATATACAATATTCACTATACACTATATACACTATATACACTATACACACTATATACACTATATTCACAATATACACTATATACACTATATACACTATGTTCACTATATACACTATATTCACTATATACACTATATTCACTATACACTATATACACTATATTCACTATATTCACATATTCACTATATTCGATCCGTGCAGATTCTGATCTGGATCTACGCTGATAAAAAATTCATAAGCCCCATTTCTCCAGTCACAGCCACTTATACGATCATGAACATGCATCATGTATCTTGTATTGCCATCGTATTATATAATGAGATAGTTATCATGTACATACATTGCTCCAGATAAGGAATTAGTAATTGAGTATTGTTACTCCATCATTTCTGAAGCAATTGGGTATTTCAAAATTTTAATTGGGTAAAATAAAATCACACTACTGTTTACACATCCACAGACAGCAATTATTGAATAGTTTGTTTCGAAATGAAAACATGTCTTGGCATTTCATTAGAATTGTCTCCTTGGAGACAATTCTAATGAAATACCAAGATGTGTTTTCATGGAAAAATAAGAAAAATATGATATATTGGTCTGTTTCATTGTTTTCTGCAGCATGATAAAGGTACCACAATTGTTCTCATTGCTTTTTGATACTCACTACTTCTGATTTAAATTGGGTTTTTGGCAATTTTAATTGGGTATTTACGCAAATACGCAGCTTATCTGAAGCTCTGTACATGTGTCAAGCTGCTGTGTTACAAATCATATGAATGAACAGTGCATCATGTGACCTGTTGGATCTTATGTTATTTGATTGCTATTGCAATTGACGTCTCCACAAATACTTCTTTTCAGCCGCATGCAACTACTATCACTATCCGTCTTGTATGACATATTCTTCATATCTGATGGATTGAGGAAAAATCAAAACTTCTTGTATAATACCCGTCCTATGATACAGTTGCAGGCCCGTACCTAGGAATTTATATAGGGGGGTGTGTTATCGACAGCGCGAATGGCCAGATTGCTAGAAAATATTTTTTACACATCCACTGACGGACCTCGGTGAATTAACCCTTACTTACAATGTTGAATTAATTTGTGTCGTCTGCTGAATATTTTTTATTTTTCCACTTTTGTCATCAAAAACTTGGTTTGGCAGCACTTTAGAATCATTTCCAAAGGAAATGATTCTAAAATGCTGCCAAACCATGTTTTTACTGAGAGAAAAGACAAAATATAAATTATCAGCCGACGACTATTTTCGGTTCCCGCATTCTAAGGGTTAAGGGGGGTGCGTACACACCTGTTGCAGACCCCCTCTGCATACGGGCCTGAGTTGTTGTGGTTATACATGTCACTTTACCGTGCATCGATTTCAAGCCAAGTTGATCATTGTATTTTCCATAATCAATTTAGATCTTTGGAAATGCCCATCCTTTGTTTAAGCACATATTCTGATTGTATGGATACATTTTCAATATAATGATAATGAATTCTTCGTGTTTCTCAATATGTAATTTTGATAAATTGTAAACATATATCATTTGAAGGTTCAGTGGAATAAGGGGGCTAACTCCCTCATGGAGTTAGCCCCCTTTTTTCACTGACCTCTTCAATTACCATAGTAACTGTCATAAACAAATTTGAACAAAGGTAATAACGTTGTTTTAAACATAGCTATTATACTGTATTTGCAAAAAAGCATGTACATAAATTGTATTAAACATATATCATTTGAGGGGTCAGTGGAATAAGGAGTCTAACTCCCTCATGGAATTAGCCCCCTTTTACCCTTTTACACTGACCTCTTTAAATTTCCATAGTAACTATGCTGTCAACAAATTTGAACAAGGGTAATAACATTAAACAACTGACAGATTTTAACCCTTTCACCCCTAAATATCTGGAATGGAATATTCTCAACTTTCATCCCTGTGTCAAGAAGATGTGGTGTCCACGTACAATCTGGGGGCATTCCATAAGCATTCCCTGACAAATCTAGTTCCCATGGAATGCTCACCTGTCTTGTCTCGACTGTTTGCCTGTCTGTATGTATGTATGTATGTATGTATGTATGTCTATATGTATTCTCTGTATTAACATGTAGCACCATTTCTATGCATCATACACAGGGAGTTAGAGAGCAGCCTCGAAAGGTACGATACAGTGCTTGTAGCCAAACCTTAGCACCAATGCCAGCTGACAAAAGGCACCTTAGTAGATGAGGCTGTAACTGGGGAAATGGGGCTAATGGTACTTTTGGCCGTTCTAGCTCCTCGTCTGGTATTTTTTACAAGTTTGGTTTCAGCAGCCGGATAAGGATACCTACCTATTACTCTCTTTAGCCCTTTCACTCCAAAGTAACTGGAATGGATTTTGATACGTTAATTTTGCAAGCAATCCAATTGTCACAAAAGGATTTTCAGACTAGTCCATCTGTGAAAAGGGGGTGGTTTTGCCGGCTCATCTGGATTTACACTTTTTTCCAATACAGGCCTGTGGTGTTGAAAGTGTTAAACAAAATGGTTACATTAAAACATATCCAAGATTTTGCACTCAGAATGTGTTTCACTGTTTTATATGTGCCCTGATTTCTTGGCCTTATGTTGTCTTTTTTTATTCCCGGGTGAAACATTTTGTCAGTGACTGAATTGCGAAGAGCATAGTACCTGATTTGGGGCTACACATCTCGCTAAGGTCTCTTTTGTCGGCCATTGATAATATGGACCAGTATACAAGCACATTATGCCGTCTTCTTTGGCAGGCTATACATGGTCGTACTAGGCATAGTACATGTATACATAGTATATCCGATATAGTCACTATATCGTATTATAATTCCAGCACAAATATTTACACAATTCCCTAACATTTGATTGGTCCGTAGCAAGTCTCTGTCCAAAATTTGTATCCCAGTAAACTCCCATGCCGAACTACTTTCCATAACCGTGAGGCGCAGTTAAAATAATTCTTAAGAAAACGGAAAATAAACACATTTTATTGATGAATTTATTTCAGATGCTGGAATTATAAGGAATGAATGGCATTTTTGTGGAATTTATCGGGGATATAAACTTGGAAAAGTCACGGGAATACTGGACGAGGCTTTCGTCCAGTATTCCCGCGACTTTTCCAAGTTTATACCCCGATAAATTCCACAAAAAGGCCATTCATTCCTATAATGAACCTTTTGAGAGAAAAAATCCTGATTTTCTTTATTTCCTATCGAAATTATGTGTTGTTACCACTTATTTGAACTGTCTCAACGAGACGGTTCAAATGAGTGGTAACAACATATACCTTTATCGAGGAATGAACAAAATAATGAGATTTTTCCAAGTTTATACCCCGATAAATTCCACAAAAAGGCCATTCATTCCTATAATAAATTACCTCGCGTGCTAATCTTGCCAATATCTGTACATTTCTTTATTTCAAAATACTTGAATATTGCACTTGAAATCAAGCAGCTTGATTGACTGAGCCTGAGCTGTGTTACAGCTCAGGCTCAGACAATCAAATTGCTTGTTTGCGGGTTGGCATTGCCACAGGTGGAAGACTCGGGACATGTGACACAAAAAAATTCCCATGACAAAAATCCTCTAAAGAAGATAGTACTGTATGAGACCAAGTGGGTGGGCTAATGGATTTTTTGTATCACGGGTCCGAGTCTTCCACCTGTGGGCATTGCCAATAGATGTTGAGAATCGTTGATACTCTTGGCAAGATTAACGTAGGCGGTTATGTAATAGTGAAATGTGCCATTATATGACTATAATCTAGATTTTCGATTCTCATCATTACTATATGAAACCTGATACTAGAAACACAAGTATTCACTAAATACCGTTTCACTAAATATTGTACAACTAAACAAATTATTTTTTTTTTTGTAAGTGCAAAATTATGATAGTCTGTAAATTTCACATTAACACTGTTTTCTTGTAAACAATTATTGGATTTACATTTATTGAGCATAGGCTGCATATGCAGCCTATGCTCAATATATGTAAATCCATCAATTGAAATTTCCAGACGATCCTAAATTTGCACTTGCGAATATTTTACACTATTCCCTATAAAGTTGTGAGAAATTTCTTGCTATTAATAGAAGCTCCTCTTCAATAGAACCTCTCTAAAACAAACTGACAGAAAATTGTTTGCATTACCATAAATATTTGATGATAATGTCTGTTGATGATCACAAAGCACCCATACATGTCTTCAGGTAGCACTTTAGAATCATTTCCATTGGAAAAGATACCAAAGTGCTGCCAAACTATGTTTTTGTTGCTAACAATGGAAAATAAAAATTAATCAGCAAATGACAAAATTTAATTGTCAGGGTTAAAGAGGTTCCACTAGTAAAATTAATTTTGCATACCCGTAGTTTCATTTCTTAGGCTGACCTTAATTAACCCTTTCACCCCTAAATAACTGGAATGGATTTTGATATGTTAATTTTGCAACCAATCAAATTGTCACAAATTATTTTCAGACTAGTGCATTTATGAAAAAGGGGTGTTTTTGTTCTCAATAATATGAAAATTGCTTGCAGATTACGGCCGTCTCTGGATCTACAATGTTTGCCAATAACAATATACAGGCCTGTGGTGTTGAAAGGGTTAAGCCTCTAGTGAAGTATTCCCGCCTTGTTGTTACATATACATGTACAAATGAACCCGCTGACCTTAAGACATTTGTACCCCAATTGGATATCCAGTAGCCTATTTCACCAAAATTGCAAAGTATGCTTATCTTGCTAAGTACACTTTGAGGGAGAAATTTTCAATTTAAGGATAAATTTATTAATTTTTAGCCAGGTTTTTTGAAAAAAAATCCAGGCTATTGGATTGGCAAAAGCCGGGCGGGCGGGCCGGCGGGCCGGCGGGCCGGCGGGCGGCGTCCACAATCAATGTTAAGTTTTCGTGTTTGAGTCCATTTCTTTGTTACTGTACCACCTAGGACCACCAAACTTTCACAGCTTCATAATCAAGGGGTGCCCACCACAAATCACTAGCCAACATGTTACTTTTTTTTTAAATTGACCCATTTTTTCCGCGTAGTCGACTTAGCCATTTTCAATGTTAAGTTTTCGCGTTTACAATGTTAAGTTTTCGTGTTTAAGTCCATTTATTTGGTACTGTACCACCTAGGACCACCAAACTTTCACAGCTTCATAATAAAGGGGTACCCACCACATATCACTATCCAACATGTTACTTTTTTTTTTAACTTCACCCATATTTTCCGCGCAGTCGACTTAGCCATTTTCAATGTTAAGTTTTCGCGTTTACAATGTTAATGTTTTCGTGTTTAAGTCCAATTTCTTTTGTACGTGTACCACCTAGGACCACCAAACTTTCACAGCTTCATAACCAAGGGATGCCTACCACATACAACTATCCAACATGTGACCATTTTGTTACCTTCACCTATTATTTCTACGTAATTGACTTAGCCATTTTCAACGTTAACTTTTTAACGTACGTCTGGTTAAAGTTTTTTGGTTAAAACTTTTTCGTTATACTATATCTCTGCAACTGCTTCACCCATTACCTTGAAACTTCACATGGGTGTTTATCATCATCCATATTTCCATTCTAACCCCCAACCATGCGGCCCCTGTGCCCAATGTCAAGGTCAAATTACTTTGAATTTTTTTGCTAAAGTTTTTTCGTGTACTATATCTCTGCAACTGCTTCACCCAATACCTTGATACTTCACATGGGTGTTTATCATCATTGTTGCACCTGCTTGCGGAAAGCGCGATCCTGTGCCCAATGTCAAGGTCAAATTACTTTGATTTTTTTGTTAAAGTTTTTTCGTGTACTATATCTCTGCAACTGCTTCACCCAATACCTTGATACTTCACATGGGTGTTTATCATCATTGTCGCACCTGCTTGCGGAAAGCGCGATCCTGTGCACTATGTCAAGTTCAAATTACTTTGATTTTTTTTGTTAAAGTTTTTTCGTGTACTATATCTCTGCAACTGCTTCACCCAATACCTTGATACTTCACATGGGTATCATCATTGTCACACCTGCTTGCGGAAAGCGCGATATCGTCGGCATTTTGGCATACGTCCGTCCGTTCGTCCGTGTGTCCGGTTAAAGTTTTTTGGTTAAAGTTTTTCCATCTACTATATCTATTTTTTTAGTGTCCATGCCTCGCCCCAAGGCGCGACATGCAGGCCACGGCCATCTAGTTTACAAAAAGTGGGTATAATTATGTTATCCAAGTGTCTATGCTTGGAAAAAACATGGCCTTCGTGGCTTTGCCTCGTTTTTAACTTGACCCATTTTTTCCGCGCAATCGACTTAGCCATTTTCAATGTTAAGTTTTCGCGTTTTCAATGTTAAGTTTTCGTGTTTAAGTCCATTTTCTTTGGTACTGTACCACCTAGGACCACCAAACTTTCACAGCTTCATAACCAAGGGGTGCCTACCACATACAACTATCGAACATGTTACTTTTTTTTATTTTTTTTTAACTTGACCCATTTTTTCCGCGCAGTCGACTTAGCCATTTTCAATGTTAAGTTTTCGCGTTTACAATGTTAAGTTTTCGTGTTTAAGTCCATTTCTTTGGTACTGTACCACCTAGGACCACCAAACTTTCACAGCTTCATAACCAAGGGGTGCCTGCCACATACAACTATCCAACATGTGACCATTTTTTTACCTTCACCTATTATTTCTACGTAATTGTATCCCCCGGACTCCGTCGGGGGATACTATGGATTTGACAGCGCACCGCGTACGCGTCCGCGTCCGCCGCAGACACTTCTTGTCCGGAGCATAACTCGAACACCCTTTGGAATATTTTCATGGAACTTCACACATGCATAGACCACGACCCGAAGGTGTGTCGCGCACAAGAATGACAAATCTTGCATAGCTAATTTTTGAGTTATCTCCCTTTTTTGTTTCTCGCACTGATTTCGTGTCCGGAGCATAACTCCACCACCCTTTCGAATATTTTCATGAAACTTCACACATGCATAGACCACGACCCGAAGGTGTGTCGCGCACAAGAATGACAACTCTTGCATAGCTAATTTTTTAGTTATCTCCCTTTTTTGTTTCGCGCACTGATTGACCATAACTCGACCACCCTTTGGAATATTTTTATGAAACTTAACACATTCAATTAGACCACGAACCGAAGGTGTGTCGTGCACAAGAATGACAACTCTTGCATAGCTAATTTTTGAGTTATCTCCCTTTTTTGTTTTCGCTTACTGATTTCCTGTCCGGAGCATAACTCGACCACCCTTTGGAATATTTTCATGAAACTTCACACATGCATAGACCACGACCCGGAGGTGTGTCGCGCACAAGAATGACAACTCTTGCGTAGCTAATTTTTCAGTTATCTCCCTTTTTTGTTTTGGCGCACTCTACAAACTGGACAATAATGCATGAAGACCTGTTTTCTCGTCTGCTCTGTATACCTTTTCTCGTGTGCTCTGTACACCTTACCTGTAGAGAGAACAATAGAAACTGGGAGAACCATGTGCTAAGCATGGGCTAGCATGTGCAGATGTCCACTGCTTGACCACTGCTTGACCACTGCTGACCAGGTAATTTATACAGGTAAATCACTACATTGGGTACTGTGTTGAAAATATTGTGGCATTATGTGGACCTCTGCAGATATATGTAGATAAATATAGGACTATTTTTTTGTTTTCATTATTTTTTTTCATTTTTTTTTTCAAATTATTTTTCAATTTGACTGGAAAAAAAATCTGGGCTCCAGTAGCAAGCATTATTATTTTTAAACTTTTTTTTTCCATTTTTTTTTTTCATTTTTTTTTTCAAATTATTTTTCAATTTTTGTCCAGTAGCATAAGGTCGTAAGTGCTATATACAGACTATTCACCTGTGCATGTGCTAGCATGTGCAACTGACCACTGACCACTTACAGGTAATTTATACAGGTAAATGATTATATTACATTTCCGTAAACTGTGTTGAAAATATTGTGGCATTATGTGGACCTGTGCAGATATATGTAGATAAATATAGGACTATTAAAAAAAATTCTGGGCTCCAGTAGCAAGCATTATTATTTTTAATTTTTAAACTTTTTTTCCATATTCTTTTTTCATTTTTTTTTTTCAAATTCTTTTTCAATTTTTGTCTAGTAGCATAAGGTCGTAAGTGCTATATACAGACTATTATCATATAATAAAACAATTATTGACTAGTGAGCCATAGAATATAATCTGATATTCTATGGTTCACTAGTCAATAATTGTATAATATGTTCGGGCCAGTGAAAATTGCTTTCGGGCCCAGGCTCGAGGTCAAGGCGGGACAAGGCGAGGCATCTGATTCCGCGGAATTCTTGTTTACTTATCTCCCTTTGTTGTTTTGTGCTCTGATTTTGTATCCAGAGCATAACTCGAACACGCATATACGCATTGCTCTAATGGTCCTCTACCGCCCTGTGCCAAATCCACGTTCGTTCTGCCCCCGTCAAGCCCAGGGTCAAGGTCACATACTTAGTGCTTCAAAAACATTAACGCTTGGGTAAATATCTTATACTTTCTGTTTTCTTTCATGGATCATGGATCATCTTCATATTTCATATACGCATTGCTCTAATGGTCCTCTACCGCCCTGTGCCAAATCCACGTTCGTCCTGCCCCACCAATCCCAGGGTCAAGGTCACATACTTGGTGCTTCAAAAACTTTAACGCTCAGGTAAATATCTTATAATTTTTATTTCCATTCACGGATCAACTTCATATTTCATATACGCGTTGCTCTAATGGTCGTCTACCGCCCTGTGCCAAATCCACGTTCGTCCTGCCCCCGCCAAGCCCAGGGTCAAGGTCACACATACTTAGTGCTTCAAAACTTTAACGCTCGGTAAATATCTTATAATTTCTGTTTTTTTTCATGGATCATCTTCATATTTCATATACGCATTGCTCTAATGGTCCTCTACCGCCCTGTGCCAAATCCACGTTATCATCCTGCCCCCGCCAATCCCAGGGTCAAGGTCACATACTTGGTGCTTCAAAAACTTTAATGCTCAGGTAAATATCTTATAATTTTTCTTTCCATTCACGGATCAACTTCATATTTCATATATGCGTTGCTCTAATGGTCCTCTACCGCCCTGTGCCAAATCCACGTTCGTCCCGCCCCCGCCAAGCCCAGGGTTAACATCATATACTTAGTGCTTCAAAAACTTTAACGCTCAGGTAAATATCTTATAATTTCTGTTTTCTTTCACGGATCAGCTTCATATTTCATATATGCATTGCTCTAATGGTCCTCTACCGCCCTGTGCCAAAGCCACGTTTGTCCTGCCCCCGCCAAGCCCAGGGTGAAGGTCACATACTTGGTGCTTCAAAAACTTTAACGCTCAGGTAAAAGAAAATTTTGACTTGCAATTTGGCCTCATTTATTATCAAAGCTATGTGGGACATCCGTGTTCTATGAACACATTTTCTAGTTTATTAAACTTCACACATGCATAGAAGACGACCCAAAGGTGTGTCGCACGTAAGAATGACAACTCTTGCGTCGTTAATTTCTTAGTTATCTCCCTTTGTTGTTTCGTGCACTGATTTCGTGTCTGGAGCATAACTCGAACACCCTTTGGAATATTTTCATGAAACTTCACACATGCATAGACCATGACCCTAAAGGTGTGTCCCGCAAGAATGACAACTCTTGCATCACTAATTCTTTAGTTATCTCCCTTTGTTTTTCCGTCACTGATTTTGTCTCCGGAGCATAACTCGAACACCCTTTTTTCAAACTACTTGTGTATCTGGGGAGGGGGATACACATGCGCTTGTCGACAAGCGTCCATTTCTAGTTGACTTAGCCATTTTCAACGGTAACTTTTTAACGTACGTCTGGTTAAATTTTTTGGTTAAAACTTTTTTGTTATACTATATCTCTGCAACTGCTTCGCCCATTACCTTGAAACTTCACATGGGTGTTTATCATCATCCATATTTTCATTCTAACCCCCAACCGTGCGGCCCCTGTGCGCAATGTCAAGGTCAAATTACTTTGAATTTATTTGTTAAAGTTTTTCCATGTACTATATGTCTGCAACTGCTTCACCCATTACCTTCATACTTCACATGGGTGTTTATCATCATTGTCGCACCCGCTTGTTGAAAGCGCGATATCGTCGGCATTTTCGCAGATGTCCGTCCGTCCGTACGTCCGTACGTCCGTACGTCCGTGTGTCCGGTTAAAGTTTTTTCTATATCTATTTTTTTAGTGTCCATGCCTCACCCCAAGGCGCGACATGCAGGCCACGGCCATCTAGTCTACAAAAAGTGGGTATAATTATGTTATCCAAGTGTCCATGCTTGGAAAAAACCTGGCCTTCGTGGCTTTGCCTCGTTTCTTGTTATTATACTCAATTTATTACATTATCACAGCCATTTTGGCTGTGATAATGTAATAAATTCAGTATTATAATTCTGCATACTTTTAATCATCAAATATATGCAGTCGTTAGTTCTATATCAAATAATGCATTTCCGGAAAAAATAAATGATTACTCCCTCAAAGTATATCTGCTGTTGCTTTTATATCTTGCCTTATTTCTCAATAAAAACATGTTTTGACAGCACTTCAGAATCATTTCTATTATAATCATTAGCCAGGTTTTTTGAAAAAAAATCCAGGCTATTGGATTGGCGAAAGCTGGGCGGGCGGCGGGCGGCGGGCGGGCGGCGGCGGGCGGGCTTCGGGCGGCGTCCACAATCAATGTTAAGTTTTCGTGTTTGAGTCCATTTCTTTGTTACTGTACCACCTAGGACCACCAACTTTCACAGCTTCATAATCAAGGGGTGCCCACCACATCACTATCCAACATGTTACTTTTTTTTTAACTTGACCCATTTTTTCCGCGTAGTCGACTTAGCCATTTTCAATGTTAAGTTTTCGCGTTTACAATGTTAAGTTTTCGTGTTTAAGTCCATTTCTTTGGTACTGTACCACCTAGGACCACCAAACTTTCACAGCTTCATAATCAAGGGGTACCCACCACATATCACTATCCAACATGTTACTTTTTTTTTTAACTTCACACATTTTTTCCGCGCAGTCGACTTAGCCATTTTCAATGTTAAGTTTTCGCGTTTACAATGTTAAGTTTTCGTGTTTAAGTCCATTTCTTTGGTACTGTACCACCTAGGACCACCAAACTTTCACAGCTTCATAACCAAGGGGTGCCTACCACATACAACTATCCAACATGTGACCATTTTTTTACCTTCACCTATTATTTCTACGTAATTGACTTAGCCATTTTCAACGTTAACTTTTTAACATACGTCTGGTTAAAGTTTTTTGGTTAAAACTTTTTCGTTATACTATATCTCTGCAACTGCTTCGCCCATACCTTGAAACTTCACATGGGTGTTTATCATCATCCATATTTTCATTCTAACCCCCAACCGTGCGGCCCCTGTGCCCAATGTCAAGGTCAAATTACTTTGAATTTTTTTGTTAAAGTTTTTTCGTGTACTATATCTCTGCAACTGCTTCACCCAATACCTTGATACTTCACATGGGTGTTTATCATCGTTGTTGCACCTGCTTGCGGAAAGCGCGATCCTGTGCCCAATGTCAAGGTCAAATTACTTTGAATTTTTTTGCTAAAGTTTTTTCGTGTACTATATCTCTGCAACTGCTTCACCCAATATCTTGATACTTCACATGGGTGTTTATCATCATTGTCGCACCTGCTTGCGGAAAGCGCGATCCTGTGCCCAATGTCAAGGTCAAATTACTTTGAATTTTTTTGTTAAAGTTTTTTCGTGTACTATATCTCTGCAACTGCTTCACCCAATACCTTGATACTTCACATGGGTGTTTATCATCATTGTCGCACCTGCTTGCGGAAAGCGCGATCCTGTGCCCAATGTCAAGGTCAAATTACTTTGATTTTTTTTGTTAAAGTTTTTTCGTGTACTATATCTCTGCAACTGCTTCACCCAATACCTTGATACTTCACATGGGTGTTTATCATCATTGTTGCACCTGCTTGCGGAAAGCGCGATCCTGTGCCCAATGTCAAGGTCAAATTACTTTGACTGTTTTTGTTAAAGTTTTTTCGTGTACTATATCTCTGCAACTGCTTCACCCAATACCTTGATACTTCACATGGGTGTTTATCATCATTGTCGCACCTGCTTGCAGAAAGCGCGATCCTGTGCCCTATGTCAAGTTCAAATTACTTTGAATTTTTTGTTAAAGTTTTTTCGTGTACTATATCTCTGCAACTGCTTCACCCAATACCTTGATACTTCACATGGGTGTTTATCATCATTGTCACACCTGCTTGCGGAAAGCGCGGATATCGTCGGCATTTTTGGCATACGTCCGTCCGTTCGTCCGTGTGTCCGGTTAAAGTTTTTTGGTTAAAGTTTTTCCATCTACTATATCTATTTTTTTAGTGTCCATGCCTCGCCCCAAGGCGCGACATGCAGGCCACGGCCATCTAGTCTACAAAAAGTGGGTATAATTATGTTATCCAAGTGTCTATGCTTGGAAAAAAACCTGGCCTTCGTGGCTTTGCCTCGTTTCTTGTTTCCTATAGAAAGATTCTGAACTGCTGTCAAAGCATGTTGTAAATTATTCTAAAGCATGTTTTTGATGATAAAATTGGAAAATAGAAAATAAACAGCAGACGACAAAATATTAAGATAGCGGTGTAAGGGTTGATAAGTCTGTGCTTCTTTCAATGAAACCACTATCATTCTTACTCATTTCTCAGCATTGTTCTCAGGCTAATTAACAAAATGGTAGGAACTCCTTAACGAGCCTCATAACTCCTACACTTTCCTCGTAACCAGGGGCCCGTAACCAGGGGCCCGTTTCACTAAACTTTGTATAACTAAAATGTTCGTAAGTGCAAATTTACGATCGTGTGGAAAATTCAATTGATGCATTTACATTTATTGAGCATAGGCTGCATGCAGCCTATGCTCAATAAATGTAAATCCAATAATTGTTTACAAGAAAACATTTTTATGTTAAATTTACAGACTATCATAATTTTGCACCTACGAACATTTTAGTTGTACAAAGTTTAGTGAAATGGCCGCCTGATGAACTTGATTTCAGATGACACTAGCCTGGTAATCTCTATATAGAAGATGCACGTTGAACAAAGATAGCTACGATGGCAGTAACACAATGGCAAATAACATAGACTCTGATCACAATGCACAGATGCTCTAGTGGCAGTAGGGATTCCGCTGGCGATCGCCACTTTCGCAATTGGCGATAAAAATAAACAATTGGCGATAAAAAATTACAATTTTCATGTAATTTTTTATCGCCAATTGTTTATTTTTATCCTATTGGTTATTCCTTTTTTTTTCTTTTTTTTTTATTCTTTTTTTTTTGAAGTGGCGATTTTTTTTTCCCCAGCGGAATCCCTGTGGCAGGCTTGTATGTGTACTACTGTGTTGTTTCATCATTTATAACATAACACAGAAGTGGCTCATCATTTATAACATAACACGGAAGTGGATTTATTATTTGACTAAGAACTTCAGACATTCTCATTGGCCAAAACATGGCCATGTGATTATCTTCAGATTGAATGTAGACCTGAACGGTTTGTTGACATTCATGTAAACAAACCTATTGTTCACCTCCTTAGAGCGCATGCTTAAATCTGACACATGTAATTGATATTGTGTTTACATTGTTTGTGACTATTCCTGATTTTATGAATATTCGTGGTATGGGTCATATAATAAAACAATTATAGTCTTTTGAGTCGGTGTACATGAGTGTACACCTCCTGAAAAGACAATAATTGTATAGTTATGTTGATACATGTATATTGTCTAAATCCATCCCATGTTTGTGCTATTTTGTAGCGAAAATTATCAGTTGTCCTCCAAAATTGTCATTTTGCTACTATGATAGCCATTTGACACCTACAATTGACACATTTTAGTTGTCATATACATGTACTTATTACAGTAACCAAATGACGATTTTATAAGACAGACATGTGGCTGCTAAAATAGACTGGGGCCCGTTTCACTAAACTTTGTACGACTAAGATGTACGTAAGTGAAAATTTAGGATCGTCTGGAAATTTCAATTGATGGATTTACATTTATTGGGCATAGGCTGCATATGCAGTAAATCAATAAATGTAAATCCAGTAATTGTTTACAAGAAAACATTGCTGATGTGAAATTTACAGACTCTATCATAATCTTGCACTTACGAACATATTAGTTGTACGAAATTTAGTGAAACGGCGGCCCCCAGGTGTCTACTAAAACAGCCATTAGTTTACTAAAATAGACATTTGACTACTAATACCCAGCACTTTCATATCAGTCGGACAGTATTTTACAGTTTTATTTAACTCTTTGCATGCTAGAGGTGAAAATAGCGGCCAAATAAATTAGGAGTATATTTTTTATTTCTCTCTGTAAATATGTCTTGGAATTTCATTAGAATTGAGTCCTCAGGACTCAATTCTAATGAAATTCCAAGACATACGGTATTCATGATATTTACAAGGCGAAATAAAAGATGCTATTTCTGAACTATTTATAGCCCACAAGTTTCCCAGCATGCAAAGAGTTAATACAGCATGTGTATAATTATGTTTGCAGCAACAGCACAAGCGGATCTTGGAGCGTAAGAAGCAGATTGCTCAGGAATTCTCCGACCTCATTGTCTACTGTATTGCTGTACAGTTTGACTTGGACAGTAAGTTATAAGTATAAATTTTTTGTTCATGTATTGAAAGTAAGTTATAAGTATAATTTTGTGTTCATGTATTGGTTTTTTAAGGAATTAAATGTGAGGGAGCGATAGCGACCACAGCATGTAGTTCCTTAAAATTCAATACTAGTATGTGAATAATAACATACTTATAATTATCCAGGTTTATAATGCAGTCTCCCATCCGAGTACTGATTTACAATTTCCTGTCGAGCATGTAGTCATTCAATCTGGTAATAGTTAAATCTTGCATTATGTGAAATAAATGGAGCACATACGTCTACTGTATACAATGGTGTCGGCTAATTCTGCGCACCAAACAAATTTAAATGTCATTAACATCCCCATATTCAGTCAAGATTCCCAGAATATTCAATGCAGTTCAAAGACGTCTGTGCAGGTTAAATGTCATAACGTTCTGACGTCAGTAATTGAAGTAAATTGTGTGATGTATGACATCACATGTGTGTTTGCAACGTCACATTTTTTTCTGCTAATGCTGTGCATCTGGTAGTGTAAACAAAATTGCAAACAGCATACTGCATCAGCATAGCAAAATTGGTATTAAACTTGAAGCAGAACTATCCAGTGACATCATGACAGTTTATTTCTTAGTTAAACAGTTAATTTAGTAAATAAGACAGCTTTTCCATCACCTGGGTCAAAGGATTTTACGCATTTTGACTATATTCGGAATAACCTTTTACCAAACTATCGGAATGTGATTAAATTGTGCCACAGTGTACCAATTAATCAGCTTGTTTATTCCGAAATCCACATATTTTATTATGACATAAGCCAGGCTGAATTTGACGTGAATTGCTCATTAGCCGATGTGCAGAATTAGCCGAAATGACAGTAGCTGTACAGTTCAATCTGTTAAGTTAGTATCCACTCGCCAATGGGCAGGAGGGAATATAGTGATAGGCCATGTACTTATGCAGCGCTCCAGATAAGGTGCGTATTTGCGTAAATACCCAATTAAAATTGCCAAAAACCCAATTGAAATCAGAAGTAGTATGTATCAAAAAGCAATGAAAAATTTGTGGTATCTTTATCATGCTACAGAAAACAATAAACAGACCACAATTATAGCATAATTTCTTATTTTTTCATGAAAACACATCTAGGAATTTCATTAGAATTGTCTCCAAGGAGACAATTCTAATGAAATACCAAGATGTGTTTTCATTTAGAAGCAAACTATTCAATAAGTTCGGTCTGCTGATGTGTAAACAGTAGTGTGATTCTATTTTACACAACTAAAATTTTGAAATACCCAATTGCTTCAGAAATGATGGGCCCCGTGCAGGCACCGGCGCGGGATCAACTGATCCTGAGAATAGTGCTGCAGTAGCCATTGCTTGTCGTAAAAGGCGACTAAACTGGCTTAACGATTGGGTTCATACTTTCCGGAACCCACTATACCGGATTTGGCCCTCGTGTACATTTTTGGCTTTCTTGTATGTGAGAGTTGAGTCGGGCTATGCCCCATATATAAAAGTAAGATTAGCGCTAATCCTATTACTTTTAGGGGATGGGATAAATGATGCTGGTGTGGCGAGGGCCTGGCACCAGATCAGGTTGTTCTAATTTCAGGACTGAATATATATTTTGATTGTAAATATTGAGTTCTGAAGTTGGGATTTACCCCCCTCGGACAGGTGGATATGGGACACGACCCCGTTGACCCATCTGCGTGTAGACTCCCTGAGGCTTGTACCTCTATGTCAGAAAAGCGGACGTTAAACCCTATTCACTCACTCACTCACTCAGAAATGATGGAGTGACAATACTCAATTACTAATTCCTTATCTGGAGCCCTGCTTATGTATTTTAGTAACGGGGACAACATTGTGTGTGTAGGAATGATGCTTTGTTACACATGTGCTGCACCCCGCGTTCGAACACCCACAATCAAGGTTGCTGAATACTTCAGTTCACCTTGTACATCTTGTACATTAAGCAATATGTGTCTTGGGTTGATGCTTTCTGATTTGTGTTCACCTTGTGTTTCAAGCTGCGTGAGTAGCAGGAGCTACGCTTGTCAAGAATTAGCCATTAATCATTTCGCCCCTAAGTAACTGGCATACCGGTGAAGAATTCACATATTAAAGCATAAAAGCTTTGTTTTCTAATCCTGTTTTAAAATGTATGTATTATGTTTATTATTTATTTCTTTTAAATAAATATTGTTTAAACCAAATAACTGTATAGACTGGTTCACGCTAATGTTTGGACTAGTTCATTAGTATTTTTTTTTAAACTGAAACAAATACATGTACTGACAAATACTGTAGATCTTGATGAGACGGCTCATTGTGAGCCATCTCATCTGGATCTACAGTGTTTGCAAATGTTGTCTTTCTGGTATATAGGGTTGAAAGGCCAAATGTTGTTGTAGCATGCCCCATATGTACTCAATGTTGTGGTTATATTACAGAAGTGTCTGGAAACTGCTGTGAAATGTCGTCATTTCAAGAAACCAAGGCAGAGAAACTGTGCACCAAGTCAAAGGCAAAGCAATTCATTGGATATCCTTGACTATATAATTTTTGGTCAACTTAATCTGTATGTGTGCTTCTAAATCTAACCTATTTTAACATGGTTTTTCTTTCAATTCTTTTATTGTTTTCAATTTCAACAAAACTGGCGTCTGTTTTACCCGGTCTCTTTATCTGCCTGATAATCTGTGTAGAAGGTTTCCTGTTCTGAGTCCAATATTATGTTCCTGGGCATATGTAGGTTGTAAGAAACGCCCGATCTGGTAATTTCGCCTATGTTGAGATCACGGCACCCTCATGTACTGGCAAATCTAATTATAACAACAGCCAACAACTATGCATTCCTTAACGATTGTCACGTACAACCGGAAGCAGCTGAGTCGCGTGTATCCCAAGGGGCCGCGGGTTGACTCATCAAACTATGACCCGGTAAACATGTGGAACTGTGGCTCCCAGATGCTGGCCCTCAACTACCAGACCCCAGACCGACCCATGCAGATAAACCTGGGCCGCTTCTCCTTCAACGGATCGTGAGTACACTGCACTGTGATCTGTAGAAATGTTGGGGATGAAGGAAAATTATTAGTCTATCATAACATAGGGGTTGATTTAGGAAACGTCTTGTGCAGATAAACCAGGGCCGTTTCTCCTTCATTGGATCGTGTGTACTGTAATAACACTAATATTTGGACACCATTTGTTTTGGGAAACCCCTATAAAATAGGGGTTTCCCAAAACAAATTGTGTCCAATTACATTGTTATTATTATTATAAACAAGTACACCCATACTAATCAGACATATTTGGACATTCTTTGCTGTGAGAAACCATACATTAATGTGTGTTTCTCTGAATAAACTGTGTCCGAATATTTATGGTTATTACAGTACCGCTGTGAGCTCTGAAATGTTTGTGGGTTTGAAGGACAATTAAACACATTCAGTTTAGAGAGGGTTTCCTGTACTATCGTGTATATTTAACACATTGACGTTTTCTGGTGGTCCGGTTTAGAGAGGTTTTCCTGTACTATTGTGTATTTACATACACAATAGTACAGGAAAACTGCTCTACACTGGACACCCATAAGTTTAGTTCCACTGTCGTATACCTTTGATGAGAATGTCTGTTCAAGATTACAATATAGATAAACATGTTTTTAATAGCTCATATAGTTATTGAGGAACCTCTAATCCAGACTGGGGAATTCCCAGGATATTCAGTTAGAGAGGTTCCACTATACATGTAATGTTTAACTTTCTCAACCCTACTAACCATAAAGCTAACATATGCAAACACTGTGCAGAGCTCCAGTAGCCTATTTCACCAACATTGCAAAGTATTCTTATCTAGCAAAGTATACTTTGAGGGAGAAATTTTCAATTTTAGGATAAATTTATTAATTTTTATTATACTGAATTTTTTACATTATCACAGCCAAAATGGCTGTGATAATGTAAAAAAATCAGTATAATAATTCTGCATACTTTTAATCATCAAATATATGCAGTGGTTAGTTCTATATGAAATAATGCATTTCATGAAAAAGAAATGATTACTCCCTCAAAGTATACTTTGCTAGAAAAGTATACTTTGCAATGTTGGTGAAATAGGCTACAGTTAAGGTGTGAAATGGCAGGTTGTGAGTGCTTTAGAATCGTCTCAATGAGACGATTCTAAAGCACTCCCAACTTGCCATTTTTGGAGAAGAAATGACAAAATTTCACCCAAAATTGATAAAATTACACACCTTAACTGGAGCTCTGACTGGATCCAGATGAGCCGGCTCCTAACGAGTTGTCTCATCAGGATCTGCAGCATTTGTCCGTATTGTTCAATTCTAAAACAATCTGCATTTCTCATTAATGGAATTGTCCAAAAATTAGCATAGAAAGTAGATATATATGTATATTTATGAGTGAAAGGTTAATCCTCTAGAATATCTGGAACCATGTTCTTTAATCATCCACCTGATGTTTTGCCACAATCTAGTTATACAATTGTCAGTTTTGCTCCAAAATTTGACAGCTTTAGTAGTATACATGTATTGGTGTGAAATGGCTAAGTGCCATGCCAGTATGTATGTCATCATGGCCTATATTTCAGGTGTGGCTATGTACTCCAGCCAGAGTGTATGCGACATGACAACTACTCCCCTTTCGACAAGAAATCTATTACTATCGACCCACTCACTCTATCTATTAGTGTAAGTACATGTGTAGCCATTGTTGAAAATATTAGTAAACCTAATTATTGCCATTTTTGTTACTATCAGAAAATATAATGTAAAAATAAGTAATAAATGCAAGCGAGCATATTTATTTATGTATGTATTTATTGTGCAGTTGGTCTTTAAAAAATATTGATGTGTCTTTGTGGTAAAGATAAAATATTGATGTGTCTTTGTGGTAAAGATTAAAGCTCCTTCCCTCACTCTTTCAAAGACAATTTCGCAAAAACATAATCCCAGCTCTTATCACATGTAGAACACGTTGACACATCAATGAAATTAGATTTGAGCGATGAAAATAGACACAGTTCACAATCTGCTGTCCTTGAAATACTGGCTGACATGTTCCCAGACTAATTGTTGAAGCTGGACCAGAAGTCACACAAGTCATGTGATTTTGTAAATGATGTCAAAAGATAACAAACTGATCAGGGCGGAATTCCTTATTTGCTATGAAAATTTTGTCACCTTTCGACGTCATTTACAGAAATGAGCACAGCTTCTGTTAATATATTTCATGAAAAATCTTCTCAGGTCTAGGCAAATATAGGTACTTCCTCTGTCATCGTGAAGCACGGAATGTACGCAGCAGTGAATATGAATAGACCTGTCTTATAAATAGTTTATCAAAATCACGAGTGACTTTCCTTAGAACTACTTCCAGTGCATCCTTGACATTAGAATTGGCGTTATTTGTCCATGTGACAACATAGTTACTTACTTTAAACTAAGCAACGTGACTTTGAACCAACAAAGCCCATTACTTTCAGTTATAAGACTGGTCTATTATCATGGACTAAATATTTGGATACCATTTGTTTTGGGAAACCCCTATACAATAGGGGTTTCCCAAAACGAATTGTATCCAAATACATTGTAATTGTGATAAACACGTACAACGATTCTAACCGTAAATATTTGGACATTCTTTGCTGTGAGAAACAATAGATTACTGTGCGTTTCTCAGGATAAATTGTGTCCAAATATTTAGGGTTATTACTGAACTATGTGTTCCAGGTGATTGGAGCCCGACACTTGATGAAGTCGAAGAAGGGCATAGTCAGTCCGTTTGTCGAGATAGAAATTATAGGCCTGGACTGCGATTGCAATAAATTTAAAACTGTCACTATACGTAAGTACAGTAAAGTTCCACCTTACGACCACCCCGTTATTGAGACCGCCCCTTTAATATGACCGCATTTTCAAAGAATTGTTTTATTTACTCTTTATTTACATGGTAACAGGGTTCAATACAACGACAGCGATTCTGTATTACGACCACTTTTGACAGTCCCGATGTGTCAACATGTGTTTGTTTTAGGGTCCGTCATTACGACCATGGTACCAACATATTTGCTGTCCCCGGTGCGTAAATTAGCGATGTGAGAACATTTTGCGACAACACACAGGACCGATTTATGACACCCGGAAAACAAACTGCCAATTTCAACAGATTAAGCTTAATTGTTGTTTTAAAGACGCGTGTGTGGGACTCTTCAGCCAATATAGTTTGCACTAATTACGGATTAAGACGCGTTTGATGTCTCTGAATTAATAGATTGATGTGTGTTCATTAAATGTGTTTCCACTTATTTGCGTGGGTCAATGCTCGAATGGTATACAAAATTTAAATTGATTTGCGACTGTAACAGGAAAAATGGATTTGGTGGCATTTGTGACCGGTCTACTGATGATCTGCTGGCAGGATCCTGTACAGACTGACAAGGAACAATACCGTTTGTTGCAAACATAACCTGTGTTTCACTAAATAGATAAATGAATGCATGAGGGACAATAGTGCAGATCCTGATCAGACTGTGCGGATGCACAGTCTGATCTGGATCTGCACTATTTCGCGAAACCAATAAGCCCCATTTCCTGTCACAACCACTTATATAATCATGTGCCCTGGTATCTACAGCTGACAGTGGGTTGAACCCGGTGTGGAACAGGGTCTCGGTGGACTTCGACATCGTATGCCCAGACCTGGCCATAATCAGGTTTGTCGTGCAGGATGAGGACGTGTTCGGTGATCCAAACTTCCTTGGGCAGGCCACCTACCCTATCAAGTGCCTCAGGCAAGGTAAGCATTGCCACAAGTGCCTCATGTACGGTACTGTTTCAGTTAACCTGCCCAACTTTTACACCTATTTAAACACCCTAAAACTCCCTTTTTTTGGCATAAAATAATTTTTCAGCAAAATTTAGCGATGTGCCATTTTTTAAGTAATAGCCCTAAATCAAGAATTGAATGCAGGGTTGTAATGTTAAAATGTCCCATGCGATCAGATTTTCGACATTTTTATAGTATCGCTTTCATCATCAAAAAAACGATTTTGGGATTTTCCCCCTCTGATGTCCCCCCAGGTTAAAATGGGATCAAACCCGTTTGCCCGGCCTTCCATGACCTAAGCTGTTGATAGGCCGTTAAACACTAATAAACAAACCAAAAAACGACACTAACCTTGTCTTTAAGAGAGCAAGTCTTACCAGTAGCCGATTTCACCAACATTGCAAAGTATACTTTACTAGCAAAGTATACTTTGAGGGATTAATCATTTATTTTACCTGAAATGCATTATTTCATATAAAACTAACAACTGCATATATTTGATGATTAAAAGTATGCAGAATTATTATACTGAATTTATTACATTATCACAGCCAAAATGGCTGTGATAATGTAATAAATTCAGTATAATACAAATTAATACATTTATCTTAAAATTGAAAATTTCTCCCTCAAAATATACTTTGCTACTAAAGTATACTTTGCAATGTTGGTGAAATCGGCTACAGGTTGAAAAAT
Source organism: Conchocele bisecta (assembly GCA_029237695.1). Taxonomy (NCBI): domain Eukaryota; kingdom Metazoa; phylum Mollusca; class Bivalvia; order Lucinida; family Thyasiridae; genus Conchocele; species Conchocele bisecta. The sequence goes on along the minus strand of CM055265.1, from coordinate 50,724,632 downwards.
AAAGGAATCGAGCCTCCATTAGTCGGTGTTCGTACAAGAATTCCAGAAGAAAATGCCGAGAATTTGGTCAAAATACAACATGATGTCGTCATCATCTGCTACAGCTTTTGACAACGCCAGGCTGAGGTTGGCACGCTGTCCTACCATGTACAACTAATTGCACAAATCCTCACACATTTACACCGGTGTAAATCTACCTTCTCTACTGGTATTACTTGGGAACACCGTATATATGTCATTTCCGGCGGAAGTATGCAGTCACTTCCTGTGAGCCAGTTTCTTTACTGGACAAATTCCTGGCGGACAACTCGGTTTAATAAGTGCTGATTGGTTGGTGAAGGTCATCAAATCAAGTTTGTTAGCATTCACATTTTATATACCTTAGGACGTATTAGCAGTAGTTTCACACCGACTTGGATGAATGATATTCGCTAAATATATGAAGATTAAATGATTAATTAATATATTTTAATTTAAAATGTACAAGGTATATGCCAGAAAATACTGTTAATACACTAATTTAATAAGAATTAGTGTTCAGTTCGCAATAATAGTTGTTGTTGTTGTTACCGGAAGAGATTATTGCAACAGTAGTTTCTCGTTTTATAACTAAAATTCGGTGAAATGAATTTATAAAGCAAACGACCATCCGTGACTGTTTATTCGAAATAACTTTGTTATTAGACAGATTTTCTTGAAATAAAAAAGAGGCTCATTTCTAAAAAATAGTTTTACATTGTTTTATGTAAAAAAAAATAAGCAATAAATATTGATCAGCGTTTCGTGGAACAGACAATAAGTGTTTCCACAGGTGCCTTGGGCAAGGTAACTAACATGTGTAGACCATGCGATAAAAGTACATTTCTTGGCTAAAATAAATGTGCTTACGGTGCTCAACAAGCTTAATATTATAGGAATGAATGGCCTTTTTGTGGAATTTATCGGGGTATAAACTTGGAAAAGTCGCGGGAATACTGGACGAAGGCCGGAAGGCCTCGTCCAGTATTCCCGCGAGTTTTCCAAGTTTATATCCCGATAAATTCCACAAAAAGGCCATTCATTCCTTATAATTCCAGCATTTGAAATAAATAAATCAAGAAAATGTGTTTATTTTCCGTTTTCTTATGAATTATTTTAACTGCGCCTCACGGTTACGGAAAGTAGTTCGGCGTGGGAGTTTACTGTGATATAAATTTTGGACAGAGACTTGCTACGGGCCAATCAAATGTTAGGGAATTGTGTAAATATTTTTGTGCTGGAAATATTATACACCCGGTATGATAATTTATGCCGAGGGGTTTATCGTTGTTTTTTTTTTGCCGTTCTGTCGGTCGATGTTTTTATTTGTCGATTTCGCCAGTCACTGGGGGTATCCATGTCTAGACCACACGCAATAGAACTATTAAATCCAGACACCCATACAACTCTATGTGGTTAATTTTGATGCGTTTCACCATCATTTCTCACCATGTCTGTTCGTGATTGCAATGCACAGAGAAGAGGCATGATACTCATGAACCTGAATTCTCTGAATCGGACATGCTGGGTACATACATCACAGGGTGCGGGGGATATTGCAGTAAACTTTGAGCCTATGCTCAATAAATGTAAATCCATCAATTGAAATTTCCAGACCAATGGAAATGATTCTGAAGTGCTGCCAACGCATGTTGTAAATTATTCTAAAGTGCTGTCGAGCATGTTTTTGATGATAAAAATGGAAAGTAGAAAATAAACAGCAGACTACAAAAAAAATAAGATTAAATAGACAAATATTGGAAATATTCCTATTATCGGAATTACGTCATTTTTGTGGAATTTATCGGGGTATAAACTTGGAAAAGTCGCGGGAATACTGGACGAAGGCCGGAAGGCCTCGTCCAGTATTCCCGCGACTTTTCGAAGTTTATATCCCCGATAAATTCAACAAAAAGGCCATTCATTCCTTATAATTCCAGCATTTGGAATAAATTCATCAAGAAAATGTGTTTATTTTGACAGACGGCAGCCATTTGTTTACATTGATAGCACTGACAGCGCACCTGTAGAACGTAGTTCGGCGTGGAAGTTTACTGGGATATAAATTTTGGACAGAGACTTGCTACGGGCCAATCAAATGTTAGGGAATTGTGTAAATATTTTTGTGCTGGAATTACTGAATTTTACACACTAAAATTCATACCAGAGTAAAAATATCTATTCAATTTCAAATTTTCTCCCTATTTGTTACATTTAGTTTAGCCCACATAGATGGCGGACATGGGCGACTACTCCATGTCACATTAGCTCATCTGTGAACTATGTATTGATGGTTTTTAAGGCAGAAACGATCTAATACTTAAATTAGTGTATTGGTTTAACATTCTAATACATGTAACTCCTGACAGCAGAGCCCCAGATAAGCTGCATATTTGCTTCAATACCCAATTAAAATTGCCAAAAACCCAATTGAAATCAGAAGTAGTGAGTATCAAAAAGCAATAAAAAAATTGTGGTACCTTTATCATGCTGCAGAAAACAATCAACAGACCACAAATATAGCATAGTTTTATTATTGTCGCGCCTGCTTTAGCAGAGGCGCGACTATAGTCAGCGCTTTTTCCGTCGTCGTCCGCGTCGTCCGCGTCGTCCGTGTCGTCCGGTTTTTTGTAAGGCAAATGCGTTAAAGTTATTGTTTTTACACAATATTTCTTTAACCCCTTGCCAGACTTTCATAATATTTCACATCAATCTTTGTCTAGGGATGATGCTTCATTATGCACACCCCCACATCCAAATTGTCAAGGTCATTTATTTACTTTTAATGTTCACCGGTTTTGTAACAGAAATGCGTTAAAAGTTATTGTTTTTTATGCCACCGGGTTTCGAAGAAACAGGTGTCGAAGAAACAGGTGGCATACAGTGTTTGGACCGTCCGTCTGTCTGTCTGTCCATCTGTCCATCCGTCCGTCCGTCTGTCCGTCTGTCCGTCCGTCCGTCCGTCACACTTTTCGGTTAACCACTTTGTCACAGTTTCTCAAATATGCTGCAGGTGACATCCGCGTTCGACAGACGCATTTCTTGTTCACAATATCTCTTTAACCCCTTGCCACACTTTGATAATATTTCACATCAATCTTTGTCTAGGGATGATGCTTCATTACGCACACCCCCACATCCAAATTCTCAAGGTCAAGGTCATTTATTTACTTGTAATGTTCACCGGTTTTGTAACAGAAATGCGTTAAAGTTATTGTTTTTTCACAATATCTCTTTAACCCCTTTCCAGACATTGATAATATTTCACATCAATGTTTGTCTACAGATGATGCTTCATTATGCACACCCCCACATCCAAATTCTGAAGGTCAAGGTCATTTATTTACTTGTAATGTTCACGGTCAAATGCCTCGGCAGGCGCGACACCGCTTCCGTGGCGGAATTCTTGTTTTCCATGAAAACACATCTTGGTATTTCATTAGAATTGTCTCCAAGAGACAATTCTAATGAAATTTCAAGACATGTTTTTATTTTGAAGCCAGCTATTCAATAATTGCTGTCTGTTGATGTGTGGTTTTATTTTACCCAATTAAAATGTTGAAATACCCAATTGCTTCAGAAATGATGGAGTGACAATACTCGATTACTAATTCCTTAACTGGAGCACTGTCCTGTAATGTAATGTCAATTCCTGTATAATCCAGCCACCTGTATAAGCCAGCTACTTCTGTAGTCCCCCAATGGTGGCTGGCTTTGACATGTTTGACTGTACATTGTTGCAGGCTACCGGAGCGTTCCCCTGAAGAATGAGCATAGCGAGCCCCTGGAACTATCGGCTCTACTGGTCTCCGTGGAGATGAGAAACCCAAAGGTATTGGGGGTATATAATACGCTAGTTGGGCACCAGTCAGTTATATGCCTTGCCCTCACCAGTCCGGCACACGTGGAGTGTAGTGATGTCTTCACAGAATACGTGTCTCCATGTTGTCTAGATTATTCTGTCGATCTAAATTCATGCCATAGAAGATAACACAGATTTCAATTGAGCATTTGATATCTTTTCTTACATTTCAGCCAATAGATTACAGTAATCTAACTGAATTACACCACTCGGCAGCAGTAGTTTACACTGCTCTCGTGTTTACGATCCTTGGCGAAATAACGTCAGTAACGACGCACTAATGTGTATCCTTCGACCAATTAATTCATATTCTGACACACCCTCTGATTTGGTGAGACAGTCGTCACTATGGTCCACCTCCAGAAATAAATTCACATAATTATTGGCCGTATTTTTGTGTTCAGTTTTTGTTTATTTCTCTCTGTTACATGTACATGTGCAAATATGTAAACATACATATATATCATTACACTTGATTCACTTTGTTTTTATGAAGAATCATGTGTGAAATGTAAGAAAATGATTATTTAACCAGGTGAGCTGATTATCTTTAAATAATGCCCTCATGATTCGCTTTGTTCACTCGTTTGTTTAGCTAATAACCCAATTTGTCTTGCATTATTTCACGATAACCAGTTACCCTGGTTAAATAAAGAGAATAGTAGGTTAGTGCCGTGAATGGGAACAAATATCTGGCAAGGCTCAGGAAATGGGATAGGCGAGGCTCTGCCGAGCACATCCCGTTTCCGTGCCGCGCTCAAATGGCTGTAAAATGCAAAAATAGTATAGACTGGATATCAAAAATGTTTCACGGCACCGTGTTTCACGGCACATACGCACTGTGTTGACGGGATAAATTATGTATCCCCACCACTGCATCTGCCTCGGATATTTTCTTGAACACCCTTTGGAATATTTTTATGAAACTTCACATGTGCATGTAGCATGGTCGAGGGTCTCAAGTGCAGGAATGACACCTTGCCTCACTGATGTTTAACCCTTTCACCCCTGGATGGAATGGAACTTAATATGTTAATATGTTAACAAACTGATTTTCTGACTAGTTCATTTATGAAAAGGGGGTGTTTTCGGTCTCAAAAATATGAAAATTATTTGCAAAAAGTGCAGATCCTGATGAGACGGCTCGTTACGAGCCGGCTCATCTGGATCTACACTTTTTGCCAATACCACTATACAGGCATATAGTGTTGAAAGGGTTAAGCGGCCTCCCTATGTTTTTCGCAAACTTTATATGCTTGTTTATCATCATCCATGTTTTATTTCTATTGCTCAACCATGCGGCAGAGATGGGCAATGGCCTATGGCATTGGACTTCAATACAGAAGCTTGTGAGTTCAATCCTCACTCTAGACATTGAAAATACTTACGTCATATTTCTGTCACACTGGTCTGTCAGATGAAACTTTAAAACTGTGATCGTGTCTCTATATGAGCGTAGCTGTTTTTGGGATGTTCAACCCTTTCACGGTCACCCATGCGGCCATCATGTGGAAGACAAGGTCAAATGAATTGTATTCAAATTTGTGCTAGAGGTTTTAAGTATCTTATATCTCTGCAACCATAAGTCAGATTGACGGATATTCCGTAATTCCAGGAGGAAAAGTGAAAGTGAATGGGTTTTACGTCCCAGCAACAGCTAAGGTCATATTGGGACAGGACCTTGGTTTCAAGTCCCATCCGAAGGACCAGAGGATTGGAAATACAGTGGAACCTCTCTAAACTGGACACCCTGGGAGGTCCCCAGGGCGTCCGGTTTAAAGATGCTTCACTGTAATTCAGGCGTATGGCCACTCCAAGACATGTCTTCGTACTTTGCGATTGTCAACAGGCATTATCATTGGAGGCAAATGACAGGAAAAAATTTACACACATGGATTTTCTGTGTGTCCGGGTTTGAGAAGTTCGACTGTACTAAGTATTGTTCACGCCTATGGCGGGGATTGAACTCTGCTATTGAAATATTGCAGGAGGAGGACAGTGAGATATACTCGTGCCTCCAAGACCTACTGGAGCAAAAGGACGACCTCAGTTGCCAGGCGATGGAGTCGGAGATGCGTGGCGACAGCGCCACTGCGCAGGAGATACGCCACCAGCTCCACGAGACGGAGCAGAACATCATACGCAAGAACGAGGAGCGACGTCAGAGAAAGTAAGTTCAAGTCTGCTGTCGGCAGATAAATATACTGTACTCCCATTTGCTATGAATGTAGGTCCTGATCTGCAGGCATCTCACAGCAGGTCCGTACGCAGGATTTAATTTAGGGGGGTGCGTTATCGACAGCGCGAAGGGCTAAACATTTTTTTTTGCACATCCATGGATAGACCTCGGCAGATTAACCCTTTCAACCCTAAGTAACTGGAATGGATTTTGATATGTTAAATTTGCAACCCAATCCAATCATCACAAAATGATTTTCAGACCAGTCCATTTATGAAAATTACTTGCAAATAATGCAGATCCTGATGAGACGGCTCGTCACGAGCCGGCTCATCTGGATCTACACTGTTTGCCAATACCACAATACAGGCCTGTGGTGTTGAAAGGGTTAATCTAATGTGTCAGTCGGGTGTAAAATATTTGTATATATTTTCAAAAAAATATAGAAACTATTTTTGACACTGGCTTTACACTACAGTGCGACCCCGTTAGTACACGGAAGTCCGGCGACATACAACCTTCCGTGTTGCTTATCCGAACCGTGCTATATCCGTGCTCGCCCAAGACGCATCATAATGTCAACAAAAAATACATGTACACTGTACACTGTGACTGCGAATGAACGACGTCGCCAATGCCTATAATATGCCATAAGTTTTCACTGTTATCTTCGCATATAATAAATATATTGAATCCAAGAATTGTTAACGTCATGTTTTATTTATTCATCATGTTCTTGTAGAATGTAGATCTACGCAGGTCCGTGCAATCCATTATTGTAAACGCGTGTAGAAAAAAGTGTAGTAATGATGACGTAATGACCCAATGACCGATATCCTGTTCCATCAGCTGCAACATCACGGACAAGCTCGTGCGTTGCAATCTGTGTTTACTCATATGGTGAGCACAGGTGGAAGACACGGACCTATGACACCAAAATAAATGCCTATTAAAAAAATCCCATTATCCCACCCACCTGGTATCGTACTGTACATGACGTTAATAATAGAACGAGATCAAGTGGGTGGGGTAATGGATATTTTTGTAATGGTCATTTTCTTTTGTGTCACACAACCGACTATTCCACCTGTGGGTTTGAGTACAGACCTGTCTAGACATGTTTTGCCAGACGTGTTATAATATTGTGCCAGTTCATGAGGTAATCAGGCTTATCACGCGAGATTTTCGACGAAGATGAATCTGATAATAGTGTACATTTTCTGTAAACGATATCGAATGTTGACGAATATTAAATTAGTAATTATTACGCATTTGCTCTGAAAATGTTATCAACTTTCCGATATATTAGCAGAAAATAGTCAAATCATTCTCGGCGAAAATCTCAGTTACCGTATATAATAAAGTTGATTATCTCATGCACTGGCTCAATTATGATGTAGCGAAACAAGGCCAGTTGTCAAGTACACATTTGTGTACATGCGCCGGGGGCGTGGGCAGTGCTGTAAGAATTTAGTTAATCTGGGTAGAGTTAATCTGCGCGACTGATACACGATCTCCGATTGGTCAGCCTTTACACCTAATTAATATTCCACCAATGGTGAGCGCGAACGCATGCCGGAAAAATGAAATCGAGCACATAACAATTAACACTGCTTTGTTACTGGTCTTACTGATCTTATTCCCAGTTTGCTCGGATTAATTTACGAAATGTGCAAACGTGATCAGCTGCACATTCACATCGGTGAGATAATAGGAGGCTATGCGCCCATAAAAAAAAAATCATCCATTTTGGGTCGAATTTGGGAAAGAATCGCAAATTTAACACGATTTCTGACAATAGTCGTGTTACAAATTTAACACGATTTTGATATACAAATAGGAAAAAAATTCGGGAGCCAAGGCACAACCGTGTACTAACCGAATTTGTGTTATAGTGAAGCGTGTACTAACGGGGTCGCACTGTAATTTCAATAAAATTAAAAGCCTCCCAACCCATTTTGAACTGGAATCTAGTAGTAATATTTATATGGCCAAACTGCACCGTATATTCCCTTACCTACATGTATGTACTATGTATGTACATAATGATACATTATTTACTTTGATATTGTTTAGCAGTTTCAATGACTTTAGACAAAAACGCATGTCATTGTGTTGCATATGTTTTGCTTCTGTTTTGAATAGAATAGAAATATATGATGTTACTGGCACATGTACTATACTAACAATGTAGTTTCATATTTGTATGTGTCGCATTACCACACATTATATTTATTAGGTACTGTGTAATGCTACATGATGGGCAAATATAAAAGCGGCTTCTCATTGTAATGAATGAGGACTTATTTATGTTTACGCTGATGTTATTCGTTGACGTCATGTAATGTCATTCAACCAATGAAATATCGTCGAAAATGCATTGTTACATGACTGCAGTTGTTCCACACCGCTCACATCCGTGTTCAGACCTACAGCACGTGCTGTTTTACCATAGCTGTAGACAATGCTCATTCCGGGGCCAAGCCAACACCTACGTAATGCATGTGTCTCATGACATACTAGAACGCGCCATTACGTTACGAGACCAGTTCCCAACGGTCGCAGTGAAATTTTTAAATTGATGCAGCTGCATCACGAGACTGTGGTCCCGGAATATGTATGTGTAAATCAGCTGTTTTAATGGAGCAGATTATCAAAATACCGAAACTACTGCATAAATGCTGAAATTGCATGAAATTTCCGACGGAAATGGCTAAACGTTTGCCGTGCCCCTACGGCCTTGGTGTTCAAACAGTTCGCAAACAGTGCAACAGCAAACGTTTACACACTGTCGGACATGGTCGAAATTATATTTGAATCCATTATGAGCCGGATGTGTGACTACAGGATACGGTACCTTGGTATCGGTCCGTATGTATTATCAATGCACTTGTTAACTGTAGCCGTTTTCATCAAAATTGCAAAGTATACTTATCTAGCAAAGTATACTTTGAGGCAGTAATCATTTATTTTTCCTGAAATGCATTAGTTCATATAGAACTAACGACTGCATATATTTGATGATTAAAAGTATGCAGAATTATTATTATACTGAATTTATTACATTATCACAGCCAAAATGGCTGTGATAATGTAATAAATTCAGTATAATAAAAATTTAATAAATTTATCCTTAAATTGAAAAATTTCCCTTAAAGTATACTTTGCTAGATACAGGCTATGCTCGTTTACTCAAAGTCGCTTACGTCGAAATCACCGCTTACGTCGAATTACTAGCTTAAAATTCCGTTTAAAATCCTATTATTTTCCATATAACTAAGTTTGGTTAAGTCGAATTTCGATAACTCAAATTTTCCGTTTATTCGAAGGTATATTTAGGTCCCGAAAACGTAAATCTACTGTATTTCACACTCGTTAAGTCGAAATGTCAATTTGCGGAGGTAAGTAGAAGTTTGTCACCTGCAGTTTACCTGATCAAAGTCGGGTATTCAGACCATAGTTAAAGGTGTTTGCGTTGACACTGATTAAACAGGACTCCCGAAATGACCGTCGGTGATCATTAAGTGGTGAGCAATAAATGGCAACTATTTTAATTGGACTGGCATTAAATGCTTTTACTCGAACTTTTTGTGTTTAATTTAAAACTGTAATTACATACAGTGCAACAATCGAAACTGGTGTGGATTCAGATTATACAGTATAGGGACGAAACATTGAATGGGCGAGTTTTATGTTCTAAACATTATTAGTTTGTACAATCAAGTCTGGTCAGAAATAATCATTTATAATAGTGTTACAAATCAGTATTTCTTGTTGTTTTGTGTTGTTTCCGTGTATAATTTATTAAAATAATTCATAAAATATTATGTTCTTGTTATTATTTATTTCATTGGTGAACTGAATATGTACATATCGCTACATGCGCATGTCACGTGTGCCACATCCGGGTTATCTATTAATTACACACAGACATGCATATGTGTATTTGTAAACAAACCGAAAGTGTTTAAATATGATTTGTCTTAGAAACAGCATTTAACATGTATCCATGTACATTTAATTGCTAAAATAAATCATATTTACTACTCAAGGCTACATCAGCAAGTAATCATTTGGTTCTAACTGTCAATACAATAGTTTGTTGTCCGACAGGTTGCGTACTACGGATACGTCAAACTACGGTTAACTCAAAGTATTTTTTTATCTCCCTTCGAATTCGAGTAAGTGAGTGTGGCCTGTATTAAGTATACTTTGCAATTTTGATGAAATCGGCTACTGACAGCATCAGCATGTGTTGTATGGGCATCTACCAGGTATTGACTTGTCATGTAAATCTCACAGGACACCACTAACCTCACGCATATTCCATCGTAACTACTGAGGTGAGTTGCTGGTTGCCATGATTCCTTGGTTGCCATAGCTACTTGTTTGCCGTGGTTATTTGTCTGGTTTAACATTGTGTATGACTGAGGTGCCAGGTTGATGGTGGTGGGGAGCAGTTAATTTTTGTTTGCTTTTTTTACACAGTGAATATGTCGCCGTGACTGGAGAAATGGGGTTTATGTGATTTGTGACCAGTGTAGCTCCTGATCAAGTAGCAAACTTCTGTAGCCTGATAACGATCTATATTGTGTATTATAAACACGATGGGTGTTTCATTGATAAAATGACGAACAGTTGATGCACAGTTGATGCACAAGCTATTCTGGATGTACGCCTGTCGCAAAACACTTAAGCCCCATTTCCCCAGTCACAGCCAAATATATATGCAGCTTGTATTTTGCCTAATAGCTAATTTATGTGCCCCATTTAATTTGTCCATTTCAATGTATATGTAGATCTGTAACAAGTTGTTTTGCGATCGGATTTATCCGAGTCATAGTGTCCATCCATCACTCAATTTATTAATACATGTACCACATTAATTTTCTCTAATCTTAAAATGTAGAACTTCCGACATAAACTTGTATTTGTCATTTATCGTTTTATCTACCAAAGAAGTTCTTTGTCCATTATGTCAGCCTTCACTTTACCGAGCTCCTGCCAAATAGAGAGAGATATCTTGGCATTACCTTATTGCCACACCCTTAACCATTTCAACCCTACATATCTGCAATGGACTGTGATATGTTAAATTTTCGACCAATCCTATTTTCACAAACTGAATTTTAGACTAGTGCATTTATAAAAATGTTTTTGCAAGTAATTTTCATATGTTTTTTATTTATTTTTTTTGTAACAAATATGAAAATTACTTGCAAAAAGTGCTAATCCTGATCAGACGGCTCGTTATGAACCAGCTCATCCATCTGGATATACACTTTTCGCAAACACTTCCATAGAGGTATCGGTATGTAGTGTTGAAAGGATTAGCAGACCCATGGTCCTTATCCTTTATTGGATTCAATTTTTATACGACCGTTTGTAAAAAACGGTGCGTATTATGTTTTACCGCGGGGCGGGCGGCTGACAGAAAAAGTGCATAGTTCGTGTACACAATTCCTCCGAAACCGTTCAGTTGATCGTTCTGAAACTATACACACGTCTTCTACACATATTGAAAATGTGCACCTTGGTGTTTTTATGCCGAAAAAATATTTTTTAACAAAAATATCACCTTTTTAACTTTATAGCCATTTTTTATACATTTTTCTATTCAAGTCTATATAGGGTACAGAGTTTGTGTACACAACTCCTCCGAAACCGTTCATTCGATCGATCTGAAACTATACACACGTCTTCCACACATATTGAAGATGTGCACCTTGGTGTTTTTAAGCCGAAAAAATATATTTTAACAAAAATATCACCTTTTTAACTTAGCCATTTTTCCTACATGTTTCTACACAATTCTATATAGGGTACAGAGTTTGTGTACACAACTCCTCTGAAACCGTCGATCGATCTGAAACTATACACACGTCTTCTACACATATTGAAGATTGCACCTTGGTGTTTTTAAGCCGAAAAAATATATTTTAACAAAAATATCACCTTTTTAACTTTGCCATTTTTTCTACATTTTTGTATCCAATTCTATATCATTTCTACTTTACACATCTCTGCCTAAATTAGTATACATGTTTAGCACAACGAGATGAAGAAATAATGCTGTAGAGTTTCAAATTCTCATTAATGTTTCTTGCCTTGGTGACAGCTTCACATTTCTGCATCTTCGCTGTCTGGCCCATATTCGACTGGCGTATTTTGTGACTTATGGCACTCTTGTTTTGTTTTATACCTGCATAGCATAGGTTGTGGCCTAAATGTTAGAGAACTGGATTTCAATATATTTGGGTTGTGGGTTCAGGCCCTGCCCTAGGCATGAAAAATACTTAGTAGTTCCATCCCATTGGTCTTTGGGAGGCGACTTGAAACTGAGGTCCCATCTCTACATCACCTTAGCTGTCGATGGGACATTAAACCCATTTATTTTCAGCATCATTAAGATTTTTATTCTGTAGTCATTAACCAATATTGTCCGTGTCTTTGTTTAGCAAAGTACATTTCATGTATTCTTTTCAGATACATTTGGTTGAAATTTATATATACTGAAAAAGCCAACCAAACAACAATATGCAATGTACAGCGTGAATGATGTTTTCAGGCCGAGACCTAGAGCGGTATACAGCTGGAGCCCCAACTCCCCAATATACCTGAGTTTACGTGATTCACTAGATTTCCCACTGACTGATGGTATCCCGTATACATGGTATATATCCAGTCTGCTACTGACACGTACCAACTTTAATGGGCAGCACCACAGACACGCAGCATTTGTAGGCTATCCGTATATGTGGCCGAGAATAGAGAAATGAGGCTTATGAGTTTTGTGACCAGTGTAGAATCAAATCTGCATCCGCACAGTCCGATCATGATTTGCATGTTTTGCCAGGGATTCCGCTGGCGATCGCCACTTTCGCAATTGGCGATAAAAATAAACAATTGGCGATAAAAAATTACAAAAAATTACAATTTTCGAAACAATTATTTTTTTATTTTTTTTTGAATGTAATTTTTTATCGCCAATTGTTTTATTTTTTTTGAAGTGGCGATTTTTTTATTTTCCCCAGCGGAATCCCTGTTTTGCCATTGCATCAATGAAACACCCGCCATGCTTCTAACAAGCAATATAGAATGTTACCAGGCTACAGAAGTGTGGTATTTGATACGGAGCGACACTGGCCACACAAATCCAATAAGCCCCATTTCTAGTGTTTTGAGTTTTTGGCTAACAAATTAATATCTCGGATTGGCTTGGAACTTCATGTACTCATTTGTCATCATCCATATTTTCATTCTATAGCCCACACACACGGTCCCTGTGCTCAAGGTTAAATGACAGAGCTCCAGTTAAAGTGCGTAATTGACCAAATATTCGAGGTATTTTTCTTAGTTCTTCACCAAAAATGGCAAGTTGGGAGTTCTTTAGAATCGTCTCGATGAGACGATTCTAAAGCACTCCCAACTTGCCATTTTTGTTGAAGAAATAACAAAAGTCCCCCCAAAGTTGAGCAAATTACGCACCTTAACTGGAGCTCTGTAAATGACATAGAAATTTTGGTTGAAGTATTTTTTCCATTAAAGTTTTCGGATACCTGTTATCATTCATATATTGCTCACCATAGACATTTGTGTTAAAGCTTTTGAAGGGTTCTTACATTAATGTTACCGATTTCTTGTTTAGTTTAGTCCTCGCATTCAACCACAAGTCTCTGGATACAAATATTTGCTGGCAGCAGTAAGGCTACAAACTAATATGTTCACTCAGATAAGGTGCATATTATAGGAATGAATGGCCTTTTTGTGGAATTTATCGGAGTATACACTTGGAAAAATCTCATTATTTTGTTCATTCCTCGATAAAGGTATATGTTGTTACCACTCATTTGAACCGTCTCGTTGAGACGGTTCAAATGAGTGGTAACAACACATACTTTCGATAGGAAATAAAGAAAATCAGGATTTTTTTCTCTCAAAAGGTTCATTATAGGAATGAATGGCCTTTTTGTGGAATTTATCGGGGTATTAACTTGGAAAAGTAGCGGGAATACTGGACGAAGGCCAGAAGGCCTCGTCCAGTATTCCCGCGACTTTTCCAAGTTTATATCCCCGATAAATTCCACAAAAGGCCATTCATTCCTTATAATTCCAGCATTTTAAATAAATTCATCAAGAAAATGTGTTTATTTTCCGTTTTCTTAAGAATTATTTTAACTGCGCCTCACGGTTACGGAAAGTAGTTCGGCGTGGGAGTTTACTGGGATATAAATTTTGGGCATAGACTTGCCACGAGCCAATCAAATGTCAGGGAATTATGTAAATATTTTTGTGCTGGAATTATTGGCGTATTATTATAACAGCCCTTCCAGCGGTCCTATAATTCCTATAATTCCTATATTTTTCAGACTTTTTCAAAATGTCCTATAATATCCTATATTTTGGGCAAAATTCCTATAATTCCTATCTATTTTTTGGGTAAGCAAAAGATTGTTTTTTCTTTGGTTAAAATAGAATGTTTTTTGTTAAATTTGTTGCACTAAATTCATCATGCAATTTAAAGGACATCCATAAGTACATGTATTTATTAATGTGATGTTGACATCATTTCAACAAAATTAATTTATGTAGTACCATGATGTGTGCCAATTCATTCTTAATTGTTTTTCAAAAATCCCCGTTTTAATGTAATAAGTTCAGGTAAATTACTTATTTGCACAATAAATGATTTGTGGTGGAACCCGGCTGGCTAGAAGGGGTGTTGGGAGGCCAGATATAGTGTCCTATATTTTTTTGAAAAAAATCCTATATTTTTTTTTCACTGTGCTGGAAGGGCTGCGTATATTATACACTTATTTGAGCTGAATACGCATTGATTATCAACAGTAGTACAAAATACTCACAGCAATGTGAAAATACACATTGATTTTCAAATTGAGTAGTGGAAATACTGTAATAAAGTTGAAAATGTACTTAGCGGAGTAAATGTTCAACTCTATTACAGTATAAATAAGTGAATGAAATCAATAATCCATTTGTAAAAATAAAATACACATTAATTTGAAATCCGGGGGAACAATAATCTTTAGACACAAAGCTTATCTGGAGCTCTGTTCACTACCATCTAAGGGCAATTGGTACGGGTTGATCTGGGGCTATGTTTGTCGCAAACATAGTCAAGTCCATTTTCTCACCCTGATCTGTGAAGGTTTCCAAATGCCGTTAAAGTATGTCCAGCCGAACAACCATACACAGCACCAGTAGCACCTGTCTACAGTCCGCTCCACACAGTCCGCTCCACACAGTTATACAAATTTGCATATTCCAGTGCTGAATTTGACATAACGATGGTCTAGTAACATAAGGTCGTAAGTGCTATGCTAAAGCATAGCACTTACGACCTTATGTTACTAGACCATCAATAAGTATACACCTGTAACACCTAGAATGATGGAAATGAAAATTGTCGTCTGCTGTTGTTTCATATTTTATCTTTATTTTTTTCAAGAAAAACATGGTTTTGCAGAACTTGAGAATCATTTCCATTGGAAATGATTTTAAAGTGCTGGCAAACTATGTTTTTGAAACAAATAATCAGCGGACGACGTAATTTGTAGTTCTGTAACGGAATCCCAACCTGCTGCCTGTCTACAGTGCTACCATACTGCAGGCATGATCATTTCTCATCTTGCTCGACATATATGTCCTGTTTCTGTCAGTTAGCCTGATACGGTATGTCCTGTTCATGGATATACATGTATAAAGCCTGGTATGTCCTGTTCATGGATATACATGTATAAAGCCTGGTATGTCCTGACCTAGATAGTCTTATAAAGTCTTCAGCATGGATCAGGGATGGGCCGTGGCCTAGGGGATATGGCATTGGACTTCAATACCTGAGGTTGTGAGTTCAATCCTCATCCTAGGTATCGAAAATACTTACATAGTACATTTTGTATTTCCATCCCACTGGTCTGTCGGATGAGACTTTAAAGTCTGGTCCCTTTTCTATAGGAATTTAGCTGTTCACATAGCTTTTCACATTTCCAAGTGATGGGACAGCAATTTGGAGCCAACATGTTTGTGTCTGCGGTGCTGGTTAGGGTGTGCTAGAGAACAGGGGCCCATTTCACTAAACTTTGTACGACTAAAATGTTTGTAAGTGCAAATTTAGGATCGTCTGGAAATTTCAATCGATGGATTTACATTTATTGTGCATAGGCTGCATATACTCAATAAATGTAAATCCAATAATTGTTTATAACAACATTGTTAATGTGAAATTTACAGACTATCATAAGTTTGCACTTACGAACATTTAGTCGTACAAAGTTTAGTGAAACGGGCCCCTGGTCTGTTTAGATGCCCTGCATCAAGTTGTGAGGGCGAATAATAGGTGACTTAACACATCGAGGGCTTATTAACTTAACCCTTAACCCCTAAGTATCTGGAATTGATTTTAATATGTTAATTTTGCAACCAATCCAATCGTCACAAAATGATTTTCAGACTAGTTCATTTATACAAAGGGGGTGTTTTTGTTCTCAAAACTATGAAAATTACTTGCAAAAAGTGCAGATCCTGATGATACGGCTCATCATGAGTCGGCTCATCTGGATCTACACTGTTTGCCAATACCACTTTACAGGCCTGTAGTGTTGAAACGGTTAAGGTTTTTAAAAAACGGTACGTATTATGTTTTACCGCACGGCGGGCGGGTGGGCGATCGGCTGAAGAAAAAGCGCATAGTTCGTGTACACAACTCCTCCGAAACCGTTCGGTCGATCGATCTGAAACTATGCACACATCTTCTACACATATTGAAGATGTGCACCTTGGTGTTTTTATGCCGAAAAAATATTTTTTAACAAAAATATCTCCTTTTCCCTTTTTTCTACATTTTTCTATACAATTATCTATAGGATACAGAGTTTGTGTACACAACTCCTCCGAAACCGTTCAGTCGATCGTTCTGAAACTATACACACATCTTCTACACATATTGAAGATGTGCACCTTGGTGTTTTTATGCCGAAAAATATATTTAAAAAAAAATATCACCTTTTTAACTTAGCCATTTTTTCCACATTTTTCTATACAATTCTATATACGGTACAGAGGTTGTGTACACAACTCCTCCGAAACCGTTCAGTCGATCGTTCTGAAACTATACACACGTCTTCTACTGAAGATGTGCACCTTGGTGTTTTTATGCCAAAAACATATTTTTTAACAAAAATATCATCTTTTTAGCTTAGCCATTTTTTCTACATTATTGTATCCAATTCCCTATCATTTCTACTTTACACTCTACTTTTCTATCTTTGCCTAAATTAGTATACATGTTTAGCACAACGAGTTGAAGAAATAATGCTATAGACTTTCAAATTCTCATTAATGTTTTTTGCCTTGGTGACAGCTTCACATTTCTGCATCTTCGCTGTCTGGCCCATATTCGACGGGCGTATTTTGTGACTTGCGGCACTCTTGTTAACAATAATTTCGCCTTTTTAAGTTAGCCATTTTTGTCGTGCCGGCTTTAGCAGAAGGAAATTTCTTCCAATCTGGAAGCGTAGTGAACAACTGTCTCTGTCGGTTCTTGTTGTACAATTTCCTCAGACTCGATACTCCCAAACGTACTCTCTAATTTGTCTACGACATTATGTATACTAACTCCGGTCCCCAATCGCCGTAAAATGTCACTAGTATTGCCTTTGACAGCTCGTCTAACTCTGAGTAAGATCTGTTCATCAGAGAAGATTTCTTCCACAATTAGTGATTCGATTTCAAATTTGAAGGTGGGCCAGCTTACTTCTCCCTTAGACTCCTCCCCGTAAAAGGTAGAAATTCGAGGGTAATGATGTCCGGTAGATTTCGGAATGGCTCCACTCATAGGCGACATCTTCGCTGACGTGTCCGAGTCTCCATGGGCCAATGATACCAAGTCATCTGGTGACTCTATCTTTGTCTCTGGTTTCACCGTCAAGGCATGAAATGCTTCTAGAATCTTGAGGTCATCCTCTGACACTGCCATATTGATCGTCTATATAGTATTATCACAGCTATTAATATTCGAGTATGTTTCACTTAACAAACCACTATCTTGAATTACACCACAATTGTTTATTTACCACTGTTCACTAATACATATTGCTCACTAATTGGTATGTGTCACTATTCACTTATACGTGTTGCACTATTCATCAATGTGCGTGACTGCTCTATATTATGTATCACTGTTCAATATTATGTATGAGTCGCTGTTCTCTATTATGTATGAGTCAACTCTAGTCACTTCTCCCTAATACATGTATGTTGCCTAAGTCATCAACACTGTCCAGTGTATGCACCAAATCGTCAGCACTATCACGTGTATGTACAGTCTCAGATCACGTTTATCACGATCTAATATTCAGCGAACATATCACAGCAAAAGTGTAGATCCTATATATGTCACAATCAAATTTGTCCTAAGATATAGTCATGGTACAGCACTAAACACAAAGTCATCTAATGTTCCGCACACATATGGTAGTACCAAGAATCAGTCATCTGTATACAATGTAGATCCCTCGCAAGATTTTCATGCAGTATCACACGATATATAGATTATGAATCAAAATGTCAACTAAATGTCTACCTAATATTCTATCCTGCAACGCACAAATCAATTACAATCAGTTCAAGTTCCATAAAAAAATAGCTTTTGGCCTAAATATTCTATCACCAAATCCAGAATATGAGATAAATTTCAAAATAAATATTTCAGCACAAATGTAAGTCAATTATCAAATAATTAAATTCAATTTCAAATTTATGAAATAAATTTCAAAATAAATAATCTATGTCAAATATTGAATAATAATTTAAGTTACAACAAATTAAAAAAAAAATTCGACTAAATTCTGAGCCTATAAACGCGAGACGTTTCATTCTACACTGGTTGTGAGAGCTTTCCCCAAAATGGCAGTTTTAGTGTGAAAAGTTAGATTCAGTAGTCAGGTTAGCAATGATTACGGGTAATTAAAGTGGTTACAGCTAGAAAGGTCCGAGCATGCATAGAAGGTCAGTACCGGTACCACAGACATCTTGTTAGTGTGCAACATTAGAAGTGAAAATCTTTCAGACTGCTAACAATGTCGCTCATGTAAGATATGCATTTCGAAAGAAGTACCGTTGCCTAAATTAGTATACATGTTTAGCACGAGTTGAAGAAATAATGCTATAGACTTTCAAATTCTCATTAATGTTTTTTGCCTTGGTGACAGCTTCACATTTCTGCAGCTTCGCTGTCTGGCCCATATCCGACGGGCGTATTTTGTGACTTGCGGCACTCTTGTTAACAATAATTTCACCTTTTTTTTAACTTAGCCATTTTTGTCGTACCGGTGTAAACGAATATTTTCCCCCCAGAATATTCCCCCCCCCGGGGGCAGAATGTTTGCCGAATATTCTCCCCCCCAGGCGAATAATCTCCCCCTCATTACGAATATTTTCCCCCCCGGCCGAATATTTTGCCCTCCACCGGAATATTCTCCCCCCCCCCCCCCCCCCTTTTTCCTGACTTTTATTACTGTTACTGTGGGGGGGGGGGAATAATTTGCCCTCCGCCTACCCTCTGTGATATGTGTGTGATGTAGAGGAGAGGGGGGGGGGATAATATTCGGCCAATATTTTGCCCCCCTGTCGCCCAGTCAGCCAAACCCTCTGTGATATGAGTGTGATGTAGAGGAGAGGGGGGGGGGATAATATTCGGCGAATATTTTGCCCCCCGTCGCCCAGTCAGCCAAACCCTCTGTGATATGAGTGTGATGTAGAGGAGAGGTGGGGGGATAATATTTGGCGAATAATTTGCCCCCCGCCCCCCAATCAGCCAAACCGTCTGTGATATGAGTGTGATGTAGAGGAGAGGGTGGGGGGATAATATTCGGCGAATAATTTGCCCCCCGCCCCCCAGTCAGCCAAACCCTCTGTGATATGAGTGTTGTCTAGAGGAGAGGTGGGGGGATAATATTCGGCGAATAATTTGCCCCCCGCCCCCCGGTCAGCCAAACCGTCTGTGATATGAGTGTGGTGTAGAGGAGAGGTGGGGGGATAATATTCGGCGAATACCAAGTATAATGCACATGAAAGTAAGAAACAGCTATGATGGAGATTTATAACCTGCGATCGTTACAATACGATGAACAAAAAACGTCAATACAATGGTCCAGAAACATATGATCGTAAGTGCTATGGTAAAGCATAGATACAGCCTGATGTTTCTTGACTATCGAATTAGGAAAGGTGAGAAACTTTGGCCATGTCAAACTGCAGTTATCTCAAGTTATTTGGTACAGTCCATTGAACTTCAACATAGCGAGTGTAGACTGTACATGTATATGCATTGTATATAATCACTATATATGTATTAGGAGAGGTGTTCATTAAGTTTGCGGAAAAGTATCATAACTCGTAAATCAATTAATTGAATATGTTGCTTTCGCACCGATGTCTAACTATATATATTGCGAACAGATTTGTAAATTTTTAAGTTTCTACAAGTATTTTTACGAAAGATATCCGCAGTTTCGAATGCATGTCACTCATGACCGTATCACATCACTTTCACGTCAATGACGTCGTGGTTGCTGTATAGTAACTTGTTGATTAAAATTCATTGAAAGTGATTAGTATCAATCGGATTAAAAACAACAACCTGTAGTCGCATAAAGACCGGATATTTGTATTTTGAATAGTACGAAAGAGGATTGTCCATATTTTTTTTTCAGTACATGAAAAACGTTATAGTATTTATTGCAGTTCTAAATGTACAAGTAATGCATTTTTACATGAAAATGAACGTCACATGCATAATGACGTCATGATATGAACTGTTACGTCACAATGTGTATCTGACATCATCGTCACTATTCTCATTGCATGTTTATGTTGCATAATTTAATGTAAATTGGACAAAAAAGAAGTCAAAAGTGATCCGCACATACATTGCCAAGGTAACGATAAAATAAGCATGTGTCATGTGACAATATAAATTATGTTCTGATTTAATTTGAAATAGGTATATCTATATACACACCAAATATTAGACCTTAAATTGAGTTATAAAACTTTTCCACAAATTTAATGAACACCCCTCGTATACTAGGCTATATAGCTATATACCATGCAGACAAAAAATCATACATGTATACTGTTACATTGCCACTTAGGTATGAATCAATAAAATGTTGTTTCCAGTTACATGTAGTTTTTATCAAGTAATTAGTTTAACCAGGTCACAATTGGCAAATTATTCGCCGAACATTACCCCCCCCCCCCCCCCCCCCCCCCCCCCCCCCCCCCCCTCCCCCCCCCCCCCCCCCCCCTCTCCTCTACATCACACTCATATCACAGACGATTTGGCTGACCGGGGGCAGGGGGCAAATTATTCGCCGAATATTATCCCCCCCCCCCCTCTCCTCTACATCACACTCATATCACAGAGGGTTTGGCTGACTGGGGGGCGGGGGGCAAATTATTCGCCGAATATTATCCCCCCCACCTCTCCTCTACACAACACTCATATCACAGAGGGTTTGGCTGCTGACTGGGGAGCGGGGGGCAAATTTTATCCCCCCCCCACCTCTCATCTACATCCCCCCCCAACCCTCTCCTCTACATCACACTCATATCACCACAGACGATTTGGCTGACCGGGGGCAGGGGGCAAATTATTCGCCGAATATTATCCCCCCCCCCCTCTCCTCTACATCACACTCATATCACAGAGGGTTTGGCTGACTGTGGGGCGGGGGGCAAATTATTCGCCGAATATTATCCCCCCCACCTCTCCTCTACACAACACTCATATCACAGAGGGTTTGGCTGACTGGGGGGCGGGGGGCAAATTTTATCCCCCCCCCACCTCTCATCTACATCACACTCATATCACAGAGGGTTTGGCTGACTGGGCGATGGGGGGAAAAATATTTGCCGAATATTATCCCCCCCCATCCCCCCCCCCCCCCTCTCCTCTACAGCACACTCATATCACAGAGGGTCTGGCTGACTGGGGCGCAAATTATTCGCCAAATTTTATCCCCCCCCCACCCTCTCCTCTACATCACACTCATATCACAGACGGTTTGTCTGACCGGGGGGTGGGGGGGCATATTCGCCGAATATTATCCCCCCCACTCCTCATCTACATCACACTCATATCACAAAGGGTTTTTGGCTGACTGGGCGACGGGGGGCAAAATATTCGCCGAATATTATCTCTCCTCTACACCACACTCATATCACAGAGGGTTTGGCTGACTGGGGGGCGGGGGGCAAAATATTCGCCAAATATTATCCCCCCCCCCCTGGAACCTCTCCTCTACATCACACTCATATCGCAGAGGGTTTGGCTGACTGGGCAACGGGCGGGGGGCAAAATATTCGCCGAATATTATCGCCCCCCTCTCCTCTACACAACACTCATATCACGGAGGGTTTGGCTGACTGGGGGGTGGGGGGGGGCAAATTATTTGCCGAATATTATCCCCCCCACCTCTCCTCTACACCACACTCATATCACAGACGGTTTGGCTGACCGGGGGGCGGGGAGCAAATTATTCGCCGAATATTATCCCCCCCACCTCTCCTCTACACCATACTCATATCACAGACGGTTTGGCTGACCGGGGGGCGGGGGGCGGGGGGCGGGGGGCAAATTATTCGCCGAATATTATCCCCCCCACCTCTCCTCTACACAACACTCATATCACAGAGGGTTTAGCTGACTGGGGGGCGGGGGGCAAATTGTTCGCCGAATATTATCCCCCACCCCCCCTCCTACATCACAGTCATATCACAGAGGGTTTGGCTGACCGGGGGGCGGGGGCAAAATATTTGCCGAATATTGTCCCCCCCCCTCTCCTCTACACCACACTCATATCACAGACAGTTTGGCTGACCGGGGTGCGGGGGGCAAATTATTCGCCGAATATTATCCCCCCACCTCTCCTCTACACAACACTCATATCACAGACGGTTTGGCTGACTGGGGGGCGGGGGCAAATTATTCGCCGAATATTATCCCCCCCACCACTCCTCTACACAACACTCATATCACAGAGGGTTTGGCTGACTGGGGAGCGGGGGGCAAATTATTCGCCGAATATTATCCCCTCCCACCTCTCCTCTACACAACACTCATATCACAGAGGGTTTGGCTGACTGGGGGGCGGGTGGCAAATTTTATCCCCCCCCCCCCCCCACCTCTCATCTACCTCACACTCATATCACAGAGGGTTTGGCTGACTGGGCGACGGGGGGCAAAATATTCGCCGAATATTATCCCCCCCCCCCTCTCCTCTACAGCACACTCATATCACAGAGGGTCTGGCTGACTGGGGCGCAAATTATTCGCCAAATTTTATCCCCCCCCCACCCTCTCCTCTACATCACACTCATATCACAGACGGTTTGTCTGATCGGGGGGTGGGGGGGCAATATATTCGCCGAATATTATCCCCCCCACCTCTCATCTACATCACACTCATATCATAAAGGGTTTGGCTGACTGGGCGACGGGGGGCAAAATACTCGCCAAATATTATCCCCCCCACCCCCCCCCTCTCCTCTACACCACACTCATATCACAGAGGGTTTGGCTGACCGGGGGGCGGGGGGCAAAATATTCGCCGAATATTATCACTGGAACCTACTCCTCTAACATCACACTCATATATCACAGAGGGTTTTTGGCTGACTGGGCAACGGGTGGGGGGCAAAATATTCGCCGAATATTATCCCCCCCCCTCTCCTCTACACAACACTCATATCACAGAGGGTTTGGCTGACTGGGGGCGGGGGGAAAATTATTCGCCGAATATTATCCCCCCCACCTCTCCTCTACACCACACTCATAGCACAGATGGTTTTGCTGACCGGGGGCAAATTATTCGCCGAATATTATCCCCCCCCCCCCCCCATTCTCCTCTACACCACACTCGTATCACAGACGGTTTGGCTGACCGGGGGGCGGGGGGCAAATTATTCGCCGAATATTATCCCCCCCACCTCTCCTCTACACAACACTCATATCGCAGAAGGTTTGGCTGACTGGGGGTGGGGGGGGGTGCAAATTATTCGCCGAATATTATGCCCCCCCCTCCCTCTCTCTCCTACATCAGACTCATATCACACACGGTTTGGCTGACCGGGGGTGGGGGGCAAATTATTCGCCGAATATTATCCCCCCCACCCGATTTTACAATGAATGGAGGTGGGGGGGGGAGAATATTTGTGTGGATGGGGAAAATATTCGGCAAATATTTTCCCCCCCGGGGGGGAGAATATTCTGTGACACCGGCTTTAGCAGAAGGCTTTTTCCATCGTCGTTGTCCGAAATGTCAAAAAAATTGTACAAGCTTTATTACTTTACGGATTGCTTCAATATTTAGACACTTGATACATGTAAGCATTAGGAACACACTCATACCGCCAATTCACATGACCTTCACATTTTTTACCTTCAAATTTTTGCTGAAACACTTAAGACATTTTTTTGCGTAAAAAACTTTGTACAAGCTTCCTCATCCTGCTATAACTTTCATATTACATGACGCCTTCCTTCAATGTTTGGACACTTGATACATGTAACCATTAGGAACACACTCATTAACATGACCTTGACCTTTTTGACTTCACATGGTTGTGGAAACACTTAGCCATTTTTCAAAACGTTTCTTCAACATTTTTCGTGTTTAAAGCATGCAGTTCTCTAACGGTTTTTGTGATGCTTACTTTAGCACATGCCCATGGTCATGTTGCGGTCAAATGCCTTGGCAGGCACGACACCGCTTCCGTGGTGGAATTCTTGTTTACCTATACATTTTTGTATACAATTCTATATATATAGGGTACAGAGTTTGTGTACACAACTCCTCTGAAACCGTTCAGTCAATCAATCTGAAACTATACACACGCCTTCTACACATATTGAAGATGTGCAGCTTGGTGTTTTTATAACACAAATATCACCTTTTTAACTTAGCCATTTTTTCTACATTTTTGTATCCAATTATATATAATATCTACTTTACACATTTCTACATAAATTAGTATACCTGTCTATCACAAGAGGAAGAAATAATGCTATAGATTTTCATGTTCTCATTAATGATTCTTGCCTTGGTGACAGTTTCACATTTCTGCATCATCGCTGTCTGGCCCATCTTCGACTTACGGCACTCTTGTTACCAGTGTGTATCTTGTGATCACTTAGGGACTGGTCATTATTTGTCACCGGGGGGGGGGTGGCTGATGAAATGCCGGGGGGGCCCCGAAAATATCGACTGCGCCAGAGGGTGGGCCCGAAAATTTTCACAGATATTGAAGGGGGGGCCTCCAAATTTTTTAAAATAATTCATGGAGGGGGGGCCTTGAAACACATCCGTGCACTCTGATCAGGGTCTACACTGGTTACCATTCAGTCAGTCACACATCTATCATACACAGTTTAGATCCTTTTTAAAAAAAGTATTTGGATTGCCCCAAAATAGTGTTAATTAGGGTAAATACCAAGTCCAAGAACTGGACATGCTGCAGTAGCGGATTCAGGGGTGGGGGGGACCCGCTCCCCCCCCCCCCCTTCAGAAATCCCGATTTGTTACAAAATATTGAGCGTAGAATGCAGGAAATGGCTTCGTCAATTCAAAAATTTTCCGGGGGGTCATGCCTCCGGATCCTACCCAACTCCCTCAGTCGACGAACGAGCATATCCCGATTATTTTTTTTTTTTATTTACAAAATATTCAGCATAGAATGCAGGAAATGGCTTCAATTCAAAATATTTTCGGGGGGCATGCCCCCGGACCCCCCCTAGCCAACTCTCTCGCACCGCTCAGTCCACGAACGAGCATACCTCCTTCAAGTTCCATGTGGACCCCCCCCCCTTGGTGAAATCCTGGATCCGCCACTGTGCTGAACATTTGGTACGATTTTGATGGTAACAATGTTATTACCCTCGGATCAGCTACGCAAATAGAGTAGATCCTTATGAGACGGCTCATCTGGATCTACACTGCTTGCAAAACTGCTACATGTATAGTCTAGATTGAGATTATATAGATACATGTACTGCAATTAACTGTACTGTAATAAAGAGTGATGATGATGATGATGATGATAAGCAATTGAATATGCAATTGAATATATTACCATCCGAATGGCCAGTTTACATGGGGTGGGGTTGAGTTGGGAGCATAGGTGGGGGGGGGGCCTCGAAAAATATCTATGATGGAATAGGGGGGCCCTGAAAATTTAGCTAAAGCTACTGGGGGGGCCCTAGAAAAAAATCAGATTATTATTGGAAAAATTGATCCAGCCCCCCCTCCCACACCCCGGTGATAAATAATGACGAGTCCCTTAGCTGACACATATACTGTCTGATACAGATGTTACCTCTTCGTGGCAATGCATTATGAATTTTCCCACACAGAGTAGCGAAAAGTGTCCCTTGATGAGACTGCACAGATGTGCACTGATCAACGTTCTACACTAGTCGCAAATTCAATAAATCCGTTTCAGAGTAACAGGTCAGATATTTGTATTATGCCAAGGTGAATTATGTGATACAAAAACAAGATAGAGATCGTTTGTGATCTATTATATTAGTAAATCACAAGTAGCAATCAAGTAATAATTGTTTCTCAAGTATCATGTTTATGTCACAGGTGAAAGACTCACAAAAAGAAACATTAAACAAATCTATTACCCCACCCACTTGGTCTCACACAAGACCAAGTGGGTGGGGTAATGGATTTTTTTTTGTCGCTGGGCCGAGTCTTCCACCTGTGGTTTTTGTATGGCGTGTATATCATTCTTTGACTTATGGTAACTACATACTACAGCTAAACATTAACATAAATGTGAGCATGGTATCAGAGCTCCAGTTAAGGTGCGTAATTTGGAGGTAAATTTCTTGTTTCTCCATCAAAAATGGCAAGTTGGGAGTGCTTTAGAATCGTATCAAAGAGACGATTCTAAAGGACTCCCAACTTGCCATTTTTGATGAAGAAATAGCAAAATATCACCCCAAGTTGGTCAAATTACGCACCTTAACTGGAGCTCTGCATGGTATCTCATGGACTGGTGAGTGAAGAGGTGAATATTTCTCTTGCTTACTTACTGTTATTGACGACTCAGCAGAAGATTTGTATTCCAGCAGCGGTCATACAGGATTTGCATCATACACTTGTATATATATTATATACTGTATGATATTTGTTGCCAGCATGTGTACATTACTCACGTAACAAATGCATTTACATGTACGTATGATTCTTATATTCATCTCTCTACTTTTAATGTCATAGCATGCTTTACGCATACTTGTAGTGAATATATGGAAACACGGTTGTTTTATATGATGTTATGATAATGTATCCTATCTGCAGAGTTAGCCATATTGGAATGATGAGCATGTATACACTTCAACCCATTTATCAGACTATGATCTCGTTGTTTCTCCAAATCAGTTGTGTTAGACCTGTATGTGCATCATTCACAGGGGCGGATCTGGAAGGGGGGTGCAAACCCCCCCCCCCCCCCACCGTTTAGCCACTGAGTTTACATAGATCACAGTTTACCACCCTAGATTTCAAGGATTTTCCTTCGCATACTCGCTCCACTCTATGGATCTCGAAAATAGGACAACCCCCCCAAATGCTGGATCTTCCCCTGACTCATACTAAACTGCATCTGAACATTTAATACAACTCTGAACATATTGGGAACCATGAGTCGATAGTTAAATATTCAAATTTATGTTGCGAGTAGTGTTATAGCATTGGTTGAAGAGAAACGATTATCTGTTATATGTGGCTGTGACTGGGGCTTATGGTATTTGTGACCAGTGTAGTTCCTGATCAAATAACACACTCCTGTAGCCAGATAATGATCTATATTGCTTGATAGAAGCATGACAGGTGTTTCATGGATGGAATGGCAAACAGTGCAGATCCTGATCAGACTGTGCGGATGCACAGGCTGATCTGAATCTACACTGATCGCAAAACACATTTCTCCAGGTAAATCCACATATATCTAATGTTCTATTATTTTCAGAGAAAATAACAGTTAACCATTAATCATAGGCTTTTAAATATTTGAAACTGATGTACAAATAAACACACTACGAGGTAGAAACAATGTGAATGTACAGGAAATCTGGGCTAACAGTAAAATTTTATTAATTCTTGTATTGAATTTTTAACCCTTACAATGCTGAATTAGATTTTGTCGTCTGCTGTTTATGTTTTATTTGCCATTTTGCTCATCAAAAACATGGTTTGACAGTGTTTTAGAATCATTTCCAACGGTAATGATTCTAATGTGCTGTCAAAGGGTGTTGTTATCGAGAAAGAATACCAAATCTGAAACAGCAGTAGCAGACAACAATTTCGGTTCCCGCCTTTTAAGGGTGAATAAATTAAATCTTGTGGTAGATAATGGTGCTGTGAATCCAATTTTTTAAAAGATCCATATTTATCCGGTCAACACAGTGCGTATGTGCCGTGAAACACGGTGCCGTGAAACATTTTTGATATCCAGTCAATACTATTTTTGCATTTTACAGCCATTTGTAGGTGTTGACGGGATAAATAGAATAGTAGGTTAGTGCCGTGAATTGGGAAAAAATATCTGGCGCGGCACAGAAACGGGATGTGCTCGGCAGAGCCTCGCCCATCCCGTTTCCTGAGCCTTGCCAGATATTTGTTCCCATTCACGGCACTAACCTACTATTCTCTATGAGACAAGCCATGTGATTTTGTACCTTAGAAGATATGCGTTAGCTCATGAAAAATATTTATAAAATTTACAATGTTTTCCGTAAACGACGTCAAAAGTTAGAATAGAAATCCGCATTTGCTGTGAAAATTTCACCAACTTTTGACGTCGTTTACAGAAAATATCAGTTAATATTTTTCATGAAAAATCGCACACCTTCTTACATACATACTCATGTGGCCTGTCTCGTATGTGAAGAATAATTTATATATGAATTTTGTCAGCTACAGGGATGGGCTGTGGCTCAGGGGTCGAATACAGGACTTCAATAATATTAAAGGTTGTGAGTTCAAAACCTACCCTAGGCCATGAAACATACTTTCATAGTATTTCCATCCCACTGGTCTGTCGGATGAGACTTTAAACTATGGTCCCATCCCTATATTACCTTAGCTGTTGCTGGGACGTTATAGAGAATAGTAGGTTAGTGCCTTGAATGGGAAAAAATATCCGGCAAGGCTCAAGAATTTCTTTATTTCTCATCAGAAGTATATGTTGTGACCACCCATTTGAACCGTCTCGCCGAGACCCCATTCATTTCATTTCACCAGCTACAATTGCTTCGTAATATTACTAGTACCGGTAGTTCGCATACAAAAGAAATTGATCTGACTTGTCTCGCATTCCATGCTGAAAACTTAAATGGTGATTATAAGTGCAAGTGTGTCTAATTTGACAGACCCACCAATCGGCAGGTACCCTTTAAAATGACAGAATATCTCCCAGACAAGTTGATGTTGATTATATGGGTCGTAGACCAAAGTCCCAGAATGCACAGTTTTAGCTAAGAGCCTTGTATTTCTAGATCAAGAATTTGGTGAGTGTGACCTTCCTCTAGATGAAACTCTTGTGATTTCAGTGCTTAACACTTAACTTGTGTTACTAAAATAGGCACCAACACTTTAACCCTTTCAACACTACAGCCCTCTATAGCAGTATTTGCAAACAGTGTAGATACAGATGAGCCGGCTCGCGACGAGCCATCTCATCAGGACCTGCACTTTTTGCAAGTAATTTTTAGAACAAAAACACGCCCTTTTCATGAATGAACTAATCCGAAAATCATTCTGTGACGATTGAATTGGTCCAAAAAGTAACGCATCAAAATCCAGTCTAGTTATTTAGGGTTGAAAGGGTTGATAATAGCTATGTTGGTCCACAAGTGAAACTGGACGTATAACTGTATATTGTACATGTTATACGGTACGGTACTGTAGCCTATTTCACCAACATTGCAAAGTATACTTTTCTAGCAAAGTATACTTTGAGGGAGAAATTTTCAGTTTTATGATAAATTTATTAATTTTTATTATACTGAATTTATTACATTATCACAGCCAAAATGGCTGTGATAATGTAATAAATTCAGTATAATAATTATGCATGCTTTTAATCATCAAATATATGCAGTCGTTAGTTCTATATGAAATAATGCATTTCAGGAAAAATAAATGATTACTCACTCAAAGTATACTTTGCTAGAAAAGTATACTTTGAAATTTTGATGAAATCGGCTACAGGTCTATGTGTGTGTCTCGTCATTATGCCGTGTATCTAATCTCCAGACGTAGAGGCCACCGAGTGTGAGGGGCGGGGATAAGGAGTCAGGTACAGTGGACCGTTTCACTTAACTTCGTACGACGGATGTTCTTAAGTGCAAACTTATGATACAATGTTTTCTTGTAAACAATTACTGGATTTACATTTATTGAGCATAGGCTGCATATGCAGCCTAGGCTCAATAAATGTAAATCCATCAATTGAAATTTCCAGACGATCCTAAATTTGCACTTTTGAACATTTTAGTCATACAAAGTTTAGTGAAACGGCCCCCAGGTGTGGGTCACAGGTGAGTCTCAGACGCGTGACAAAGGGAAACTTGTACCTTGAAAAAAGAAAGTCCTATCACCCCACCCTCCTGTTTTCATACAGTACCATTAGGTTTCTATATAGATTCATCACGATACTTAAGGTTTCTATACCATGTGGTCATACAGTATGTTAGGTTTCTCTATAGAAACCTAACATACTGTATGAAAACAGGCGGGTGGGGTAATGGGATTTTTTTTTAAATGGGCCAATTTTTTTATGTCATAGGTCCGAGACTCACCTGTGGTGTGGGCTCCTCTACATGTATATGACACACCTATAGCTGTGGGCAAACTCTATACTGTCCAGAATCTGACAAAATGGGGCTTATTTATGGCTCTGACTGGAGAAAAGGGGCCTATATAATCTGTGACAAGTCTAGCTCCTGTAGCCGATTTCATAAAAATTGCTAAGTATACTTATATTTAGGTAAGTATTGTTTGAGGGAATATTTATTAATTTGTGCTGAAAAGCATTATTTTATATAGCAATAACGACTGTTTATATTTTTTGATGATTAAACTTATGCATATACTGTATTTATTACATTATCACAGTCATTTTGTTTTGGTTAGAAAATGTTATTTCTTTAAAAAATTTTAACACTTAATTTATGCATGAATTGAAATTTCTCCCTCAAAGTATACTTAGCAAGATAATATACTTTCCAACTTTGATGAAATTGGCTACTGATCTACTTTCCCACTGCGACAGCCTGATAAGGATCAGGGGCCCGTTTCACTAAACTTTGTACGACTAAAATGTTCGTAAGTGCAAACATATGATATGCAGCCTATGCTAAATAAATGCAAATCCATCACGTGAAATTTCCAGAGGATCCTAAATTTGCACTTACAAATATTTTAGTTTTTCATATCAAAAACATGGTTTGACAGCACTGGAAATGATTCTAAAATGCTGCCAAACCATGTTTTCATTTTCTTTTTTTCTCATTAACTCTTAGAATGAGGGAAACAAAAACTGTCGTCTGCTGTTATTTTATGTTTTGTCTTCCTTCTCAATAAAAGTATGGTTTGACAGTACTTAACCCTTATCCTGCTATGGAACTATCAGCCACTGCTACAGAACTATTCCAATCTAACAGATGTAAACAATTATATGCCAGTGACCTCAGTATAACACGTTTAACTGAAAGGCTATTGCGATTATGATATTAGTACCTGCGTAATAAATGTTGGAAATTGAATAAGCTACACACAGATATAATTTTCATGAATGTATGTACATGTAAATAATACCTGAACATATATATGAAGTAGGCTATCACATACATACAGAAATCTTTGGAAAAAGAAAATAATTTCAACAATTATATATTTGTCTACCTCCCTTACAACGGTGGCATTCATCAAAACTTCTAAAACATATTCTTCATCAATAACATCCAATTCCAGATCTTCATCACTTTCACTATCCGTAAATAATTGTGCTAAAACTTCATCTACATTCATCACACGGTTCGCCATTTTGGAGAAATTTTGGGATTACACGGCTTTGTGTTGGCATATTCAACGTCGATTGATCGGTATATTTAGATATTATCACGTGAACATCATGTGACATGTATTTATGAATTAATTTACAACTTTTCTGAATGGGAATCCCGTAGTAAAACTGCAAACGAGGTAGATATTTGAGGGAAACCCCTAGCGCGGACAGCGTCCGCGATTAGCAGTGAGGAGTAAAATGCGGTGGCGCGGACACTGTCCGCGCTCCACAGAATAAGGGTTAAGAATCATTTCCATTGGAAATGATTCTAAAGTGCTGTCAAAGCATGTTTTTTTATTGGAAAAATGGAAAATAAAAAATAAACAGCAGACGACAACCTTTAATTCAGCATTGTAACGGTTAACACATGTTGGTTTGACAGCACTTTAGAATCATTTCCTTTGGAAATGATTCTTAAGTGCGTTCAAAACATGCCTTTTATGAGACAAAACGGAAAATAGAAAATAAACAGCGGACGACAGCATTTAATTCAGCAATGTAAGGGTTAACTCTTGCGAAGCTGAATTGCATTTTGTCATCTGCTGCTTATTCTATTTTCCTCATCAAAACATGGTTTGACAACACTTTAGAATCATTTCCAATGGAAATGATTCTAAAGTGCTGTCGAACTACGTTTTTTGTGAGAAGGAAGACAACAGTAAATAACAGCAGACCAACAATTTACGTTTCCGACGGGTTATGAATGTTGCTGTGTATTGTGAACATTGACGGCACTTTTCAAGCCATGTGGAATATGCAGGCTGGTTTGGAAAATAACCGATGATCACAATTGAGCCCCGTTTTGTCAGATTGGGTGTTGGAACCTCTCTATATGACACACCTACTGAAGTGTGACTGTGACTGGAGACATGAGCCTTTACGACTTTTGCAACCATTCAGTCAATGATATATAATTCCAGCACAAAAATATTTACACAATTCCCTAACATTTGATTGGCCCATAGCAAGTCTCTGTCCAAAATTTATATCCCAGTAAACTCCCACGCCGAATTACTTTCCGTAACTGTGAGGCGCAGTTAAAATAATTCTTAAGAAAACGGAAAATAAACACATTTTCTTGATGAATTTATTTCAAATGCTGGAATTATAAGGAATGAATGGCCTTTTTGTCGAATTTATCTTTTGTCAGATTGGGTGTTGGAACCTCTCTATATGACACACCTACTGAAGTGTGACTGTGACTGGAGACATGAGCCTTTACGACTTTTGCAACCATTCAGTCAATGATATATAATTCCAGCACAAAAATATTTACACAATTCCCTAACATTTGATTGGCCCGTAGCAAGTCTCTGTCCAAAATTTATATCCCAGTAAACTCCCACGCCGAATTACTTTCCGTAACTGTGAGGCGCAGTTAAAATAATTCTTAAGAAAACGGAAAATAAACACATTTTCTTGATGAATTTATTTCAAATGCTGGAATTATAAGGAATGAATGGCCTTTTTGTCGAATTTATCGGGGATATAAACTTGGAAAAGTCGCGGGAATACTGGACGAGGCCTTAAAAAAATTACAATTTTCGAAAAAAAAGTTTTTTTTCGAAAACTTTAATTTTTTATAGCTTCGTCCAGTATTCCCGCGACTTTTCCAAGTTTATACCCTGATAAATTCCACAAAAAGGCCATTCATTCCTATAGTGTGTCATGACCAGCTAACCACCTGTATAGGTCCTTATTGGGCTGCTACAGTAAGCTGGACAGGCCATAAAAAATCTACATCACAGCCACATAATAATGTTCTTTTACATAAAACTTTCTCCGTGATGCGTGCTCAAAGGCAAGCACAGTCTTAGCCAATGATTTTTTTGTTTATTTTGATATCAAGCATCTAGTAAATGCTTACTGTCTGTTCCACGAAAAAACGATTTTCCTATGGGAATTTAACATGGGGGCTGAAACAATAGATTTTTTTTAAATATTTTTTTTATTTGTGGACCGATTTTCAAAA
This sequence comes from Conchocele bisecta, assembly GCA_029237695.1. Taxonomy (NCBI): domain Eukaryota; kingdom Metazoa; phylum Mollusca; class Bivalvia; order Lucinida; family Thyasiridae; genus Conchocele; species Conchocele bisecta. The sequence continues at coordinate 50,690,438 of CM055265.1, read as the reverse complement.
TCTAACTTTTGTTTTCTTAGTTACATCATTTTCATGCCAGGTTTCGGAGTCAATTTTCAAATTCTTTTGTTTTTTGATCCTGAAAACGAAAAGTTTTGGAAATTGACTCCATAGGAAAATCTTTTTTTCCGAATAATTTTTTTTGGGGAGGGTGACTTTTGTTATTGATGAAAAAGTTCTTACTTTTAAAATATTTTTTAGATTTAATGTGTGTAATGGCCAAATGTTCGTCGGCAGAAAAACGTGGAACAGACAGTAGAACATTTTATGACGAAATGCGTGCTTATGTTATCAACAATCTGTAGTCTACTTTCTCTAGCCCATTTCATTTTGAGGATTATGAATATGATAACGTAACACCATTTTCTTTTGGTCAAAATCCAAAATATTTCTTCTATATGTGCTCAGAAGTATATTTTGCAACCACCATTTGAACTGCATCTTTGACATGCTTCAAATTAGTGGTAACAACATATACCTTCATTGAGAAATAACAAATTAAAATATTAAATAAATCATACCCATAAATGTGTAATCGAGGTAATGGGCTAGGCGAGATTGGAACATGGCTAGTCTGGATCCTGATATAAACTCTTTGCATGCTGGGAAACTTGTGGGCTATAAATAGTTCAAAACTAGCGGATTAAAATTCATCACATTTTCTTTTATTCCTCCTTGTCAATATCATGAATATGTCTTGGAATTTCATTAGAATTGAGTCCTGAGGACTCAATTCTAATGAAATTCCAAGACATATTTACAGAGAGAAATAAAACATATAGTCCTAATTTGTTTGGCGGATATTTTCGCCGCTAGCATGCAAAGAGTTAATGGTAATTCACTGTTGTATCAGGATAGGATTGTCAAGGTTGTGTTAACCAATTGCTATCTCAACTCAATAGCAAACAGTTTAACCCTTAGAAGGCGGGAACCGAAAATTGTCGTCTGCTGTTGTTTCTTATTTTGTATTTTCTCTAAATAAAAACATGGTTTGGCAGCATTTTAGAATCATTTCCATTGGAAATGATTCTAAAGTGCTGTCAAACCATGATTTTGGTAAGAAAAATGGAAAATACAAAATAAACAGCAGACGACAAATTTTTATTCAGCGCTGTAAGGGTTAAGCCCTGCATTCAATTCGCATGATCATAGTAAGGTGATACATGTGCCTATATTAATCCTTTCCCTGATAGAAACGACTTTTCACGCCTCTGCAGAAGATGTCTTTAGAAAACATTGTGGGAAAAGGAGAAATTGCTTGTAACAAGCAATTTCTCCTTTTCCCACAATGTTTTCTACTCTATCAGATAATTAAACCATCATTTGACCCAGCATTTGATTCTTTTATTCAGATGTTTTCGATTTGGAAGAGTCGAAATATCGCAAAACAGTGAAAGGGTTAAATGTAATCAGAAAGAACCATATACTGTATACTATGCATATATCAAATCTTACCCCAAGCCTTTATTGCCAGACAATATGCAATATAAATCTTTCCGAGCATGTACTCTTATTCTGAAAATCAAGTACTTTGATTCAGGCAGAAGTCGACTCGGGCTCTTCCAGTTGAATTGTTTGATTTCTAATGCAAATGTGGCTGTGACTGGAGAAATGGTATTTGTGGCCAGTGTAGCTCCTGATCAAATATCACACTCCTGTTACCTGATAATGATTAATATTGCTCATAAGAAGCATGACATGTGTTTCATTGATGGAATTGCGAACAGTGCAGATAATGATCAGGCTGATCTGAATCTACACTGATCAATTTATCCTGTCACAGCCACAATACGACCCCCTATGATTATAAAGCCTTTTCTGAGATATTCCTGACCTACAAAATATGTAAATTGATTGGTTGAGTAAGAGCTCTCCTCATCCTCAACCAAATACCAAGCAATCTGCTTAGTTTTTTGTCTCACCCACTGTAGTGGAAAGTGAGATATAGCAGTCACAGTTCCAGCTTAGATGTTTCAATGTACATCCAAATTGTTCACATATTGTGATATGTGATAAGTCAAACATTTACCAAACATCATCAGTAGCTTTCTCACATTGCTGGCTAACCACTCTGTGTCAGTCACGTGACCTTGTCCTATGTTTTCAAAATATAGGTCATGTCCAACAGTACTAGGACATACGTCCAAATGTTATACATCTCATATGTTAGTCAGATCTTTACCAAACTACCAGTGCCTTCCACACATTGATCGCTAACCACCTTGTGTCGGTGTCATTCGGGTGTTCTTGACCTACTGTTTTGTGTGGGAGAGACATTCCTGGTGATTGCCCTGTTAACCCTTTCAACCCTGCAAACCATAGAGCCAGCATTTGCAAAAACTAGATCCAGATGAGCCGTCGAGTATTGCAGAGTATTATCTTTCGCACTATTAATGAACTAGTCCAAGAATTTGCATGAACCAGGCTATGCCAGAGGTGAAAGGGTTAATTTCATGTCCATGTAAATCTCATTGTCACTGATCCAGTAGCCTATTTCACCAACATTGCAAAGTATACTTTGAGGGAGAAATTTTCAATTTTAGGATAAATGTATTAATTTTTATTATACTGAATTTATTACATTATCACAGCCATTTTGGCTGTGATAATGTAATAAATTCAGTATAATAATTCTGCATACTTTTAATCATCAAATATATGCAGTGGTTAGTTCTATATGAAATAATGCATTTTGGGAAAAATAAATGATTACTCCCTCAAAGTATACTTTGCTAGATAAGTATACTTTGCAATTTTGATGAAATCGGCTACAGATATAGAATGTTTCTACAATAACTATCACATAGCCCATTCACCCCTAACTACCTGAAATTGACTATTTCATGCTAAATTTCTGACTAGTTCATAGATCAGAATATGGGCGACAACCACAAAAATAAAACCCAGAAAATATCCACAGTGTAGATCCAGATGTGACTGCTCATTATGGTTTGAATCTACACTGTTTGCAAACATTGGAATTGTGGTCTGTAGTCTTGACAGTGTTAACAAAACCATTACAAGTTACAGGTTTCTTTAAATGAGTGCAAGTCTAATACCAACTTTCTACTTTATTCCATTTGACATTTTCAGTTTTGAATATCTGACTCTTGACACATTCTGACCTAGCTAGATGTAGTTAACCCATTCTAAATAACTGAAATGGATTTTGATATGTTTATTTTCCGACCAATCCAATTGTCACAAAATGATTTTCTGACTAGTCTATTTATGAAAAGGGGCATTTGTTTAAAGAACATACGTCACATATTTACATTTACAGTTATACATTCAGTCAAAGTAAAGTATTTGTGTTTAGGTTTATACAAAATGCATACAATTAAATCAATGAATGCCGACTGATATTTCAAACTGTCACAATCATATAACAAGATGTGAACTTGGGTAGAAATGCCATCAGTTAAATGTACATGTCTTCTCTGTTTTCCCCATACAGTTCATGTATTCAGCAATGGAAACAATTCCCTTGTGCTCTCAATGCATTTTTATGTATACAAATGTGGCTGTGACTGGAGAAATGCAGATTTTTGGAAAGAGTAGCTCCTGATCAAATATCACACTGACTTGTAGCATGATAATGCTCCTTATTGCTTGTTAGAAGCATGACAAGTGTTTCATTGATCAGACTGATCGGGATCTACATTGGTTGCAAACCCCATAAGCCCCATTTTTCCAGTCACAAATACAGAAAAATCAGAAGAAATGCGGACAGCATATCTGGAGCTTGTTTCACCAGAGTTTGTACGATAAAAACGATTATACGAAGAATTTTATTACATTAAATTGGCTTCACACATCAAGGTGATTGCTAACCCGAATTCTCTGTCTGTAACGCAGGGCGACCTGCGTTGCAAACAGATAATTCGGGTTAGGTGATTGCCTAATGCCATTTTCCTACATGTTCCATGGCAACATGATCTGTCCGATCAAATGCTATTGTAATTTTGCAATTACAAACATCATAGGTATACAAACCTTGGTGAAACCAACCCATGTTCCTGCTATGTAAGGTTTAACCAAGATGATTATTTTGTTGCAGAAGTGTCAGCAGACAGCGTGTGTACCGACGGACATCAACAAGCTGAGACGTCACCACATAGGATGAACAATTACTGGGATACCGTGCCATACGATTTGTTGTTATAGGGCTACTATTAACTGATAAAAATGACCCTAGTCATGATGTGCAATCGAACAATCAGAGATGGCCCAATGCTGTTGCACATTATCATAGCTATAAACAATTTGACCGAATGTCAACCAGCACAGGCTCTGATCAGTCTGATCAGGGCCTGTACTGGGCACATACATAAAGTCTCTTTTCCCAGCCAGAATCCCTAATGTAGGAAACATTGCTTCAGAAGCTCTCTTCATGATTCATGTAGTCCATACGGTCACCAATTCATCTGGGCGAGTGCTTTTGAAAAATTCTGAGCATATTCTCAGTTTTATACTGGGATTTGGGCCTCGGGGTTATAAAAGTTTTCCTCAGCACCATGCCCAAGTGTTAATCCAAGATCCAGGCTAGCAAGGTCGTATTATGGATCATGTTGGAGTGGAGTCGGTACATGTGACTTCAGGAGACGATTGAGACAAGCCATGTGATATCGAACCTAAGAAGATGTACATTTTTTATGCCCCCTATGCGATAACAAGGGGGTCATATAATTGCGTTGCTCTTGAGGTTCTGTACGTCCGTCCGTCCATCCATCCACTCGCGCCACCATTAACACGACCTTGACCATGGTCACCTTTGAAATGTCGCTGAAATAGTTTTGTTGCGTCAAAATGTTTGTAAGAGTTTCTCCAACATGTAATATTTTCAATATTATGTGAAGGATTGCTTTGATACTTGGGCACTTGAATCACCTCAATATTTGTCACACACTCGCGCCACCATTAACATGACCTTTGTCACCTTCGAAATATCGCTGAAACACTTAGCCATTTTGTTACATAGAAAAGTTTGTAATAGTTTCTCCATCGTGTAATATCTTCAATATTACTTGAAAGATTGCATTAATTTTGGACAGTTCATTCATCTGAATATGTGTGACACAATCACACCGCCAATGGCATGACCTTGACCTTTGTTAATTTCAAAATGGTGCTGAAACACTTTGCCATTTTCTTATGTCAAACAGTTTGAAAGACTTTCTCAAATGACTTTGAAATTTGTGTAAATGTAAAGTTTTATTTTTGTACACACAATCTCTAGTTAGAGTACAGTATCCATGTTTTACAAACATAATTTCTAGTTCATGAAAATAAAATGCCATCAAAAGTTGACAAAACTTTCATTGCAAATCCAGAATTCTATTCCCCATTTGCTCTCAATATTTCTAAAACTTTTGACGTCATTTACAGAAAATATTGTAAATTTTGTAAATATTTTTATGAGAAATCGCACATCTTCTTAGGTACAAAATTGCATGATTTATCTCAGATAGATATTAACCCTTAGACCGCTACTCACAACAATTGTCGTCTGCTGTTGCTTTCTTGCCTTATTTCTCAATAAAAATATGGTTTGACAGCAATTCAGAATCATTTCCAATCCAATGGAAATGATTCTGAAATACTGTCAAAGCATGTTGTAAATTATTCTAAAGTGCTGTCAAAGCATATTTTTGATGATAAAAATGTAAAATAGAAAATAAACAGCAGACAACAAAAAAATTAAGATAGCGGTGTAAGGGTTAAATATGTGCTATGAGGAAATGTGGTTGATATGTGGTTAAATATGTGCTATGAGGAAATGTGGCCTTTGCAACCTGTGCTGATAAAGGTTGATTTGATTTGATCACACGAGAGAATGTCTGATGTATTTAAATAGCAGTTTTGATGTGTGCCAGACATGGTGCCAGTTTTTTTACAGTGAATCACATTTCAACATTTTTCGCCCTAAATTATTAATTTGAGGCATCAACGATGTTGCTTGACTTCAGACCTACTAATCGAGGTCTACACCCGTTGTAAAGGTAATTTGCCCCACTATCTCAATGGGTGTTGTGTGTATGTATTAAACTTGTGTTGTATACAATATAATTGTTTATGTATAGCATAGCACATCAGTCATTTTTACTCTTTCAATAATTAGTGCTATTTTTCTACCTTTACAAATTTTGCTATGTGTGTATTATTATTTTTGATTTTTTCGTTTTAGAAAAATCCCAGTCAGCACTACATACACATGAATGTTCATGTTTTGTTAGCTTTTCAACATTTGGCTGCTCCTAAACTACAGATCTATTGTGGGTGGCAGGTGGCAGCATGTGATGGGTAATTTAACGATTGGGGTTCATCCTTACCGAAATTCCGACTGTAGACCTGTAGCCTATTTCATCAAAATTGCAAAGTATACTTATCTACCAAAGTATACTTTGAGGGAGACATTTTCAATTTAAGGATAAATTTATTAATTTGTATTATACTGAATTTATTACATTATACAGCCATTTTGGCTGTGATAATGTAATAAATTCAGTATAATAATTCTGCATACTTTTAATCATCAAATATATGCAGTGGTTTAAAGTTCTATATGAAATAATGCATTTTTGGAAAAATAAATGATTACTCCCTCAAAGTATACTTTGCTAGATAAGTATACTTTGCAATGTTGGTGACTAGTTTCATAAATCTTGTATCAAATATAAACGAGTTTGAGATTATGTTTATCACATGACTTTACACTCTAAATAGATATGCGTCAGTGACAAGACGCCATTAACTATTTTTACATCTAGTAGAAAATCTTCACAGATAAAACTAATTTTAATACATGCAATAAACCTGGGGCCCGTTTCACTAAACTTTGTACGACTAAAATGTTCGTAAGTGCAAATTTAGGATCGTCTGTAAATTTCAATTGATGGATTTACATTTATTGAGCATAGGCTGCATATGCAGCCTATGCTCAATAAATGTAAATCCAATAATAGTTCACAAGAAAACATTGTTAATGTGAAATTTACAGACTATCATAATTTTGCACTTACAAACATTTTAGTCGTACCAAGTTTAGTGAAATGGCCCCCTGTTATAAATATGTCATAAGCTCACGCTCAAGCAAGCACTTCATTTTACTGTACGGGAGCCCATTCTAACAATAGCAGTAATCTTACTTCGTCAATAACGCTTCTAATAACGTTTAAATCACAATGATGTCAACGTCAAAACAACATTGCTTTGTTGCGCCTTTAGGAACATCTTCATTTTGTTTGTTCGCCATAACATTGGTGCATAATACTAATGCGTAATTAGGATTATGTAGCTAGCCAATCAAATTCGCTCAGGTGTTATTACAATATTACAATGCGTGTCGTATCACATTTATGAAATGGGTTACAGCACATCATAACCAGGTTTCATGTGATAATCTGTTTTACAAATCAAGTTGCTCAAAGAATTATTGCTTCACAAGGTATTTACTAACCAATTCTTTGACCGAGTAATGACAGATTTATGTGGGCATCAGCCTAAAGTATAAGTGGTGCTTCATATTGGCCACGATCTGACAAAACGGGGTTCATTACCTTTGTGACTGTAGTCGGTCCGTAGACCAGTCTTATAAATAGGTTACTTTCAATGTTTAACCCATTACAGACGGGATACACTTTTAGGAGTATGAACCTTTTGAGAGAAAAATATCCCTATTTTCTTTATATCCTTTCGAAAGTATATGTTGTTACCACTCATTTGAACCGTCTCGACGAGACGGTTCAAATGAGTGGTAACAACATATACCCTTTATCGATGAATGAACAAAATAATGAGATTTTTTCAACAAAAATCATAGTATCCTTAGGCTGAAATGGGTTAAACTAGTGGCCGGATTAGCTCAGTAGGTACATGTAGAGCGTCGGATTGTGGATCGGGAGACCCCGGGTTCGATTCCCACCTTGAGCCGCTGCGAATGGCCGATTCAACGTGTCCAAGATATCGTGGCAAGATATTTTCGTCCTAGCTTAGTCCTATAGGATGGGGACTTAAATAGTCGGTCCCGACATGCAAGGTCATCGAGCCAGTGTTAAATCAAAGTATTTACATATGAGGATTAAACCAAGCAATGTGATGTCAAACGGACAAACTCCGCCAATTCTAACTTCAGAAATGCCCAAGAAGTAGTTCTAAGGGAAGTGACTTGTGATTTTCCAAGTTTGGTAACCTGTTTATACGACTGGCTTATATGGTTCACTATATGCACGGAGTTGTAGATTTTAACCTTTTCCTTTCTGTTTTACAAATCAAGTTGCTCAAAGAATTATTGCTTCACAAGGTATTTACTAACCAATTCTTTGACCGAGTAATGACAGATTTATGTGGGCATCAGCCTAATGTATAAGTGGTGCTTCATATTGGCCACGATCTGACAAAACGGGGTTCATTACCTTTGTGACTGTAGTCGGTCCGTAGACCAGTCTTATAAATAGGTTACTTTCAATGTTTAACCCATTACAGACGGGATACACTTTTAGTAGTATGAACCTTTTGAGAGAAAAATATCCCTATTTTCTTTATTTCCTTTCGAAAGTATATGTTGTTACCACTCATTTGAACCGTGTCAACGAGACGGTTCAAATGAGTGGTAACAACATATACCCTTTATCGATGAATGAACAAAATAATGAATGTAATGAAATTGTACTCAAATATTTTAACCTTTTCCCTTCTACATCTGATAATATGATATGGACTTGTCCCTATTAATTTTCAGACTATCCCATTAATCAGAAGAGGACATTTTGGAATTAATAGTCTATTTACAAACAGTGCAGATCCTGATGAGACGGCTTGTGGCTCATCTGGATCTACACTGTTTGCAAACATTAGAATATAGTTGTCTGTAGTGTTGAAATGAGTAAATGTATGCAACAATGGATTAATGCAATGGACCTAATGTTAGACTGTGCAGGCCTTCTGGGTATGTGCTTATAAAACTTCTTGAGCAGGTTCTCCAAAATTGTACTCTAAGAATTCAGACAATTTATTGGCCGAGTTTGAGCACAGCCTCGACCAATCTTGATTCTTGATTTTAAGCATGAGAACATTTGTGCTTGGAATGTTTTATATGCATGTGCCCTAGCTGATCACAATTCACACTTCAGAAATAACATGTTTGTCAGATATATACATGTACATGTACGTTCATTCTTACATTAGAACCACAGGTACCAGAAACAATGACCAGTAGCCTATTTCATCAACAGTGCAAAGTATACTTATCTAGCCAAGTATACTTTGAGGGAGAAATTTTCAATTTAAGGATAAATTTATTCATTTTTTATTATACTGAATTTATTACATTATCACAGCCATTTTGGCTGTGATAATGTAATAAATTCAATATAATAATTCTGCATACATGTACTTTTAATTATCAAATATATGCAGTGGTTAGTTCTATATGAAATAATGCATTTCAGGAAAAATAAATGATTACTCCCTCAAAGTATACTTTGCTAGATAAGTATACTTTGCAATTTTGATGAAATCGGCTACTGATTATCTTGTTTCTAATACTCGTTAAAATTATAAAAATCGTTACCTTACCATAGCATTTGATGTTGAATATTCAGCGTCACAGTGCGATTCAGCGGGTTACAGTACTTGCTGTCTGTGATATGGCACTGTTTTGTTCTCCTAGTTTTCTTGACAAAACGTTGTCAAAATCGATGGTCCCCTAGACTTGCGAAATGCTTTCCAATTGACTCTTTCTGTAAATGACGTCACATTACGCAAGTTTTCCGCTAACAATGACGGACAAATTGTTTTCGAAACTTCAGGTTAATTCACAGATTTATGCTCAATTATTAGGCACAACGAAGTTGGAATGGTTCACATTTAATTCTAAATAGATTAATCAATGTAGTTGATGTAGATTTGGGAGACTGACAATCCTGCAAAATACCTACGTATCTGCATACATTATTATTTTCAGGGGCCGTTGATTTCGTCAACTTTTAGTGGGGCGGGTGGGGTGACAAAACTAGTGCCATATCATAAGTACACTACTTTTTAACCCGGAAATAAATAGAAATGTGACTGTTAATGATGTTTGTTTACACATATTCAATGTGACGTGTTATAGTAAGGTACCAATTTCTATCATATTATCAGGTTTGAAAAATGGATTTGTTTTACTACGTTGTTGACCTTACACTTCTACTAAAAACCTGTGATTAGGACCTATGATATTTTCACCATCTTTGATGTTAAGCATTCATGTTATTTAACATATGTTGGCCACCGGCTATGAAATGGTACCTTATGATGTTTGCTCCAAGCATAGCCCCAGATTAGCCTGTGCAGCCATTCCATCTCTAAACTCCACTTATAACCATCACCCGAAAGATTACATACTATATATTTAACCACGTGAGCTGATTGTTGTGAAATAATGCTCAAGTGATTGGATCGTCTCTGCTAGACAATCGAGTGAATGTAGCGAACCAATTTTGTTTAGCAGTAGGAGGACCCAATCACGAGGGCATTATTTCCAGATAATCAGCTAACCTTGTTATATAAACACTTTCTTCATTTCACACATGATACTTTATAAAAATGAAGCGAATCAAGCGTAAAATATGGCCTAGAGTTGTGCCAATTAATTTCCAGAGGCAGGCCATAGTGAAGGTGACTGTCTCTTGATTCACATGGTGTGTCCGAGAACATGATTTGATTGGTTGAAAGAAACACGTCATTGCGTCGTTTGGGAAACATGAAAGTGGTGTAAACTGCTGCTACAATCCAGGGGACCGTTTCACTAATCTTTGTACGACTAAAATGTTCGTAAGTGCAAACTTATGATTTCACATTAACAATTATTGGATTCACGAGTGGTGTAGTTCACAACTACATTTGTGTAAGCTACTGGCTGAAATGTTCGGAATCTAACCACACTATAAACATGCAAACTGTTTGGAATCAACAATAGTTGTGAATGTCCTAAGGTCCATTTTATCAACCGGCAGCACATTGATAGTTTTGGCAATTTTCCTTATTTCAATGCATAAAACTCATGTGGCAGGGACGAGAAATGTGGCTTATGGGTTTTGTGACCAGTGTAGCTTCTGAACAAATAGCACACTCCTGTAGCATGATAATATACAATTATCGACTTTTGAGAGGTGTACACGAGATTTACGGACCCGAGAAAAGTCATATTCACAGACTCAAAAGACAATAATTATTTGTTGTGGGTGGTGGTCGGGCGAATGAGACGGCGTAAATTAACGGTAGGGGTTCCTCATAGGAAACACGATTTGCCTAGTTTGGCCGTCGGGTACGTTTTTATCTGTGGCTCTTTAGTTACCTGGGAGTTGAATTGGGTTATTGCCCATTATAAAAGTAGTAAGATTATTAATGATCCTACTGCTTTTGGGAGGGGCCAAGTGATTCTGGTGTGGCGAGGACCTGGTATCAGATCAGGATTATTCTGATTTCAGGGCTGAATATATAGTTTTGTTATTGTAAATATTCAGTTCTGATTTTAAGATTTTCCCCCCATTTGTACATGTACTTGAACATGTACATGTACTTGTACAGGTAATATATGGGATTTAGTACTAAACCCATTGACCCGGCCTTAAATGACCTTAGCTGTTGACAGGCCGTTAAACCCCAACAAACAAACAAACAAACAATAATTATTTTATTATATGACTTATGGATTTTCTGAAACCCTGACTGATATTTATGTACAATTTTGCTTCAGTTTGCATTCATTGTTGCTATTTTGCTGTCGAAGTGTGAAGTACTTATGTAAGCTTGTTGCTGATTGGATGATACTATTTGCATAGTTTTGTTCAATTGGCTCGTTGTTGAACCGTGTCATATTTCCGTTGCATGATCAGTGAGTGACTCGTGCATCCAGGTCAATATCACATTTAGAATATCACTCACAACCTCATCTCGCAAGCGATCCTCAATCATGTGACCGGAAATTGGACAATCTCATTGGTTGAAATTGTCAGTCATATAATAATGATGTAGTAATGGAATGGCGAACAGTGCAGATCCTGATCACACTGAGGATGATCTGGATCTACACTGGTCGCAAATCCCATAAACTCCATTTCTCCCGTCACAGCCACATATAACGCCAGAATACGTGTTGAGAAATAGAAGGGAAAAACTGTTTAAAATTAACGGTAAAATGCAGATGTTCCAATATTTAAAGCGGCTGAAATAGATTTATATGTAAACCTACCAATAATACATGTATAATTTGTTGTCATCCGTCTTTATTATCACAAACCGTCCATATGATATCCAATAAACCTGTAACTCAAACAAATGCCGGCCAGTTTTAATGCCGTATGAGAATGTTCACAGCCCAGGGGTCGACACTAACGGTGTTTGGTGGTCCAAGAGTACTTGATTTCAAGAAGGACCGCCTGATTTTCCAAGCTGAATATGGCAAGGTGTCTTTCAAATAGAGTGGAACCTCACCAAACCTCTTTGACTGTAATACTGATATACGAGTGCTGCAATACATATTTGTATGCATTGGGATCATGAACAGACATTACCAATATAAATGCACTACAGTTAAAGCTACCAAAATTGAACAAACTGATGTGGTCTTGCTCTCCGGTTTAGAGAGGTTTTACTTTATCCTTGGTGGGTGGTTGGTCGGGAGAACGCGGCAGCTAATTCAACGATCAGCGTTCATCCTTAACGGAATTCCGACTGGAGACCAGGTTTGGCCCTCACATACGTCTTTGGCATTTTGTATATGACAGTTGAATCTGGTTATACCCCTTATGTGAGTACCGGTATTACGATTATTCGTAATCCTTGTTTAGGGAAGGGGCCAAGTGACTGGTGTGATAAGGACCTGGCACCAGGTCCGGTTATTCAAATTTCAGGGCTGAATATATTTTTTCTCGATGTAAATATTCCGTTCTGATTTTGGGAGTTTCCACCCAATGCAGCAGGTTAAAACGGGATCGAACCCGTTTGCCCAGCCTTACATGACCATAGCTGTTGATAGGCCGTTAAACACCAGTAAACAAACAAAACAAAATTTTACTGTATCCCTTAATTTTAGGAAAAGCCTATTATCCTTGCATGACCACCTGCTCAAAATGTTAGTGTGAATCCCTGTAGCCACAATAGTGTTTATTGGCTGTGACCTGTGCCTATTAATTACTCTGATAAAGATTGAAATGTCTCTGGTTTAGCCAGGAGATCAATAATAAACACAGTACTAAACATGTAACTCGCCGCGAGAAAAACACTTATCGAGATTGTGACCAGTGTAGCCCCAGATCAGCCTGCGCATCCGCGCAGTCTGATCAGGGTCTACACTGTTCGCTATTGAGTTCGGAAACCATTCCCGATAGATACAATAGAATTCAAAGACCTGTATCAGGTTGTACGAGTGTTTGTTAACCCTTATAATGCTGAATTAAAAATTGTTGTCTGCTGTTCATTTTTTATTCTCCATTTTTTTCATCAAAAACATGATTTGACAGCACTTTAGAATCATTTTTTTATTGAGAGAAAATACAAAATGAACAACAGCAAACGACAATTTTCGGTTCCCCACATTCTAAGGGTTAAGCAGGAGAAGAGCTACACTAGTCAAAGACTCTATAATCCCCATTTTTGTGGTGGCGATTAGTGTATAGTTTTATATGTGATTTTTTTATGTTAATATTTTGTTACGCATTCTAAAGGACTCAATTTGTATTCTATTGTTCTTGTTTTATATGCCAAATAAGATTCTGTAGAATTCTGTACATTGTATATAGTGTAACACTATTCAGTTTGTACATACAAGTATAACATTTTACCGTAGATGTAGATTCTTGAACACGAGGGCTAGTTTACATGGGCTTTTGTCTGCTGTTGTGATACAGGTTCATACTTTTACAAAATTGGGTAAATTTCATTTAAGTTTGCAACCTGTAAAGTTTTGATAGGATGCATGCTGTATAACCCTTATAATGGTGAATTTAAGTTTGTCGTCTGCCATTTATTTTTCTCCTCACAAACATGCTTTGCCAATGGATGGAAATGATTCTAAAGTTCTGCCAAACCAGGTTTTTATTGAGAAAAAACAAAAACTAAGACCATGAAACAAAGCAGACGACGCTTTTTGTTTCCCAAATTCTAAGGGTGAACATCTAACCACAGCCATATACAAATCGACAGCATAGGCCCACACCATCTTGTGTAGTCCGAATCTTCTCTGTTTGCCTGTGGGTGGCGGGTTGGAGCATGTGATAGGGGCTTTTAGGGGCAGGGGCCAAGTGACCTTTGTGTGGTATGGACCCAGCACCAGGTCAGGTTATTCTAATTTCAGGGCTGAATATATATTTATTTCAAAGTAAATATTCCGTTCTGATTTTGGGAATTCCCCCCCCCACCCCCAATGTTGATTTACTCCTACTCTTAGAATGTGGGACACAAAAAGTGTTGGCTGCTGTTGTTTATATGTCTTCTTTCTCAAGAAAGCCGACAGCAGTTGAGAATCGTTTCCCATTGGAAATCATAACGTGTTGTCAAAGCATGCTTTTGATGAGAACAATGGACAAATTGAAAATAAACAGTAGACGACAAAATTTATTCCGCATTGTATGGGTAATCAAGTCACTAGAATGTGTGGCACTTGATCGAAATCTACACTTGTCAGAAATTGAATGAGCCTGGATCCGTCGGCGTAGCCATTTATAATATTCGACAGGATTTGTTTTCTCTTATGAATGATAGATAAAATAGGGCATTTGCTTATAAAACTTTCAGAGCATGTTCTCCAATTTTGCACAGCTAAATATTGACCAGTCAAACCTGAAAATGGGATCATACATGTTCAGAAAGTTGTACAAGCCCTGTAGCCAATTTCACCAACATTGCAAAGTATACTTTTCTAGCAAAGTATACTTTGAGGGAGAAATTTTCAATTTAAGGATAAATTTATTAATTGAAATTTTCAATTTAAGGATAAATTTATTAATTTTTATTTTACTGAATTTATTACATTATCACAGCCAAAATGGTTCTATATAAAGTAATGCATTTCAGGAACAATAAATGATTACTCCCTCAAAGTATACTTTGCTAGATAAGATTACTTTGCAATTTTGATGAAATCGGCTACTGGACTTGCATCATTTGTGACCAGTGTAGATCACGATCAGGGGCCCGTTTCACTAAACTTTGTACGCCTAAAATGTTCGTAAGTGCAAAATTATGATCGTCTGTAAATTTCACATTAACAATGTTTTCTTATAAACAATTCATGGATTTACATTTATTGAGCATAGGCTGCATATGCAGCCTATGCTCAATACATGTAAATCCATGAATTGAAATTTCCAGACGATCCTAAATTTGCACTTACGAACATTTTAGTCGTAAGAAGTTTAGTGAAACGGCCCCCTGCTTCCATACTGTATTTAACCCTTTCACCCCTGAATATCCAACAATGGGTTTTCCATGCTCATATCTGGATGACCGGGTATTCTATCAATGAAAAAATGCTGATGTTATTTTAGAATTGAACAATACCGACAAATGCTGCAGATCCTGATATTGATATGGGATCTGTGTTTGAACGACATTGATACAACCGTGTTGTTTTTAAATGCATTGGGTCTCCGATATGTGCAGAAAGTAAAGAAATTTAATAGCAGATGTGTATCATATTTCAGATAAAATCGGTATTGGTAAAATAATGTTTAGTATTCTGAATAACTAGGGAATACTATTAACTTAAAATGTTATTTAATTTGATTCAACTAGAATGGAAATGTATTGTATACTGTATAGTACATGTAATATAACAAATGGAAAGTAGAAGATCTCAAACGAGTTTCCATTTGATATGTTATTTATGAAACGAGTCACACCGAAGTCACACCGAGACTCTGGCAACGTTCATACATTGCCATTGAGTTTCATTTTAGTGAGAAGATGCCATTGACTGTTTTCGCATCGAATTGAAATCTCCACCGAGAAAAATAGTTTTAATACTACTGTAGTAATAAAAATATAAAAATATTATAAGTACATGTATGCCATATTACAGGATCACATTATTTTAACTCTTTGCATGCTAGCGGCGAAAATATCCGCCAAACGAATTAGCAGTATGTTTTATTTCTCTCTGTAAATATGTACACAATTCTAAATTCCAAGACATATTCATGACATTTATAAGGAGAAATAAAAGAAAATATAATGAATTGTCATCTGCTATTTTTGAACTATTTATAGCCCACAAGTTTCCCAGCATGCAAAGAGTTAAGTACTTCATATTACCAAACAGGAGCGCATTTTAACAATTGTAGTGATTTTAAGGAGTCAACCGCGCTTAGTGACGTTCAAAAAAGGATGACGTCAAAACATCGCTGTTTTGTCACGCCATGATGGACGTCATTTGGAACGTCTTCGTTTTGTCCGTTTGTCATAACATATAATACAAATATGTAATTATGGTGATGCGGCCAGCCGATCAAATTTACTGCAGGTGTTATTACGCGTGTGTCGTATAGCATTTATGAAATGGCTTACAGCACGCCGTAACAAGGTTTTCATGTGTTAATGTGTTAATAGTATAACATTTAATAAAGTTCTGAAATTGTACGTCCTGGTACAGTATAAATATTACGTTTTGTGATTTTCCCTCCAATACAGCAGGTTAAATGTGGGACCAAACCCGTTGGCTCGGCCTTAAATTACCGTAGCTGTTAAACACCAATAAATCAAATCAAATCCTGGAGGTGGGTGGCTGGTGGGAGCACACGATGGGTAATTTAACGATCGGGGTTCATCCTTGCCGGCCCCGTGCAGGCACCGGGGCGGGATCAACTGATCCTGAGAATAGTGCTGCAGTAGCCATTGCTTGTCGTAAAAGGCGACTAAACTGGCTTAACGATTGGGTTCATACTTTCCGGAACCCACTATACCGGATTTGGCCCTCGTGTACATTTTTGGCGTTCTTGTATGTGAGAGTTGAGTCTGGCTATGCCCCATATATAAAAGTAAGATTAGCGCTAATCCTATTACTTTTAGGGATGGGATAAATGATGCTGGTGTGGCGAGGGCCTGGCACCAGATCAGGTTGTTCTAATTTCAGGACTGAATATATATTTTGATTGTAAATATTGAGTTCTGAAGTTGGGATTTACCCCCCTCGGACAGGTGGATACGGGACACGACCCCGTTGACCCGTCTGCGTGTAGACTCCCTGAGGCTTGTACCTCTATGTCAGAAAAGCGGACGTTAAACCCTATTCACTCACTCACTCACTCATCCTTGCCGGAAACCCGACTGGAGACCTGGTTTGACCCTCACATACGTCTTTGGCACTTTGTATGTGACAGTTGAATCTGGTTATACCCCTTATGTGAGTATTACGATATTCGTAATCCTATTTTAGGGGAAGGGGTCAAGTGACTTTGGTGTGGTATGGACCTGGCACCAGGTCCGGTTATTTTAATTTCAGGGCTGAATATATTTGTTCTCAATGTAAATATTCCGTTCTGATTTTGGGATTTTCCCCCCAATGCAGCAGGTTAAAATGGGATCGAACCCGTTTGCCCGGCCGTACATTACCTTAGCTGTTGATAGGCCGTTAAACACTAATAAACAAACAAATCCTGGGGGCCGTTCACTAAACTTCATACGACTAAAAGGGATGGGTTGTGGCCCCGACTTCAAATCTGGAGGTTGTGGGTTCAAACCTTGCCTTAGGCATCAAAAATACTTTCCTATATTTCAATGCATTTGGTCTGCCTGATGAGACTTTAAACTGTGGTCCCATCTCTATATGACCATACCTGTTGCTTGGACGTTAAACCCATTCACTTTCACTTTAGTATTACTAAAATGTTTGTAAGTGCAAAATGAATCTGTGAATTTCACATTAACAATGTTTTCTTGTAAACAATTATTGGATTTACATTTATGGAGCATAGACTGTAGCATATGCTCAATAAATGTAAATCCATCGATTGAAATTTCCAGACGATCCTAAATTTGCACTTACAAACATTTTAGTCGTATGAAGTTTAGTGAAACGGGGCCCCTGCTCTTCAACTGAACCAATAGTGAAGATAGTGTTCATTAACCCTTTCAGCCATATTTAGCCTACATTGGTTTTCCATGCTAATGTTTGGACCATTCCATTACCAGCTTATCTCCCGTTTACCACAGTCTATAATGGTAAAAAGAAACTTGATTTGGGTCATTGCGGTACATAAAGCTAAAAACCTCGTACTGCATATCTGAGACGTAATCCGAGACCCAGTGTATATAAAGTTGTTCACCCTAAATATACCGGTAGCAATACATGTTAACAATAAATTATAGGAGTGTGAGATTGCCTTGTGGCCTGTTCGTCATGCTGCCCATATATGTAGGGGGCCAAATGTGTTGTCGAGGGAAAATGGTGACAGCCTTGTAATCAGTATTGCCTCACAGCAGTCATATGTAGTGCACAAAATAACCATAATAGTAGAATTAACCCTTTCAACACCACAGGCCTGTATAGTGGTATTGGCAAAATGTGTAGATCCAGATGACGAGCCGTCTCGTCAGGATCTGCACTTTTTGCAAGTAATTTTCATATTTTTTACAACAAAAACACCCCCTTTTCATAAATGGACTAGTCTGAAAATCATTTTGTGATGATTGGATTGGTTGGAAAATTAATGTATCAAAATCCATTCCAGTTACTTAGGGGTGAAAGGGTTAATATATTAGATAATAAATGGTTAATACATTAGATACTCTTGGGCTTCGTAACTACCCAAACTTTATGTGCCAAAACAGCAATAGAAACCCAACTGTGTCATGTGCCACAAAAATGGACTACTGGCTATTAACCCATTCCATGCAGGATATCCATGTATGGGTGTAAAAAATTATAAATATTTTTCTGCAATTTTTCTCATTTCTCATCAAAAGTGTATGTTGTTACCACTCAATTTAACCGTCTCAGGACGGTTCAACTGAGTGGCAACAACATACACTTTGGGTGAGAAGTAAGAAAAATAATCAGATTTGTCCACATACTTTTTTTGTCCAAGTAAAAATAGTTTATCGTCGGCATGAAATGGGTTAAACAAGGGTAACTTTACAACCAGTTTACCTCTAGTTCTGCTTGTACATCAATGGTCAGATCGGGGCCATTTAACCCTTACACTGCTGAAGTTTGTTATCGGCTGAATTTTATTTTACATTTCTCTCATCAAAAGCAGTTCGACAACACTTTAGAATAATTTCCATTGCAGGCGATTCTAAAGTGCCGTCAAACCATGTTATTATTGAGAAAAAGACAAAATAAAATAACGGCAGACGACACTTTCCATTTCCCGCTCTCCAAGTTTTAGTCGGTAGTGCTGTATATCTGAAGGAAGTCGAACGATTGTGTGACTGCCCATCCTTGTTCTGTCTGTTATTTCTACATAAACTTGATAACTGTAGATCTACCGACTTATTGTTAATGTAACCCACCCCCACCCCCGAGGAACTGTACAGTGAAACCTCGCTAAACCGGACAAACTGGGAGGTCCCCATGGTGTCGGGTTTAGCGAGGTTTCACTGTTCACTGTATTGATCATTGTGAGCCAATGTTCTATGCGATCATGAACAGACATTATCACCGGGATAAATAACCAAGAATCTCGTCAAAAATAACATGACAGGTGTTTTATTGGTGTCCGGTTCAGAAGGGTGTCAGTGTATTGGAACACACAGCATGCAAGGGCGGAGAGGCAATACGTTACTTAGTGGCCACCGGCCGAGGAAAGGGACATTTTGATGTTTGCAGCAATGGGGGATCGTAGCTAGTTATTTCCCTATTTATATCCGGTCCTTTGGTTTATTTTAGCATTTATTTCTTACTGAATAACTTAAAGATAAAGACTGCAAACAGGGTAGACCCAGATCAGACTGCACATATGTGCAGTCTGATCTGGGTCTACACTGATTGCAATACAGTTAATAAGTGAGGAAAAATATGAATGTGGCACATAATGCAGTTCCATATCAGATTGCGCATATATGTAGGATGATCTGGATCAACACCAGTCAAAAACACTATAATGGCTTCTTTACACAACAAATCATGCGATATGCAGTTTTATTACAAGCAATTAGGCCATAAAATATGCAAGTTGGATGTTTATAAATAAATTCAAAGGGAAATAACTAGCCATGATCCCCCTATTGTTATTCAGATCCACTTAGCTGTTGATAGGCCGTTAAACACCAATAAACAAACAAACAAAACATTCAGATCCACTTGCACATTGTAGGATTTGCGAGGTCTAATCATGTGGCTGATCAAACACAGTAAGACTACGCCATGGACTGAACAGCTGCTCTGGGTCTATGCTGGCCACACCGGCAAGGTCCTTTTTCTCAGCTGTGACATGTTGTACATCTGCGTAATTTCATTAAATACATTTACAAAATTTACAATACATGCAGAATTATTCGCATGTACTCTGAACATTTTGTCAACTTTTGACACCATTTACGGAAATATTGTAAATTTTGTAAACATATTTCATGAAATTGTGCAGATGTCTGAAGGGACAAAATCACATGGCGTGTCTCATATATGGGCCGTTTTCTTGTTAAAGAACCAATCTCACTTAATGTTGACCATCTCTCAGATCACCCATAATGCTACTATCAATTTTAAGTGGGTGGTGGTCGGGCGAATGAGACTGCGTAAATTAACGGTATGGGTTCCTCATTATCATAGGAATCGCGATTTGCCTGGTTTGGCCCTCTGGTACGTTTTTATCTTTGGCTCTTTAGTTACCTGGGAGTTGAATTGGGTTATTGTCCATTATAAAAGTAGTAAGATTATTACTGATACTACTGCTTTTGGGAGGGTCCAAGTGATTCTGGTGTGGCGAGGAGCTGGCATCAGATCAGGATTATTCTGATTTCTGGGCTGAATATATAGTTTTGTTATTGTAAATATTCAGTTCCGATTTTGGGATTGTCCCCCCATTTGTACATTTGTAAATGACCTTAGCTGTTGATAGGCCGTTAAACCCCAACAAACAAACAAACAAACTATCAATTTTAACCAGTTATCACGGCTGGAATGTCTACACTGTACACTGGCCAAACCAATTATTGGGCCCATTTTGCCTCGACCCTTTCAACCCCAGGTAACAGGAAGATTTTGATGTTAATTTTCCAACTAATCCAACCATCACAAAATGATTTTCAGACTAGTCCATGTATGAAAAGGGGGGTTTTTGTTCTCAAAAATATGAAAATTACTTTCAAAAAGTGCAGATCCTGATGAGACGGCTCATTACGAGCCGGCTCATCTGAATCTGCACTGTTTGCATAAAGCGCTATAGCGGGGTTTTGGGTTCTAAGGGTTAAACAATTTTGTTTAATTTATAGAATTTATTTTATAAGATCTGTCCATGTCATCAACATATACATATAGAATGTAATAAATGTAGTAGGCGAGAGGTGGTATAATGTTGAAGATGTCTAACATGGCCATTGTGGATTTGGGAAACGACAAAACCCACTTTGGCACGAGATAATTGATAGCAAGTTGTAAATAATTATCTGTGGAAGATGTACAAAATTTTATTAGTTTATCTGTAATATTTTACAGTCATGTCAAATGCTATAAGAGGTGACACTGACCAATGGCTTGTGCATACTAAGATGGACGAGATGGCACCTCCATGTGCCATATAGGATACAGTAACCAGAGAATGTTCACATATATTTTATACATAAATCACATCATATGTACGAAGCACAGGTGACGGGTAAAACATCACATGCCAGTATATATATATATAGTATATTATTTATACAATGATCAACAGACAATCAGTTTAGTTGTTCCCATCACCTGTGGTACGAAGCAACTGTTTTTAATCAAATGATGATTTATAGGGGAACCGAACACGGTCCAAACATGATATGCCTCCCAGCTTTACTGAGACTGAAAGCTTTAAAATGTTTAGAACTTTGTATACTCATATATGCTAATTCTGATTCAATTCCACATTTGCTATGAACATTTTGTCAACTTTCGACGTTATTTACAGGCAATATCACAGTTTCTGTAAATATTTTTTATGAAAAATCGCACATCTTCTTGGGTACAAAATCACATAGCTCTTCACATATCATGTCCCTTTTCTCAGCAGCATGTGCCCCATGTCGGCTAATGTGCATGCATGTCTATAGAGGCTAGAACTGGGGTTTGTATAAAATTGGTTGTCTGGGAAACTGTGTCTTCGTCACGCTTCCGTTTGTAAGGAACACTCTGATTGGTGGATGCAGTTTCTGCTGGTGCACGTAACCAATTAAAACCATTATTACTTGCTTGGAAAGTATTTGTTATCCGTCTTTTATATGGCTTTGGCTGCATTGGTATCTGTGAAGCAGTCACACTTGTATGGTCTCCCGGGGTAGTATTATGGCCATGTAGCTGGTCCAGCGATGCAGTACATGTACTGACTGGGCCCGGCTTCACTTTACTTGATTCTGTCAGTTTCTTTGAGTTCTTGTTCCAAGACATTTCCTTTTCAAAATGAAGCCTGCAAATACAGACATCATAGCATTCTTTGTAATTGGTAGAAAACATAAAGTGGGCCACTACATTCAATACACATAATATTACTCATTACAGACGCTGTATTTAAAACAAAACCCCAATAAATAATACCATGCACGGTATCCAAAAAGGAACTAGATTTGTCAGTAAGCAAGGTACCCCAGTGTGGTACCTGGCTGTGTCACAGCATACTAGAGGACCATCATAGAAAAGCATGCATGGAATATCCAGAAGTTGAATGAAAGGAAACAAAAATTATAAAAGGTACACCGAAAGTCTGTAATCTTGACCTTGAGACTAGCTGGGGTCAGAGGGACATTTTTGCCTGAAATTTGTGTCTGCTGTGTTATTTAACATAGCAGACAAATTTCAGGCAAAAAACGACCATCAAGGGTGGACTACCTGACTCCAGTATATGCCCCACCCATCCATTATATCAAGTAACAAGAGTGCCGAAGGTCACAATATACGCCCGTCGAGGCAAGGCCAGTTGACCAGGGGAGATAACTCACTGGCAATTAATAGGGTTCTTGCCGTGATAAACATGTATATTGAATTTGGTCACGATCTGTCAAAATAAATAGGCTTCTTCGTCTTGCCGTGATAAACATGTATACCAAATTTGTTTACGATCGGTGAAGTAGAACTGAGTTATTGCGTGGACAAGGATACAGAGTGCGAAAATTAAAAATGGCTGCCAAGGGGAGATAAGTCATCAGAAATTTTTCAAAATCAATAGACATCTTCGTCTTGGCGTGATAAACATGTTTTCCGAATTTGGTTACGATCGATAAAGTAGAACTTGAGTTATTGTGTGGACAAGGATACAGAGTGCGAAAAATAAAAATGGCCGCCAACGGGAGAAAAGTAATCGGAAATTTTTGAAAATAAATAGGCTTCTTCATCTTGCCGCGATAAACATGTGTACCGAATTTGGTTACGATCAGTGAAGTAGAACTCAAGTTATTGCATGGACAAGGATATAGAGTGCGAAAAATAAAAATGGCCGCCAAGGGGAGATAAGTAATTGGAAATTTTTTAAAATAAATAGGCTTCTTCATCTTACCGTGATAAACATGTATATCGAATTTGGTTACGATCGATGAAGTAGAACTTGAGTTATTGCGTGGACAAGGATACAGAGTGTGAAAAATAAAAATGGCCGCCAAGGCGAGATAAGTAATTGGATTTTTTTTAACATAAATAGGCTTATTATCGTGCCGTGATAAACATGTATACCGAATTTGGTTACGATCGATGAAGTAGAACTTGAGTTATTGCGTGGAATACAGAGTGCGAAAAATAAAAATGGCCGCCAAGGGGAGATAAGCAATTTGAAATTTTTGAAAATAAATAGGCTTCTTCATCTTACCGTGATAAACATGTATGCCGAATATGGTTACGATCGATGAAGTAGAACTTGAGTTATTGCGTGGAATACAGAGTGCAAAAAATAAAAATGGCCGCCAAGGGGAGATAAGCAATTGGAAATTTTTGAAAATAAATAGGCTTCTTCATCTTACCGTGATAAACATGTATGCCGAATATGGTTACGATCGGTGAAGTAGAACTTGGAGTTATCGCGTGGACAAGGATACAGAGTGCGAAAAATAAAAATGGTCGCCAAGGGGAGATAAGTCATCGGAAATTTTTGAAAATAAATAGGGTTATTCGTCTTGCTGTGATAAACATGTATACCAAATTTGGTTACGAGCGGTGAAGTAGAACTTGAGTTATCGCGTGGACAAGGATACAGAGTGCGAAAAATAAAAATGGTCGCTAAGGGGAGATAAGTCATCAGAATTTTTTAAAAATAAATAGGGTTCTTCGTCTTGCCGTGATAAACATGTATACCAAATTTGGTTACGAGCGGTGAAGTAGAACTTGAGTTATCGCGTGGACAAGGATACAGAGTGCGAAAAATAAAAATGGTCGCTAAGGGGAGATAAGTTATTGGAATTTTTTAAAAATAAATAGGGTTCTTCGTCTTGCCGTGATAAACATGTATACCAAATTTGGTTACAAGCGGTGAAGTAGAACTTCAGTTATCGCGTGGACAAGGATACAGAGTGCGAAAAATAAAAATGGGCTTCATCTTGCCGTGATAAACATGTATACCGAATTTGGTTAAAATCCGTCAAGTAGAACTCTAGTTATTGCGTGGACAAGCTGTGCCCGCCCTCCGCCCGCCCGTACAAGATGAATACATAATACGTCCCATTTTTTCAAACGGGCGTATAAAAAGTACACACTTTGACTGGAGTCGCCTGCCCTTGCTCCAGACGCGGCCGAATGAGGGCAGCCAGTTGTGGGAGGGGTCAGCCGTCTGGTCAAACTTCGCCCCAACTCGATTGGCCGGCAGCTTTGCCTTCCTCTGCTGCTCCACTATCGTAAACAATAACGTACAATTGGTTGATTGGGCCGAACCCAGTACAGCTAGGCTCCACTATCGTAAACAATAACTTACAATTGATTGATTGGGCCGAACCCAGTACAACTAGGCTCCACTATTGTAAACAATAACATACAATTGGTTGATTGGGCTGAACCCAATACAGCTAGGCTCCACTATCGTAAACAATAACGTACAATTGGTTGATTGGGCTGAACCCAGTACAGCTAGGCTCCACTATCGTAAACAATAACGTACAATTGGTTGATGGGCTGAAACCCAATACAGCTGGCTCCACTGTGGTAAACAATAACGTACAATTGGTTGATTGGGCTGAACCCAGTACAGCTAGGTTCCACTATCGTAAACAATAACGTACAATTGGTTGATTGGGCTGAACCCAATACAGCTGGGCTCCACTGTGATAAACAATAACGTACAATTGGTTGATTGGGCTGAACCCAGTACAGCTGGGTTCCACTATCGTAAACAATAACGTACAATTGGTTGATTGGGCTGAACCCAATACAGCTGGGCTCCACTGTGATAAACAATAACGTACAATTGGTTGATTGGGCCGAACCCAGTACAGTTTGGCTCCACTATCGTAAACAATAACGTACAATTTGGCTCCACTGTGGTGAACAAGAACGTATTAACGTATATAATTGGTTGATTGGGCCGAACCCAGTACAGCTCACCCAATCATATGTCAGTGACTGTCTTGGACTCTTCCATGTTAATTTCCAATAAAAACATGTTTGGCAACATATGAGAATCGTTTCAAATGGACTCTGAAACCTGTCTAGATAATTTTGAAATGATGCTACTAAGAAAATATAAGTTTTTGAAAATCGGTCCACTATTTTAGAAATGAGAAAAAAAACAATTCCATAGACATTCCCACCCACCACCCACCCTACTTGTTAATTTTGCCAAATTTCATCCAATAAAAACTAGCCTCCGACAATCTTAAATTTTGCTAAAAAAGACACATTCATCAAATTTGCAATGTTCATACCACCATCAGAAATGAACAGTTGTACATGTAACGGACAGTAGCCACCTATCACATAAATACAGTGAAACCTCTCTAAATCAGACACCCTGTGGACCGCCAAGAATGTCCGGTTTAGAGAGGTTCCTCTATATGTCCTGGAGTGCTGATATGTATCAATTACAGTGGAACCTCTGTAAGTCCAACACAATCCCAGGGTGTCCGGTATAGAGATATGCTCTTGGGAGTGCTCATATGAATTACATACAGTGAAACATCTCTAAACTGGACACCCTGGGGGCCTCCCAGGGTGTCCAGTTTAGAGATGTTCTACTGTAAGTTGTGGAATGGTGATATGCATGGATTACAGTGGAACCCCTCTAAGCGCGACAGCCTGGGGGCCTCCTAGTGTATCTGGTTTAGATTTTACTGTAAGTACTAACAGTGATTTTGGTACTCGTGCAGTGACGGCCCAATCTCGCCACTGGTCAGTTGGTCATCTGGCTGCAGCCACGGTGGAGTGGCCCCTGTGTACATGTTCCCAGCTCCCACATCGGGCGTCTGTAACATAGACAAGTCGATGGGACATGTGCACATCATTGACCAATTGCATGAAAATAAATCTGTGCTTAAATTTAGAAAAGTACACTTTGACTGAATATTTTCCATTGTAAAAATTTTGATTTAATGATATAAATATTATTTTTTTTATCAAAACAATGGTTGCAATAAGAACTGGCATCGTCAAACGAAGCTAATCTCCTCGCTGGCAGCCTTAATAAAAAAAAATATAAATAAAAAATCAAGTCCTCAGTGACCTTGACCTTGGGCGTTCAGACGTGGGTCATATTCAAAACAAAGCAGCATCACGAGACACAAATTGTGGCCAAATATTATCACAATTGATGAAGTGGTTCACGAGTTATTGAAAAAAGAAAACAAACTTGAACATAAGTCCTCAGTGACCTTGGGCAGTCGGACGTGGGTCGTATGCAAAACAAAGCAACATCCCTAGACACACACACACATTGTGGCAAAATATTATCAAAATCGGTGAAGCGGTTCAAGAGTTATTGTAAAATGAAAGGTGTTAATAACATATAATTCCAGCACAAAAATATTTACACAATTCCCTAACATTTGATTGGTCCGTAGCAAGTCTGTCCAAAATTTATATCCCAGTAAACTCCCATGCCGAACTACTTTCCGTAACCGTCAGGCGCAGTTAAAATAATTCTTAAGAAAATGGAAAATAAACACATTTTCTTGATGAATTTATTTCAAATGCTGGAATTATAAGGAATGAATGGCCTTTTTGTGGAATTTATCGGGGATATAAACTTGGAAAAGTCGCGGGAATACTGGACGAGGCCTTCCGGCCTTCGTCCAGTATTCCCGCGACTTTTCCAAGTTTATACCCCGATAAATTCCACAAAAAGGCCATTCATTCCTATAACGTACATGGACTAATGCTATATCCCATCCCCTCTTGCCTATTGGCGAGGGGATAATAAATCTTAATTGACAAGTGATAAAAGACTTTTTTCATGAAATAAATCAGGATGTGCTAATTTTATTGGAAATACAACAATTCACTACAAATACTTAATAATTATATTGAACTGCTTTTCAAGAAATAGGCGACAGTAGTAAATTGGCTTCATCAAATCCATGTTGTTAAATAATGTGAAGTAAACTACCACCCACCTGCACGAACGACAGCCCAATGGCAAACACGGAAACTGTTCTTTTCCCAGGAATTCTCTCCTCTTGGTACCCACTGTTGCCTGGCAACTGGCTATGTGGTGTCGCTACAGGCCTAATGTCTGACTATAGTGTATATTCAGGAAAAATGAAAAGATTGTAATCATACAAAACTTCAATGGTAAGTACGTTATAATGGGTTACCCAATGTATTGATTGGACAGCGTTTCACAATGAAACAAATTTTCGGAATCGATAACAATAATAACTTTGATCAATTTTTTTTTACGCAATCAAACCTGTAATATATACATTATCACATATCACTCAAAAACAAGTTTACATGTATTTGTAAGCAGCTACTATTTCCCTGTATTTTGGTACATGTATTTATAACCAATGCACAGACTGAATGTCCTGCAAGAGGTATTTTGTACAGTTTGCTATAAATTACAATCATGGCAATGTTCAATTAACCCTTAGACGGCTACTCACAACAATTGTCGTCTGCTGTTGCTTTTATATTTTGCCTTATTTGTCAATAAACACATGGTTTGACAGCACTTCAGAATCACTTCCAATGGAAATGATTCTGCAGTGCTGTCAAAGCATGTTGTAAATTATTCTAAAGTACTGTCAAACTATGTTTTTGATGATAAAACTGGAAAATAGAAAATAAACAGCAGACGACAAAAAAATAAGATAGCGGTGTAAGGGTTAATATCATATTGTACAATACAATTTCAATCAATCAATTATTTCCCTTCATAATCGATAATAGAACAAAAAGTTAATTTGGATAAATTTTTGATTAAAGCTGATCATTGTTGTCATATTAG
This sequence comes from Conchocele bisecta, assembly GCA_029237695.1. Classification (NCBI taxonomy): domain Eukaryota; kingdom Metazoa; phylum Mollusca; class Bivalvia; order Lucinida; family Thyasiridae; genus Conchocele; species Conchocele bisecta. Next base: position 50,661,912 of record CM055265.1, on the reverse strand, counting down.
TTTTCTGCATGTTTGACCAACTAGAAGAAAGTCTACAACATTACATGCCTACTCTGACAGCATGCAGTAGTTTTGTTCCATATGTGACTGACTGGAGAAATAGGGCTTATGGTATTTGTGATCAGTGTAGCTCCTGTAGCACGATAACGATCTATATTGCTTGTTACAAGCATGACAGTGCAGATCTAAATCAGCTTGTGCATCTGCACAGTCTGATATCAGCTTGTGCATCTGCACAGTCTGATCAGGATCTTCACAGTCCACCATTCCATCAATGAAACATTGATGGAATGGTGGACTGTGAAGATCCTGATCAGACTGTGCAGATGCACAAGCTGATTTAGATCTGCACAACATTGATGGAATGGTGGACTGTGAAGATCCTGATCAGACTGTGCAGATGCACAAGCTGATTTAGATCTGCACTGTTCACAAAGCCCATCTCCAGTCACAGCTACATATTATACATTTGAAGAAATGTGCATGGATTATGGAGGACATCAATTCACTGGTTTCATTTTCAATTATGATAAAAGTATAAATGGGTGCCTTGGTAGACCATATTATACCATGCTCCAGATAAGGAATTAATAATTGAGTTTTGTCACTCCATCATTTCTGAAGCAATTGGGTATTTCAAAATGTTAATTGTTAACATACCGCAATTATTTAATAGTTTGCTTCGAAAATGAAAACACATGTCTTGGCATTTCATTAGAATTGTCTCCTTGGAGACAATTCATACCAAGTTGACAATTCTAATGAAATACCAAGATGTGTTTTCATGGAAAATAAGAAAAATATGCTATATTTGTTTTCTGTTTACTGTTTTCTGCAGTATCATAAAGGTACCACAAATTTGTTTATTGCTTTTTGATACTCGCTACTTCTGATGTCAATTGGGTTTTTGGCAATTTTAATTGGGTATTTAAGCAAATACGCAGCTTATCTGGAGCACTGTTATACAACAAATGAGCTGTGGCTGTGACTGGAGATATGGGACTTATGTAATTTGTGGCCAATCTAGATCATCAAACATTTGCACTCTCCTACATTCTGATAATGATCAATGATTTGAAGCATGATCTGCATGTCCACGACAGAATTCTGCAAATTGCAGACCCTGATCAGCCCTGTGCATATGCCCATACTGATCTGTGTCTACACTGGTCACAAAGGCCTCATTTAATCAGTAACAGCCACAATGGGCAGAGCTCCAGTTAAGGTGCGTAATTTGGAGGTAAATTTCTCAATTCTCCATTGAAAATGGCAAATTGGGAGTGCTTTAGAATCGTCTCAATGAGACGATTCTAAAGCACTCCCAACTTTCCATTTTTGATGAAGAAATAACAAAATTTCACCCCCAAGTTAGTCAAATTACGCACCTTAACTGGAGCTCTGCAACGGGCTCTGCCTCCCAGAGATGAAATTCAGTGGAACACGGACAGTGAGTTTATGAGGTCTATAGTATTCACAACACCGATGTGGAGGGTGGTTACTGTAGGAATGAATGGCCTTTTTGTGGAATTTATCGGGGTATAAACTTGGAAAAGTCGCGGGAATACTGGACGAAGGCCGGAAGGCCTCGTCCAGTATTCCCGCGACTTTTCCAAGTTTATATCCCCGATAAATTCCACAAAAATGCCATTCATTCCTTATAATTCCAGCATTTTAAATAAATTCATCAAGAAAATGTGTTTATTTTCCGTTTTCTTAAGAATTATTTTAACTGCGCCTGACGGTTACGGAAAGTAGTTTGGCATGGGAGTTTACTGGGATATAAACTTTGGACAGAGACTTGCTACGGACCAATCAAATGTTAGGGAATTGTGTAAATATTTTTGTGCTGGAATTATTGTTGTAAGATAACCATTATCTCACAATTCGGATAAAGCAAACAATGTCGGAGAGGTGATACAAAATTTTGTAGTTATCTTTAACCATACATACATCTATAGTGGTGTTTGCAAACAGTGTAGATCCAGATGAACCCCTCGTGACGAGCTGTTTCATCAGGATGTGCACTTTCCGCAAATAATTTTCATGTTTTTTTAGAAGAAAAAAAAAAAAAACAAACCGTTTTATGAATTACGGTACCGGTAACTCATTTGAAAATCATTTAGTAACGATTGGATTGGTCGGATAATTAACATACCAAAATCAATTCCAGTTATGCAAGGTTAAAAAAGACAACTGTACAATTTATAAAGCGGATACAAGTCAGTGTGGCAGTCATACAGCCATACTGCATAACCAACCTTCGTGGCTTCTGTTTGGTGGAACATACGTCTCTCTACATCTGTCCGAGAGATGCTTTCAACCAGCTGAAACATACAGAGAATACCAGGCTAGCATCGTTTGATATTAATCCTTACAGACTGAATTGTCGTCTGCTGGAAATGCTTTGTTTTCAATATTTCTCGACAAAAAGAACGGTTTTGCCAGCGTATGAGAATCGTCTCCAGTGGAGACGATTCTCATGTGCTGGTAAAACCATTTTTTTTGTTAAGAATTAAGGCAAAAATGAAAAGCAGACGACACTTTCTGGCTCCTGTGTAGTGAGGGTTAAGTTTAGCAAGCAAGGCTGTTTGATAAATTTTATATCAAACCACTGGCCTCTGTCCGGCTAGCGCAATTGGTAACGAGTGTACTTCTCACCAATGCGACTTTGGTTCGATCCTTGACCGGGGCAGTATGCGAGATGGTATGGTGATTGCCAGACCGGACAAGTGGGTTTCCTTGTGTACTCTGGTTTCCTCTCACATTAAGGATCACACTTATGCCTCCATCTGTGGCAATGAACGCATTTGTATTAGTTTATTTGTTCGTTTGTCGAGGTTTAACGGCCTATCAACAGCTACGGTCATTTAAGGCCGGGTCAATGGGTTTAGTACTAAATCCCATATATTACCTGTACAAGTACATGTTCAAGTACATGTACAAATGGGGGGACAAATGGGGGAAAATCCCAAAATCAGAACTGAATATTTACAATAAAAAAACTATATATTCAGCCCTGAAATCAGAATAATCCTGATCTGATGCCAGGTCCTCGCCACACCAGAATCACTTGGCTCCCTCCCAAAAGCAGTGGGATCAGTAATAATCTTACTACTTTTATAATGGGCAATAACCCAAACATTTGTATATTAAAGTGCTTTCGCACTTGTTTGTAAGCATTGTAAAATAAACAAGGGCATCGTTATCACTAATCTAATCCCCTTGCTGGCAGCCTTGATTATAAAAGACTTTTTTTTTTAAACATTTTTGCCTTACAAACAAGTTGAATAGAAGTCCTCAGTGACCTTGGGCAGTCGAAAGTGATTCGTATGCAAAACAAATCACCATCCCTAGACACACATTGTGGACAAAGATTATCAAGGGTACGTACATGGACTAACGCTATATCCCCATCTTGCCTATTGGCGAGGGGATAATAAAGTTTAAACTTAAGCCCAGAGTTCTACTTGTCAGGTAACATTTTATGCTAAGAAGGCACATGTGTAATGTTGATTTCTAGAAATGAATACAGACTTGTTCGAGTTGCGAGATCAGTGTAACCAGAGATCAGCATGTGCATCAGCAAATTCATAATAACCCACCTTGAAATATGACCGATATACTGTGTTTAGTTGCTTAATTATTAGGTTTTCTATACATCCATGACAGGTACATCTGGGGGCCGTTTCACTAAACTGTGAACAACTAAAATGTTTGTAAGTGCAAACTTGGGATCGTCTGGAAATTTCAATTGGTGGATTTACATTTATTGAGCATAGGCTGCATATGCAGACTATGCTCAATAAATGTAAATCCAATAATTGTTTACAAGAAAACATTGTTAATGTGAAATTTACAGACTATCATAATTTTGCACTTACAAACATATTAGTCATACAAAGTTTAGTGAAATGGCCCCGTGTTCTACATATACCGTAATCCCAGCTACCGCATTAATTTGTGTTGATTCCCTCCACCATGGTTTAGGTGTCATACTGTAGCTGTACACATAACATCTCCAAATGTATACACTACACATACATGTAACATCTGTATTGGAGAAGACTAATTACCTTGCTACGCTGTAAATCCTCCGTTTTCTGGTACCTTTTCACGGCATGAAATGATGCATTCTTGAATCTAGACAGGAAACAAACAAACACTCATCAGTGGCACATGCAAATGTTTGAACAAATGTATGTGGTACATTTCCCATATTTTTTGCTTTACTGGAACATCTTGCTTGCTTTATACTACATTTGTATTTTCATAAGCTCTAAAATTTAATGATAAAAGTTGCCAAAAAATATCAAAGTGCGAATACACTTTTGTTGATTTAATATATTTATTAAACTTGCTGACTGATTTCATAAGAAACGAGGCAGAGAGCCTTGTTTCTTACGAAATCAGTGAACTTGTTCAATATATATCACATTAAATCATCACTCATGACATCATGTAAGATCCTCTATATCTCACATGGACACTGCTATGCAGATAACCCCCATCAGCCAGTTGGTGGGGCGGAAATTAGTGTGTTTGCTTGCCAAAGGGAGCCACGAAGACACGACACTTACATGGCTAGGTCCTCCGGGGACAGTGTATATACAGGCTGTAGCTGTTTGACATCGGTCACCAGGTTCTGCCACAGGAACTCAGAAAACTTGTCTTTGTGACTGTCACTGCAATATTGATGTACAATTGTACCCATTACATTCAAAATACATTTTTGGGTGTACGAACATTTTGAAATATTTCCTTTCTAATTTTGTTATTTCTGAATGAAACCTTCAGACGGTTCAAATGGTGATCACAACATATATTTCCGATGAGAAATACTGGTAAAGAAAATATTTACAATTTTCCATCGGTAGAATGGTATATCCTCAGATTGTAATGGGCTAAAACAACAGGATTCCCACAACTAGAAAAAACAATTCAGAGAACATATCTTTCACACTTTAGTACCTGGAATGGCCCAAATGGGCATGTATTGCTCACCTGAAATTATTATTCCATGACAGTTGATTATATATACCAAGTTCCATCAAAATTTGTCTGCAAGTTTATAATTTGAATAATACTTCAGGTTATCTCAAACAAAGTACAGTCCATGGGCGGCTAAAATATCACAGGACAAATGGGTCGGTATTGAATTTCAAGCCCCGAAAAGGAAAACATATAAGCAATTTATAAAAATATAATAACACAAGAGCTCCGCGGAGCAAAATGTCCCGCCTGGCGCAGTTTGATAGTATATATGGAGCTTGTAATAACCTTGGGGTTAGTGAGCACCATGGGCTTTCTGTAGAATGATGCGGGATGTTGTTACAAATGCATGTATGGAATATTAAAGCATAAACTGAGCGTTAACTTTTCCAAACACGTAAATTTCTAAGTCAGTGACCTTGACCTTTGGGGTTAGCGGGCACCATGGGCTTTCTGTAGAATGATGCGGGATGTTGCTACAAATGCATGTATGGAATATTAAAGCATAAACTGAGTGTTAATTTTTTCAAACACGTAAATTTCTAAGTCAGTGACCTTGACCTTTGGGGTTAGCGGGCACCATGGGCTAATTAACGCTCAGTTTATGCTTTAATATTCCATACATGCATTTGTAACAACATCCCGCATCATTCTACAGAAAGCCCATCATTCTACAGAAAGTAGAATGATGAGCTTTCTGTAGAATGATGCGGGATGTTGTTACAAATGCATGTATGGAATATTAAAGCATAAACTACGAAAGTAGAATGATGGGCTTTCTGTAGAATGATGCGGGATGTTGTTACAAATGCATGTATGGAATATTAAAGCATAAACTACGAAAGTAGAATGATGGGCTTTCTGTAGAATGATACGGGATGTTGTTACAAATGCATGTATGGAATATTAAAGCATAAACTGAGCGTTAATTTGTAAGTCAGTGACCATTGGGGTTAGCGGGAACCATGGGCTTTCTGTAGAATGATGCGGGATGTTGTTACAAATGCATATATGGAATATTAAAGCGTTAACTTTTCCAAACACTGAAATTTCTAATTCAGTGACCTTGACCTTTGGGGTTAGCGGGCACCAGGGGCTTTCTGTAGAATGATGCGGGATGTTGTTACAAATGCATATATGGCATATTAAAACATAAACTGAGCGTTAAAACTTAGCGTTAACTTTTCCAAACACGGAAATTTCTAAGTCAGCGACCTTGACCTTTGGGGTTTGCGGGCACCATGGGCTTTCTGTAGAATGATGCGGGATGTTGTTACAAAAGCATGTATGGAATATTAAAGCATAAACTGAGCGTTAACTTTTGAAAACAAACAAATTTCTAATTCAGTGACCTTGACCTTTGGGGTTAGCAGGCACCATGGAATTTCTGTAGAATGATGCGGGATGTTGTTACAAATGCATGTATGGAATATTAAAGCATAAACTGAGCGTTAACTTTTCCAAACACGGAAAGTACTAAGTCAGTGACCTTGACCTTTGGGGTTAGCGGGCACCATGGGCTTTCTGCAGAATGATGCGGGATGTTGTTACAAATGCATGTATGGAATATTAAAGCATAAACTGAGCGTTAACTTTTCCAAACACGAAAATTTCTCTAAGTCAGTGACCTTCACCTTTGGCGTTATAGGGCATCATGGGCTTTCTGTAGAATGATGCGGGATGTTGTGACAAATGCATGTATGGAATATTAAAGCATAAACTGAGCGTTAACTTTTCCAAACACGGAAATTTCTAAGTCAGCGACCTTGACCTTTGCGGTTTGCGGGCACCATGGGCTTTCTGTAGAATGATGCAGGATGTTGTTACAAATGCATGTATGGAATATTAAAGCATATATAAACTGAGCGTTAACTTTTCCAAACACGGAAATTTATAAGTCAGTGACCTTGACCTTTGGGGTTAGCGGGCAACATGGCTTTCTGTAGAATATGCGGGATGTGTTACAAAGGCATGTATGGAATATCAAAGCATAAACTGAAGCGTTAACTTGTTTTCCGAAACACTGGAAAATTTTCTAAAGTCAGAGATGACCTTGACCTTTGGGGTTTAGCGGGCACTCCATGGGCTTTCAGTAGAAATGATGCAGGATGATTGTTACAAATGGCAATGTAATGGGGAAAATTATTAAAGCATTAAACTGAGCGTTATCTTTTCCCAAAACGGAAAATTTCTAAGCTTCAGTTGACCTTGGACCTTTGGCAATTAAGCGGGCATCATGAGGGGGCTTTACTGTAAGAATGATGCCGGGATGTTTGTTACAAATGCATGTATGGAATAATTAAAAGCAAAAACAAACTGAGCGTATTAACTTTGTTTTCCAAGCAAGGAGGAAATTTCTAAGTCAGCGGACCCTATTGACCTTTGGGGTTTGCTGGGCACCATGGGCTTTTCTGTAGAATTGATGCAGGGATGTTATTTTAACAAATCGCAATGTATGGTAATATTAAAGCATAAACTGAGCGATTAACTTTTCCAAACCAAACACGGAAATTTGTAAGTCAGTGACCTTGACCTTTGGGGTTAGCGGGCAACATGGGCTTTCTGTAGAATGAAATGCATGTATGGAATATTAAAGTATTCCATTGAGGAAAACAGAAGTTACAATGAATTAACCTGAGCGTTAAGTTTTAGAAACAGAGCTAAACGCAAAAACTTAACGTTGAATGCATGTGAAAAGTAGGTCAATCAACCATGAAAACTAGGTCAAGGTCACATGGGCTCCCTCTGTGTGAGATGGTTACATCACAGTGTTGATGTATACCGAAGCATTCCATCAAGGGAAACAGAAGTTGTAATACATTAAACCGAGTGTTAACTTTTCCAAACACGGAAATTTCTAAGTCAGTGACCTTGACCTTTGGGGTTAGCGGGCACAATGAGATTTCTGTAGAATGATGCGAGATGTTGTTACAAATGCATGTATGGAATATTAAAGCATTCCATTGATAGAAAAAAACAGAAGTTACAATGAATTAACCTGAGCGCTAAGTTTTAGAAACAGAGCTAAACGCAAAAACTTAACGTTGAATGCATGTGAAAAGTATGTCAATGAACCATGAAAAGTAGGTGAAGGTCACATGGGTTCCCTCTGTGTGAGATGGTTACACCACAGTGTTGATGTATACCAAGTATGGAGGTCGTAGGAGTTATAGTTTTCTGGAAACTGACCTAAACGCAAAAACTTAACGTGAAATGCCGCCGACGACGACGGAAAAGCTATGCCTATGTCCCGCTTCTGCTAAAGCAGGCGGGACAATAAATCATAAGATCTATCACCTCTGAAGGCAACTAATCCAATATTTTGAAATTAATTGTCTTACTAAAGTGTTTTTATGGACCTTTCGGCAGCCATCTTGGATGACGTAATCATCCAATTTTTATATAAATTGTGATCGTCTCCTCGATATTTGATATATAACATGACCATATTTGGTCAAATGTGAAATTTGACCCCGACTTGACCCCCGCCCATTTTTTATCCCGGGGTCATCATTAACTTTTAACAAATCTGATAGAGCATTGACTATCGATCATTCCTGCCAAGTTGCGTTGAAATTTGCCCGACGGTTTGTCAGAAGGTATTTTAAGAAATTTACCTACTTTTCCACGGCGGCCATCTTGGATTATATGATGACTTCCAATTGTACAAATCTTACGTGCCCCCACCAATAGATCATCCATGTGAAGTTAGACCAACATTGGCTCAACGGTTCGGGAGAAGACGTTTGAAGTTGTGTACGAATGGACGAGGGATAAAAAGCGGTAACAATTATCTCACTAGAGCCTTTGGCTCAGGTGAGCTAAAAACAAATCACTAATGGTGTATATTATACATGTACTGATGAAATGGCCCTATCATGAGTCTATGCTGATCCCATTCAGTCAAGTCAGCATTATTTATATAATTAAACAAGAAAATGTGAACACAAAAATGCCCCAATGGGCAGATTGGAGAAACTCCAGCAAACTTTTTAACTGGACACGCAGTCCAAACACTATAATTATGCCTCCCGGCTCTACCGAGATTGTGGGAATAAAAAAAAATTTTTTGATCAGCCTGTTGTCTGTATGAGGACATATAATGTACACACTCACTGGTCATCCTAAGAACCATTTGATGCATATACATGTATATGGCTGTGACTTGAGAAACGGGGCTTATGGTATTTCTGACCAGTGTAGCGCCTGATCAAATAGCACACTCGTGTAGCCTGATAACGATCTACATTGCCTGTTAGGAGCATGGCGGGTGTTTCATGGATGGAATGGCAAACAGTGCAGATCCTGTCCAGGCTGTGCGGCTGCACAGGCTGATCTGAATCTGCACTGGACGCAAACCCCAAAAGTCCCATTTATCCAGTGACAACCACATTATCTATGTTGGTGCTAGATTTCCAAATTAGTAGCCAAAATGAACTGATAACACGAAAACAGGCAATAGTAGTTTACAATTGCTCCGATATTTGAAAAGCATAGTACTTTTTCAAGTAATTTCTGATTTTTTTAGTAAATGTACCATAGCCAAATTTGTCCATTTCTAAAATATTAGTAGCCAAATGTCTACTGTGGCTACCAGTAGCGCCAACATAGATATATGCCACAGTACCTAGCTATGTGTTCCACTAGGGCCCCGCCTACAATGGTAGTAAGTTCCACTCGTGTATGCTTGTCCACGTCCATCGCACAGAAGTAGCACCAAAACTTTGCACCTACTTCAAAATCAGGTCCCTGTACTTGAGGTGAAAACATATCCTTCTTCACAGATTGAATCTGTAATGTAACAAGAGTGAATAAGCCTGTTAACCCTTTCCCTGTTTTGCGATATTTCGACTCTTCCAAATCCAAAACATCTGAATAAAACAATAAAATGCTGGGTCAATTGATGGTTAAATTATCTGATAGAGTAGAAAACATTGTGGGAAAAGGAGAAATTGCTTGTTACAAGCAATTTCTCCTTTTCCCACAATGTTTTCAAAAGACATCTTCTGCAGAGGCGTGAAAAGTCGTTTCTATCAGGGAAAGGGTTAAGGCAAATATTAACCGCCATCTTTATGATTTCTAAATCATGCGACAGGCAGTGATTTGGTTGGCTAATTGAGACTAATCAAGAACGTCAGCACAATTTACCCAAATCTACCCAAATCTTCATTAAAAATAACATTTATGATTATATTATATACGTTTTCAACAATATATCATTAGTATATCATACAATAAGCACATTTTGACCGAAAAAGGGAAGAATAACGCACATATTTCCGCAGGAAAATGATTAATATACATGTAGCATTATTATAAAGGGAGACTACCGTGATCGAGACTCATTAATTATGTCTCAGTTGTGTAACTTTAAGTTGCCATCGATCATGATTTCATATGGCACATATACTAGTCCAACTGTCTAACCGGTCACCTCCATAGTATTGCAATATTTATTTCGCTGAGTAATTATATGCCAACATCTTTTTGAAATAGTTAAAAACAAAGTATAATGCATTCAATGAATGTTTTTATTAGCATAAATGACTTCTGGACATATATAATTTAGTTATTACAATTTAATTTACGGAGATACATTTCAAAACCCACACAGGAAGGCATAATGGAGAAATAGAAAAGTTTGCATATTCTTAATATTGATCTACAATAACAATAATAAACAATCTTGTATTAAGAAAATTGATGAAAATGAACCTTAATATGCATGCAATATATATATTTTTAAATTTGTGTATGGTTTGGATATCTTGTCAAATAGCTTGAATGTTTTTCCCACCTCTATGTAGACAAAGCCCAATATTGTATTGATCAGAACACAGTGTATTTTAGTGGAGTAGCTCGTTATAGATAGTCGATTATGTACAATATGGGAAACTGTAGGCAATTCAATTACCCCGATTAAAGAGGATTAGAGGGTGATATTTGAAAAGCTATTAATGCAATGATTCTTTCAAAACATATCATGGGGGGTGGATTATGTAAAGGGGTGATTATGTCCTCCCTTGAATTTTGATGTGGGGGGGGGGGATTATGTCCTACCTGTGATTTTGGACGGGGGGTGGGGGGGGGGGGGGATTTTGTCCTACCTGCAGTTTAGACGGGGTGGTGGGGGGGGTGGGGGGGTGGTTTTCCTCCTGTGTCAAAAATCATTGGGGGGGGGATTATGTCCGGGGGGGGGGGGGGGAGGGGGGGGGGGGGATTTTGTCCGTATCCCTTATGTACGAGATGAAAAACAGTGTAGACCCTGATCAGACTGTGATTTCAAATTTCCCTAGAGGTATAGCCTCAACAAGTGATTATGTACAAGATGTCTACACGTCCTGGCAACAACGGCTAGTATACAGTCGACACCTTCACACTAACTCCTTGTATCAACATTAGAGAGGTTCTACATCTTTTTTTATTTGTATTTCAATTAAAAATCATCATTCCCATTCAGCATGTTTAGCCATTATAAGTGGATTATCTTCCTTGGCTTGCTAGTATAAGTTTATCGTGGTACTCTCCCTTTATTTCATATACAAATATTTCCATTTTGCATCAAAACATTAAAATGGGCCCTGTTATTATGATGTATATAGCTTAATTTATTAACACATATAGTAATTATATGAAGATTTGGGTAAATTTGGGTAAATCGTGCCACCCATCATTGATCAAGAATGCCTTTAGTCTCCTGCAGCCAACCGATCGACTGCGTGTCACGTGGATTAAGTATCTTCCAATATGGCAGCTAATATTTATTGATAATCAGGAAGTGAATGTGTTTGATTTCAAAAGCAAATTCAGGTTAGTTTGATGTGTATTTGTAGTTTACACTCGAAATCGTTGAGATTTATATTGATGTATTAGAAACTGTAAAATGTATGCCGAAAACTCACCCCAAACAGCGACATGCTGTGTTGTGTAGGTGATTCCGTTATAATGTGATTTTCGTACAACGGTGGTGAATGCCAGGTCGATACCTTGACAGTGATATAATGCATCAGTCAATGTAAATCCCCGCCCCCCCCCTCCGGGGGAGGGGCGGGGCTTTACCGGGGCATACCCCGGGGCTTTTACCTTTCATGATGCCCCGCACTGCGGGGACTTTACCGGGGCTTTAACTGTTGCTAAGAAATTGAGCGGGGACATACCCCGGGGCTTTACCGGGGTTTTATCAGACTGTTATCAAGATATGTACATGTATGTTTACCTGAATACTGTTGTGTGGGAGGGGTGACATGGGTTTAAACTGTTTAATACGATCTACTTTCACTGTGGACTGCTTAATACTGGCAAATTTTGTTTAATATAAACAAAAAAAATTGTTCTTTTCAAATAATTCCTCTGTTTATATTGCACTGCCGTTATCCATTATCCCAGCCCCCCCCCCCCCCCACCCCCCCCAACACGTGGAAAATTCTGAGACATTCCCCCCCTCCCACACACACTGAAGGAAAACCCGAGACCCCCCCCCCCCTGGAAAGTGATTCATTACCCGAACCAACCCTGGAAAATCCCGAGACCCCCCCCCCCCACCCCACTGGAAAAATCCTATTTCTCACACACACACCCTCCCCATGTAAGTAAAAGTATAAAGTGCTGCCTTTTATACTATTAATAGGGGGGGGGGGGTGTACTTTTTATGAACCCTGTCTCGAAGAGCCGGTGTCATAGTGTTGCACCGTCCGTGTGTCCCCGTGCGTTAATACGGTTAAGAAGTTTGTATCATGCAAGGGTCCACTTTTGCGCTATTTAATACTATTCTACACATATCCGACCTTCCTTCTACCGAGTCCGTGGGTGGTGCCAAAGGTTAGCGGCTATTTATTTGGTTACTACTATTAACAGGAACGTACCTATTTCAAAGCAACAAACACATATTTACCCTGTACTTAGTCGACCCTACTTGTCCTAACTGTCATTTGGAGGCGGAGCTAGGATGCGTCACACATGCTACTAAGATGCCCAGCACTACACGAAGTTCGGAAACAGACCTACCCGGCGTTTCGTCAAGAAATCCAAAAAAGTGCTAGGAGACTCGAACTTTTACAAACTAAACATATCGGTCATTACCCAGCTGATCATCGACTGTAACGGTTTCAAAAACAACTATATCACTAAGTCAACACCCTAGAAATAGAACGAGTAGCAGGCCAAATGTGCTACCAATTACATCTACAACGAATAAAGCTGCTTGGGTTGTAATAATGGCTTCCCATACTAATAAAAGTTCCCAGATATCTACTATTTATAAGTGACATTTTGCTCTACTAACAAACAATCATTTTCGTGCAAGAATATTTTCACATTTAAAATCACCAGATGGCCCCGCAGTGCGGGGCATTTTACCGGGGGGGGGGCTTTTTTACGAGACCCAATGGTTGCCCCGCAGTGCGGGGCCTTCACCGGGGCTTTAACAGCAACGAAAATATAAGCCCCGCTATTCCCCCGGAGGGGGGGGGCGGGGACTTACATTGACTGATGCATAATCACCACACAGGCGCATTTGAATTTTGTACATTGTTTACAAAGGTGGTTCATGTACAAACAATAATTGATCATCCAAGACACACTAAAAACGTTTTGACTTCATGAAGTTTGGACTTATTTGCGTATTTTTACACATATGTGGTTATGACTGGAGAAATGGGGTTTATGGAGTTTGTGACCAGTGTTACTGCGGCAGCTAATCTAATAGTCAAATGTGACTGTATTGACGTACCATATAGATAGATAGCAGCACGATTTACCCTCGCATGCACTACACAACTATAGATGTACCTTTAGCTTAAACTTTTTAAAAATATTTTTAATTATATTTTGATGTATCTTGGAATATATATGTTTCTTTCTTTTCTTGTGGCTGATGCTACATAATTTACAATATTCAAACTGGCGAAATGATGTTTTCTCCGATTCCATAATTTGTTGTTGTTGTTGTTGTTGTTGTATGTCTGTAATTCAGGCGCTTATTTATCGCCTCAATCTCTCAGCCACTTTTTTCCGACACATCCGCGTTGACCTGTACCTGAGTCAGTCGGGTAAATAAATGCTTGGATTTAACGACGGCACTGGCTCGATGATTGTCGTCTCCCAAGAAATGAAAAAGAAAGGAGGTGGATATAGAGGAAACCGGCCACAGGGGGCCTAGCTCTTATTAGAATAGTCCCCTCTGGTTCTTTAACGTGCCCAGACTCTCCTTCAAATCTGATACACGGGAGTCTTTATTTACATATCACAGTACAGATAGTCATATAAGTAATAGAGAATTTCGTCATTATTGTGTCCATAATAACTGAAAATATAAACACATATCTGGAGGCCTCAATTGTCGTTCGCCAATATCCTAACATATATATATACCAAAGTCCCAACCGAATTAGGCGGTGTATGTGCATAGCTGTATATATGGTGCGATATGAGAAATCGTAATCTCACAAAAAAAATACAAACGAACCGGAAATCGTTTAGAGGATTTGCGAGAAATTAAGTAATATCACCTTTAAGTAACAGGCTTTGACCAGATTGGATTTCAACCAATGTGAAGGTCAATGCCACCCGAATGGCACTGGATGGATAAATATCAATGTGGGGAAGACAGATGATTTTTGGTAATGATCCGCCTAACGGATCAAGAGATATGCGCAGTTAGGACTACAGTGTATGTCCAACATTTACGTCACACAACATGTACGTCCCACAAACGTTAAGGTCACCAAGGTGAATGTCAATGTCACCCAAATTAGCTATCAATGTGAGGATGCTATTGACGAAATTTGGTAATGGTCTGACCAACGGATCAAGAGATATGGGAAATTTGGCTACGTCTAAAATTTACGTCCAAATTGTTATCGACGACGATGACGACGACGACTCGTCGCCGAGATATGGGAAATTTGGCTGCGTCCAAAAATTTACGTCAAAATTGTTAACGACGACGATGACGACGACGACTCGTCGCCGCCGCCACCGCCGCCGCCGCCGCCGCCGACGACGACACCAGAATTGTGACCGCTATGTCTTACTTGCTATTATCGTTGGTGAGACAAAAATGAACATTGCGAAAATGGAATATATTAAACTACAAAAAATACAATATCCAAAGTCATCTACTTGCACGTGACACATCGTTAGATCATGATGTACACATGTTATGTAGTGGTACATGTAGCATGAAGGTATTCCAAGCTGTATGCGAATTATAGTTAGGACAAGGTCCTTTTGTATGATTGGCGGATGGACTGACACTGGTAAATGATGATGCTTCCACAATAAATTGGTGTGGGGAGGGGACGGCATAAAATGCATAGCCTTGAACTATACTGCCGTTACGCACAATGTTCGAGCACTTTTGTGCGTACATGACTAATTTTGACGTTGAATTCATATGGTGTGCCTTGTCTACAGTAACATATACACTAATTTCATTGTGGGATTGGGTAATTTCACATTAAATATTTATCCAGAATATTCAACAACAAATCAAGGGCGTCGTTATGCCGGTGGAGGTTCGATCCCCCTTTTTTGGACCCAGCAGGACTTTTTTATATAAATGATATCCGCGATAGCCATTTTCAGTGCATGCATGAACGGCCATTATATCATCTAAATGGCCTACTACTTTAGTGCATGCATGAACGGCCATTATATCATCTAAATGGCCTACTACTAACAAAACAGAGTAACCATTAAGCGACGTCACACATGATATTGCGATTAGCCAATTTTCAGAAATGCGCTTCTTCAATTGATCCAAAACGCTCTTTGCCCAGGAGCTAGTTGTTGTCTAAAAAGTCCAGAATGCAGCTGTGAAGCAACCGAAATACGTAAGGGGTTCAGGGGCAACCCCTGAGACCCCTTACATATTTCGGTTGCTTCACAGCTGAAAGTCGAACCCCATTTTCAAAAATGCTGGTGACGTTCATGCAAATTTAATTGTTTGCATCTGCCAATGAATCTCTTTATTTTGCTTAAACATACTGTCATATCGACAAACACGGGTGTGTTTGTTTTCAGTTCAATCCATCACAATGCAATTATTCGCATGTTACTGTTTGAAATGTATACTAGGCAATGCCATATACTTTTACCTAACTGCAAATATATGTGCCATTAACCATTTTATGGCGTGTTTCAGGTACACAATCATAATTATTTAATTCCATTTAAATACATGTTTCTCTCGCACACAATACATAAGTGAACTTTAGGAGAAAAAAACACACACAACAGAATGTATTGTAATGCAAAATATTTCCTCTGGTGTATTTAAGCTGCAATGATGACACCGAAGATAGCGAACAGAGAACTAGCATAGTCAGATAGTACCAGCATTTCAGTTTGACAAGGACTACCACAACTCTGAAACCATGATAATCTAACAATTTCAATCTGACTTCAGCCATTATCTAAAATGAGCAGTGCATTGGTCTTTCTGGTGGGCATGTGAAGTAAATGTCAAAAAGGTGACATTAGCTGCATGTCAAAAGGCACGTTTTGTAAAATTATATACATTATTTATCAATAAAAAATGAGTCTTATTAATGATATCGGGTCCTGTCACTGTCTTTATCATAATTGTGCCTGTGACTGGAGAAATGGGGCTTATGTGTGTTTCGACCAGTATATATCCAGATCAGCCTGTTCATCCGCATAGTCTGATCAGGATCCGCACTGTTCTGACTTCATCATTCCATTAATGAAACGCCCCTCGTGCTTTTAACAAGCAATGTAGATCGTTATATATTAGGCTACATGAGTGTGCTATTTGATCAGGAGCTACACTGGTCAAAAATCCCATGAGCCCCATTTCTCCAGTCACATTCACATATCTGCATTTATTTCCAAGTTCAAAGAAGCAGAGACATAGAGATAAATCCGGCAGTATATATATGTATATAGAAATTAACCCTTAAAATGATGGGAACAAAAATGTCGTCTGCTGTTGTTATATATTTTGCCAATATGGTTTGACAGCACTTTAGAAACATTTCCATTGGAAATGATTATAAAGTGCTGTCAAACCATGTTTTTGATGTGGAAAATATAACCTAAACAGCAGGCGAGAATATTTAAGTAAGCAGTGTAAGGGTTAATGACAACATCCTAGTTATTCTTGATGCAGGCATGACGACCAGATTGCAAGCAAGTGACACTCCTGTACACATACAGGTATACGTACACCTACGGAGCCCCGCAGGGGACGTAGCATTCCTTTTTATTAATTCGTTCCCACGAAGTAACAATTCGTTCCCACGAATTAACAATTCGTTCCCTCAATTTAACAATTCGTTCCCACGAATTAACAATTCATTCCCACGATCGTGCGAACGAATTGTTAACTGTTAATTCGAGGGAACGAATTGTTATTTCGTGGGAACGAATTAATAAAAAAATCCATATCCCCTGCCGGGCTCCCCTACCAGCCTGCGGGCTAACAACCGATGGAGGGTCAGTGTACAGACACAAACACCCGGTGACCACATCTATGCAATGTAATGTGGGATCAACGATTTGAAATTCCAGTAAATGCTTTAACCTTGTACGACAAAACATCCCCAGACATCACCCAGACCCGCCTAAGACACGTACAGTGTCATTCTTATCCGATCCTATTACATGCATGAATGTTCTACTTCCATTCAAGTTATATAAACACTTCATATCATTCCGTAATATGTTTAGCAATTATGGTTCTGTAACATAGTGCAGGCCCAGTTTATACCGCGATTCCCTACTTGCATACTACCATTTCACTCTATGCTGGTCTTACGGGGCGCCAAGTGGGACATGGCTCAATTTTGTCAACAAAATTCATTTTTGTGCCACAAAATTCAATTCTGTGTCACAAAATTCACTTTTGTGCCACCAAATTCAATTCTGTGTCACAAAATTCAATTCTGTCAATTCTGCACACGCATGTAAGAAGGACTACCATTGGTCAGAAACTGCACTGGAGAAATGGGTCACGGTCGCCGATCTACACATTCAATGTCGATGATTTATTTCTCATTCTGCCGATGATTCATTTCTCATTCTGCCATTTTGCTTCAACTATCTCCAAACAGTCAAACGTTGACAAACCCATTCGTATTTAAACTCATTTGCGTTATAATTGTACACATAATTCAATGTACATGTAGATCTCCCGCGAGTACTGACGTCATTTAGTGTATATCGCAAGGTACATTTGCCCCAGTTAAATCAATAATACACACGCTGTGGCCTGTGTTCTGACTGCTGTCTGTTTTATAAACAGAATGTGTGTATTGGGCCATTTGAGGGAAACCATTTGTAGTATTTGTGTAGATACCATGGATACATGTACTAAGATGGTGTATACTGTAAATAATGCATGTAGACACATAGTTGCGAACACGTAACTTCGCAATTAGTAGACACAGATCCAATTACCATTTGTTTCACAAGGTTAGATCTACTGTTAGAATACGACGTCATCTAATGTCATTTTCGAGCATAAAACGTTACCTGATAAATAGAATACCAGGCTAGTGTATTTTAATATCAAGTTTATCAGGCTCGGCTCGGAAACGGTAGGAATTCCTCGGCAAGCCTCGGAATTCCTAGCGTTTCCTAGCCTTGCCTGATAAACTTATATCAAAATACACTAGCCTGGTATTCTTCTATATATGGGCATGCTCTCAGGTCTAGCTAGTCCCGGCTACTTTAATGTTTGACCCTGTTTACATAATTGAGGTGAAAATTCTGAATATTTTCCTTATTTCTCCTTCAAAGTATATATGCTTATATGGTGTGACCACTCATTTGTAATCATAATATAACCAAAAATAACTGTCCATAAAGAAGTATAATATTGATATATTGGGTTATATTTTCGCATTGAAATATTTAAACCTGCAAGTGTACTCCACCATCTAGTAAAATGGACTAAGACCGATCTCAACCAATCAACGTAGAGATGACATAGACTATCCTACGCAAACTAATTATTGTGGACAAAAATGAATTCTGTCCTACAAAACTGAATTTTCTTCACAAAACTCAATTCTGTCTTACAAAATTGAATCCTTTATAACAAAAATGAATTTTGTATACGAAACGTATGCAGAATTGAATTTTGTGACACAGAATTGACAGAATTGAATTTTGTGACACAGAATTGAATTTTGTGACACAGAATTGAATTTTGTGATTTTTAGTGTTACAAAACTCAATTTTGTACACATAATTAACCTGTCCTGCATGGCGCCCCGTAGGTTTCACATGATAACACGTAATGTTTCAAGCATATGGCTCTGTAGAATAAGTGGCGTGGATTACCCAATACAACATAGGGCGTTTTCACATGAGCTCCCTGTCGTACGCGTACTAAGGCCTCGACACATCCACTCGTCCGCTCGTATTGACGAGTGAATTTTCGATCTGGACGAGTGGTAATTTGAATAGACAGTGCAGCAAAAACATATATTGTTGAAATCCAATCTGGACGAGTGGAAAATTAAGAATTTGTCTGTCATTGTCATCATCGTTGACTCCCAGTGACAACATAGTTATATAGCACCGTAACCAGTGTAGTTCTAGATTAGCATGCGCATCCGCGCAGTGAGTCTGATCACAGGTGGAAGACTCGGACATATGACACAAAAAAAATGCCTATTAAAAAATCCCATTACCCCACCCACTTGGTCTCGTACATTAATAAATAAAAGATGGTAATGTACGAGACCAAGTGGGTGGGGTAATGGGATTTTTTTAATAGGCATTTTTTTGGTGTCATAGGTCCGAGTCTTCCACCTGTGAGTCTGATTAGGACATATACACTGATAGTTAATTCATATGCAGCTGTGTTGAATTTCAAACCTTGATCAGACTGCGAGGATGCCCAGGCTGATCTGGGTCTACACTAATCCGTTATCTTTAAAATTGAATACTAGTATCACTGACTGTTCACAAAGGCCGTAAGACCCATTTCTTGCAAACTGATACCTTTGCAAAATATGGCAAACATTGTTGACCATTCCGATTGAGAAAATATGGCAAACATTGTTGACCATGGCAGGCATGCACACATTGGTACGATGGTTTTGTCCTGTGCTGGTTTGATAAGGCATGGTGTTCGCAGTGCTCCAGATAAGGAATTAGTAATTGAGTATTTTCACTCCATCATATCTGAAGTAATTGCAATTTGGGTATATCAATATTTTAATTGGGTAAAATAAAATCACACTACTGTTTACACATCAACAGACAGCAATTATTGAATAGTTTGCTTCGAAATGAAAACATGTCTTGGCATTTCATTAGAATTGTCTCCTTGGAAATACCAAGATGTGTTTTCATGGAAAATAAGAAACATATGCTATATAATTATTTGTGGTCTGTTTATTGTTTTCTGTAGCATGATAAAGGTACCACAATGTCAAATTTGTTATTGCTTTTTGATACTCGCTACTTCTGATTTCAATTGGGTTTTTTGGAAATTTTAATTGGGTATTTACGCAAATACGCAGCTTATCTGGAGCTCTGAGTGTTGTTTGACCTTTTCCACACGTGAAGTACATTATTTACCTGAGGGTATTTTACCACAGCGAGTTCTTTTGTTTGCGCCGTGAGTAAATTTCACGTGCGAGCTCGTGGCTATTGACCGAGAGGTGGACATTTTAATCCGTTGATCAATCACTTGGAGACTGACTGTGTTCGAGATAACGTGAAGATTTTGTCTTGCAGGTATATGAATTAGTCTGGTAAGAATTGAGTGGGTGGGGAAGGGGCAGAAATAGTGTTAGGTTAGTGGAAGTGAGGCATATGTGCAAATCCTAGATCATATATAATTTGAAGGGAGCCTAGCTGCAGGCCCGTAGCCAGACCTGTTTGAAGGGGCGGGGGGGGGGGGGGGTCGTTTCGAAGGCTCAAGGGGTCTGAAGTATCTACCTGTTTGAAGGGGGGGGGGGGGGGTCGTTCGAAGGCTCAAGGGGTCTGAAGTATCTATGGGGGACTAAAAAAGTGGACCTCAAGGCTAAAAAAGTGAACCGCTCCGACCCCCCCTGGCTACGGGCCTGAGCTGTGTTATAGGTTATTTTCTTATAGACATAGTTTTGATCTAGCCTTCAAACTGCAAACTACTATAATACTCGGGTCTACATTTGAACTGCCTGCCAGCCTTTTGTCCTGTTATCTCGTCTACCGATTGCAGAGAGGTATTGCCCTTGACTTAGTGAAAATTACTGATTTTTAACTTGTGTTGCCAGTAACTCAAAAAGTATTTCAATGATTTGAGTTACAGGCATGAAACTATATAGGGTTTGACAGCACTTTAGAATCATTTCCTGGAAATGATTCTTAAAGTACTGTCAAACCATGTTTTTGATGAGTAAAATGGCGAATGAAACAGAAACAGCAGACAACACAATTTAATTGAGCATTGTAATTAGGGTTAACCTGTTGCACGCTAGCGGTGAAAACAACAACAAAATATGTCGTGGAATTTCATTAAAAAATATTAATGAAGTGTCATCTGCTGCTATATTTGAACTATTTTTAGCCATTATTTTCTCAGCATGCAAAGAGTTAACCCTTACACCGCTATCTTAATTCATTTTCTATTTTCCATTTTTTATCATCAAAAACATGCTTTGACAGCACTTTTGAATAATTTAAAACATGCTTTGACAGCACTTCAGAATCATTTCCATTGAAAATGATTCTGAAGTGCTGTCAAACCATGTTTTCATTGAGAAATAAGGCAAGATATAAAAGCAACAGCAGACGACAATTGTTGTGTGTAGCGGTCTAAGGGTTAATGTAAATGCAGTGTTTGCCCTAATATTTAGAATAGTATGATTAGTAGCATTTGTAGCTAGCTATACAGTTGATAGCTATAGAAGATGCACTTTTAGTATTCAATATACTTAATGCATATAATTCTATGTATTTTGCATCATTACATTATATATATATCAATGCATATATGTATGTATTTTGTATCAATAGATGTAAGCTTTTTGATGCAAAATAGTATATGAAATGAAACGTTTCCATGGAAACAATGCACTGGCAGGACAAACCTATCATGTGCTGTTACCGGTATACAGACATCGTATTATTCTAAACAGTCTGTATGAGACATTTAGAATACGTGGCACTATCTGATAATGTATGAATATTCTAGATCCCGATCAGACATCCGATCTGCATCTAGAATATTCATAATTGTTGTGTGAAAATAACATGTTAATATATTTCATTTTGTCAACTCATTATCTGACAAACTTGTTGGACTCATACATTAATTGGCATTGCATGACAAATGTATCAAAGGATGAAAGGAATATCCATCAAAACAGAATAAGCTTTATAATTAAAATAAACATGTTTGTAATCATAATTATCCATTTACCAACATACAATAATTTCGGCCATAGTTCTATAAGATATATAACGAAAATCACGCAAATTTTGATGGAGAACATTTTATATTCAGCACATGATGACTTCAGAGGTTGGAAATATGTACATGTACATCTCTGTAGTTTTGTGTACAGTACATGTACATGTACATCTCTGTAGTTTTGTGTACAGTACATGTACATGTACATCTCTGTAGTTTTGTGTAGAGTACATGTACAGGTACATCTCTGTATTTTTGTGTAGAGTACATGTACATGTACATCTCTGTAGTTTTGTGTACAGTACATGTACATGTACATCTCTGTAGTTTTGTGTAGAGTACATGTACATGTACATCTCTGTAGTTTTGTGTAGAGTACATGTACATGTACATCTCTGTAGTTTTGTGTAAAGTACATGTACAGGTACATCTCTGTAGTTTTGTGTACAGTACATGTACAGGTACATCTCTGTAGTTTTGTGTACAGTACATGTACATGTACATCTCTGTAGTTTTGTGTAAAGTACATGTACAGGTACATCTCTGTAGTTTTGTGTACAGTACATGTACATGTACATCTCTGTAGTTTTGTGTACAGTACATGTACAGGTACATCTCTGTAGTTTTGTGTAGAGTACATGTACATGTACATCTCTGTAGTTTTGTGTACAGTACATGTACAGGTACATCTCTGTAGTTTTGTGTACAGTACATGTACATGTACATCTCTGTAGTTTTGTGTAAAGTACATGTACAGGTACATCTCTGTAGTTTTGTGTACAGTACATGTACAGGTACATCTCTGTAGTTTTGTGTAGAGTACATGTACATGTACATCTCTGTAGTTTTGTGTACAGTACATGTACATGTACATCTCTGTAGTTTTGTGTAGAGTACATGTACATGTACATCTCTGTAGTTTTGTGTACAGTACATGTACATGTACATCTCTGTAGTTTTGTGTAGAGTACATGTACATGTATCTCTGTAGTTTTGTGTAAAGTACATGTACAGGTACATCTCTGTAGTTTTGTGTAGAGTACATGTACATGTACATCTCTGTAGTTTTGTGTAGAGTACATGTACATGTACATCTCTGTAGTTTTGTGTAAAGTACATGTACAGGTACATCTCTGTAGTTTTGTGTAGAGTACATGTACATGTACATCTCTGTAGTTTTGTGTAAAGTACATGTACAGGTACATCTCTGTAGTTTTGTGTAGAGTACATGTACAGGTACATCTCTGTAGTTTTGTGTAGAGTACATGTACATGTACATCTCTGTAGTTTTGTGTACAGTACATGTACAGGTACATCTCTGTAGTTTTGTGTAGAGTACATGTACATGTACATCTCTGTAGTTTTGTGTAGAGTACATGTACAGGTACATCTCTGTAGTTTTGTGTAGAGTACAATGTACAGGTACATCTCTGTAGTTTTGTGTAGAGTACATGTACATGTACATCTCTGTAGTTTTGTGTAGAGTACATGTACATGTACATCTCTGTAGTTTTGTGTAGAGTACATGTACATGAATTCCACATCACCACCCTTACAGAAATATCAGGTCTCTGGCAACCAATTGCGGCAAGGTTGCGGCAAGCTTGCGGCAAGCTTGCCGCAAGGTCGTATTTCGTATGCAAATGAGCGTTCTGGCACATAGTTGCGGCAACCTTGCGGCACACAGTTGTGGCACCTTGTGGCACACAGTTGCGGCACACTTGTGGCAAGGTTGCCGCAAGGTTGCCGCAAGGTCGTATTTCGTATGCAATAAATGAGCGTTCTGGCACACAGTTGCGGCAACCTTGCGGCACATAGTTGTGGCAACCTTGTGGCACATCAGTTGCGCACACTTGTGGACTAGGTTGCCGCAAGGTTGCCGCAAGGTTGCCGGAAGGTCGTATTTCGTATGCAAATGAGCGTTCTGGCAACCTTGCGGCACACAGTTGCGGCAACCTTGCGGCACACAGTTGCGGCAACCTTACGGCAGGCACAGTTGTAGCAGTACGTTATATTTGTAGCATATAGTTGTGGCACATATAATTATTCTGGCCATATATAGACGACGGACATTTGCAAACACTATTATACACCCTTTTCTTTGAAGGTGCACAAAATAGACATGTAGTATGGCTCAGTGGTATCGAAGCGGGAGAATATCTATATGTTAGCCGAACTTTTGTTCATTTTATCTGGTCGAGAGTTCGAACCTCACAAAACGCATTACTTTTGTCGATCATTCTTTATATTTTTATTTTTATGATTGCCTGCTGGATACGGGAATACGTGAATAGGCAATGATTATCACTATTGTTATATGACCTCAATGTGACACGATCGGCGAGAACATACTCCAGATTCTTCATGTACACATATATGAAATGAGTGTGCATTTAGTTATTAGTTTTCTTCAAAGCGGAGACTAACGTTCTACATGTAATCTATCTCATGATTAATTAATGTAATTTGAAATAGCAACACACATAAAAAAGAAATATGTAATAAAACATAAACAAATCAAAATATATGTGTATATACATTGTATGTATGAAAAACTGATTCAAACTCACTACCCCTATGAATGGAGGGGGTATGCGGAATAATATTATATCCCTTTGCAAATTGTTTGCAAAAGTGTTTGAAAAGTATGTTCTACAAATATTTGCAGAATATATTCTGCAGTCTGTAGATTTGGAACGACGTGTGCAAACAGACTGCAAACAGATTGCAAAGGGTATGCGCAAGAACTTCAACAACCCTTTGCAGAAGGTTTGCCGCAAATAGATTGCAAAACCCTGCATGTGCAATTACTTGGCAAATAAAAAAACAATTACACTGCAATTATTTTGCAAATGCTCTGCAAATATATTGCAAATAGATAACAAACACTTCGCAAATAGATATAGCAAACACTCTGCAAATACATTGCAAACACTCTGCAAATAGATTGTTATATTACCTGTTTCCAGTCATGAAAGATATTTTACCAAATGTGTATTTGAATCATGCAATATATATATGCTTTTAGTTAATGGCATTTACCTGCTTCTAAAATCAGTTATTACAAATGACGATCTGAAAAATTCTACGTTGTTACTGCAGCATTTCTGTCTGAGAATATATATTCTCATATGCCATCGTGTATTTAGAAAACAAGTTCACATATAACATTTATCAACTTTTACATTTACCTTCTTGCGTTCGGAACCATGGACCTCTCTGGACATTTTCATGCTTTGAATATCTATGAAGACTTAAATTAATGGAGATCTCAGGAAAATGTTTCATGCATGGGTCACAGAATTTTGAAATGCAGATTGCAAATGCCAGTTCACTACTTCAGAAATTTTCCAAGAATGAAAATATGATGCACACTAAACAGGGATCGCACATCTACCATAAGCTATCATATCATACCATATCCTAGAGGCGATGAACCAAGAACAGGACTGCAAGTTTCCGAGGAAATAATTTATTTTGGTCGATCACACATGCATACCAACATTAACTCAAAGTGAGAAAGATGCTATTTACTCATATATATAGGTTTGAATGTTAATGAAGTTGAACAGTTATAATAGTGTGGGACAGATTGATTGATCATGAACATAAATATGCTACATTTGTAAATGCCCAGATAATGCAGATGTAGATGATTTGTGACCAAAAACAGATTGCAAAAAAAACTTTTCACAGCGGATTTATATTGGTTTCCTTAATATATATGACCCTGAAAATATATATAGAATAGATATAGAGATATGATAGCTAGTTCATTTGTTTATGAAATCTCTTACTGTAGTTTGGTTGTGTGCATAAATTAATCAATCGTCAAGTGTCTGTCAGTCACAGTATGTGTGTCAGTCTTTTATCCAGTTTGTATTAGTATATGCCTGTCTTTTGATTTGTAATTGTATTGTGTCTTTAACACTGGAAAGTGATGGAATGCGAGTACAATATCGCATACGTTGTTTACTGGATCCAGTCGGTTACTGGTTAGTTCTTTCATAATTTGGAACTCAAAATTTTCTTATTAGATTTATAGTGATACATAGACTAGTCTTACTCCTTTCTATGAGCCTAGTTCATTGATTGTGAAATAGTACTGTGGTTTGATTGTTGACTTACATATTGAAGTAATTCATGTTTAAATCATAAATAATTTAAACCATGTGACAGCTTAACTTCTAGTTGTTGTTGTTGTTGTATGTCTGTAATTCAGGCGCTTATTTTTCGCCTCAATCTCTCTGCAGCCACAAAGACTGCGAGAGCATTGTTCCGACACATATGTGTGTGCATAATCATACGTGTGTGTTGTGTGTGTGTGTCTGCGTGTGTGTGTGTCTGCGTGTGTGTGTGTCTCTCTGTGTCTGTGTGTCTCTCTGTCTCTCTCTCTCTCTGTCTGTCTCTCTCTGTCTGTCTGTATGTCTCTCTCTCTCTCTCTCTCTCTCTCTCTCTACTCTGTCCACATGTGTCTTGGAGGTTAATAATTCCCTGACATTTCAGTGAAAGTCTACATTGATATCTCAAATGGTAATTTCAGTGAGAATCATAAGGGTACACATTCAAGAACCACCAATATTACTAACATTCTCTAAATTTCCACAATTAACACAAGATGAAACTCCTAAGACTTGGGACATTTAGGAATTTTGTAATGTGTAACATGGCAAAAATTAAAAATTCACTCGCCCCGCTCGCCATGGCGATTCAATTTTCATGTTGGCGAGAGGATTTTCACTGGTCCGATTTGGCGAGTGACACATTCGGGCAAGGCCCCATTCTGTATTTTCAGAAACTAAGACAATTTGATTAATTTCCAGCTATTTCAAATTATTTTCTTTATTTCACTGGTTTTAAGCGTTTATGAATTATTTCTGTAACTTTCATACACCCTATAGATTTCTGTTGTGAACCATCATGTCTCACCATTCGCGTTGACAGCATGACTGCATAAAAAACATATCGCCGGTTTAACATTAGCCCAGCACAGATTACTGTCTTATATTCAGTGTCATTCCTATAAAATTGTTTGATTTTTTGTCTTCGTCTGGTGCTACATACCAAACAAGGAGTTCGAAGTTATACAAATTTGCACTAAAAACGAACTTTCTAGACCAAAATGTGCGTATGTGACAGTAGTCTTGTTCTGACTTGGGGAGATATAACTCTTGTTTACTATGGACTTATTATAGTGGAACATTTATTTTTTAAAATAACTTTATAATAAACGGATAAAGAAGAAATAATACTATATAATCTTAATAGTATGTACATTAGTACTCGTTTAAAAGCTGTAGAAATATAATTGTTAACAAATTTAAATGATTTTGTGTTTATAATAATACTCCTTTTTAGGCACCATCTCGTTATTACATTCATACACATGACTCTATTTTCTTGTCCAACATGAAAACGCCAGTAGCAAAATAATTCGAACAAATTGGTTTCCCAGTGAAGGAAAGTTTGTATTTTCATTGTTAAATATACAAGGAAGCTCTCGCCCACCCCTCACATTTTGCTGTTGAACATACATGCAACACCATTGGCAATCCATTAGTCATTATTATGTTCTTATGCTTCATATTTTGAACAAGCAAGTATAATACCAATCCAAGGGTCTGGTCATTATTTATGACCCAGGGGGTTGGGGTGGGAATGGGGCTGGATAAATTTTGTTAACTCACCTTAGAAAAATATAAGCCCCCACCTTTTCCAACAGATTTTCATTAAATTTTCAAGGCCTCCCCCCCCCCCCCCCCCCCCCCCCCACCCCCCCCCCCCCCCCATTGAACAATTAATAATGTTCAAACGAGACGGTTCAAATGAGCGGTAACAACACTCACCCCCATTGAACAATTAATAATGTTCAAGCCCAAAACCCAAAAACAAAACGGTTCAAATGAGTGATATATACGTTTTGTAAGAACTTGTAGCCAAAGCCCATTGTATGTATTAAGTCTTATTTGCAATGAACTATGTTTATGTTTATGCTTTTTCCGATTAAACAAGTTAGCCATTTCAGACAACCTTGTGCAATCTGCTATTTCAATCTCACACAAAGTTTCTTTAGTGGCAATGTTATGGCACGCTTATGATTTTGCAAAGTAACGGTTGTGGCAACTTTGTGGCAAGGCAACCTGCTATTTTCAATCTGGCAACAAGTTTCATTTGTGGCAATGTTCTGGCACGCTTATCATGGGTCATCTTGCAAAGTACAAGTTGTGGCAACTTTGTGGCAACCTGCTATTTAAATCTCGCACAAAGGTTTATTTGTGGCATGGTTCTGGCACGCTTATGATGCACATTTTGTATAAAGTACCCGTTGTGGCAATGTTCTGGCACATAGTACTATTTTGTGGCACACTTGTGGCAATGTGAGACTGGGCAGAAAAAAGGTTGCCGCTAGCGGCACGTATCTGCAACCTTGCGGCACAGTCTTCTGGCACACTGATCAGATTGCCGCAAGGTTGCGGCAACCTTGCGGCAACCTTGCGGCAAGGTTTTCATTTCTGTAAGGGTATACATCACACCCCAACGCCAACGTGAATATCGGGAATTTTGTGAATAGTTTTGCCAATTTAATGCGTCATAATATATGAGCTTTGAAAACCTCGGTAATAAAACATCAATATATATAAAAAAAATTATAGTACATTTACATGTATATAACTACTTCAGTTCCTTATACTGAAGTGCCCTTATAATATATAAAATATAAAATTATAATCATCATATAACATAAGATGAGTAAAATATGGATATTTCTAATATCAATGTTACAAGAAATGATGATTATTGCAGATAATCTATTTTGGATGGTCAGCTGGGTACTAGCCTACAGCCAGGGCCGCGTCTATATAAACTGGCAATTCTTCTTATTACATAATTCTTAGAGCACAGTTTATCTGCATGTAACTGGAAATAATTGTAGCCAGTATATTACAGAGCATACAGGCAAAAACATGTGCTATAAGATATTTATCCCACCCTCATGTCCATACCATGTCTCATTCCTGATACATCTCAGGCTTATATGGGCACAGTGGGATTATATGGCCAAAATGTCTGAATGGACATGGTGCACCTTTGGATTTGCATGTGACACTGATTGTCACACCGACCGTGACACTGACTGTCACACGTGTGACTGACTGTCACATCGAGCATGACACCGACAGTGACACTGACTGTCACACCGATCATGACACTGACTGTCACACCGACCGTGACACCGACCGTGACACCGACTGTGACACTGTAACACTGACAGTGACACCGACCGTGTCACCAACCGTGACACTGACCATAACGCTGACCATAACGCTGACTGTTACAAATTGATACAGCATCTAGTTGATTTAGTTAGACAGACATGCATGCCAAAATCTGTGGAATAATCATTATCATTATTTTGTAGATGCAATTAACAATTGATTTTATATTTCAAGTGTTTCTTCAGATTTATTTGATCCAGCAACCAAAGAAGTTCTGGAATTAATTCTCTTTCTCCATGTTCACCATTTAGTTTGCAAAAGTAAATGGAATTTTAATTCATGTATTGAATCATGATTATGTCCTAACCTGTACATTGTTACTCTTAAATTATCTGTGAGTAATTTCTCCCTCGACTTTTCTGTGAGTATTCTGCCAGCCAACTGTGAGTTTTCTACCTTTACATGTCTGTGTTTTCTCCCGTGTTTATATAGCCAGCGGTCATTGTTGGAACATAAGTTACAATGTGGGCATCGGAGATGGGTGAAACTGGTGACAATACAGTCTGAGGAAATAAGTTGGTTACTTCCGCACTATTGGTTTGTATTACCGTACTAAGCCTAAATATTCGGATACTATTTATTCTGGGAAAGCTGTATAAATATATGGATTGCCAAAACAGAGAGTATCCCTATATTTAGGGTTAGTATGATTGCATTATCACAATCATAATGCACCGAGCTACGATTTGTGCTGGGTTTATACATACAGGAGTAATGGTTTGTATCTATAAGTTGACAGTAAAACAAACTTTCTACAAATGTAGTTTGGCATTCAAATAAATGAGAAATTCTTAAATACTGCTATATATCAACATAGCGATCACAATGATGGCCTGGTATTAAATTCTTATCCAAATTTGAAATCTGTATTGCTAATATTTCTTTCTGATTATTAACATGTGTCATGTTTTATGCACCTGAGGACCTAAGCTTCGGATTGGATCTAAGCTTCAGATACTTAGTTGTCATATCATCCATATTTTCATTCCAAGCCCACCTATGCGAGCCCTGTGATCAGGTCAAGGTCAAATGACATACAAATTTGTGTTAAAGTTTTTGAAAGCTACATCTATTATATGGTGTTACGTATTTCTTGTTAAATTGTGTCCTTATTGATTGATGTATCTTAATATTATTGTATAAAATGGTGTTTCCAGTTTAATCGTAATACACTAGTGTAATAAATATGCCAATGAGGTCGTTACAGAAAACACGCTAGGTGGTCATTATAGCTTCAACATATTGTACTGTGCTTTGGCAATAAATAGAATCTAACATTTGTGACTTAATATGGCATTTATTAAACTCCTTAACTGATTTCATAAGAAGCTCGGCATAGCCTCGTTTCTAATGAAATCAGTAAACTTGTTTAATAAATATATTAACTCTATACATGAAATTCCAAGACATATATTTATGATATATACAGAAAGAAATAAAAGAAACTACAATGAATTTTTGCCTGATATTTTTTAACTATTTATAGCTTACAAATTTCCCAGCATGCACAGAGTTAAATCCTCCTTCATGTAAGATAAAATAGCTTGGCCTGGCTGCTATTGCCTCCGTTATCACAGCACCATTTTTGGGCGATAATTATTTTGAATAAGTGCAGTATTTTCTATAAATGAAGTTGAAAATTGACGTCATTTTTGACATCATTTACAGAAAATATTACCAATTTTCAAAATCAATATTAATGAAAAATGGTGATACGTACGGCAAAGGTTATATTCTCATCGGGCTTGGACTTTCCAAATGTTGTAATTATTAGTGTGTCTTTATAAAATAATATCTATTTGACGTGATACAGATGTTACAAGTGTTACGGTATTTATGTAACTCATGATGGGCAGAAGGTATGTATTCGTGCCCGGGTCGCTCAGTCCGCCAGGTTCAAGCGGTTGTGCGGTAAACCAGAGGTTCCAGGTTGGATCCCGTGGCCAGTCCACAGTTTTTCTCGCCCTGTGATGCAAGCAAGGATTTGACCAGTGTAGTTCCTGATCAACAGAAGTGGAATATACAGAGGACATGTTTCACTGACCATAAGGTTGGAAAGGTATATTTATGTTTAACAATGAACTCTTCCCTATCTGGATTCATATCTGATTGACAAATCTTAATGGGATTCACACCAGGGCCATGTGATCTTGTGTAGTAAGGTTAGTGTAATTTATACCCTGAAAATGTGATGCTCCATCCATGCAGGGTCCCGTTTCACTAAATTTTGTACGACTAAAATGTTTGTAAGTGCAAATTTAGGATCGTCTGTAAATTTCAATTGATGGATTTATATTTTTTGAGCATAGGCTGCATGCAGCCTATGCTCAATAAATGTAAATCCAATAATTGTTTAGAAGAAAACATTGTTAATGTAAAATTTACAGACTGTCATAATTTTGCACTTACAAATATTTTAGTCGTACAAAGTTTAGTGAAACGGGCCACTGGTGCATTCCCGGCTGTCTGTAATAATCAATCTATGAACCAATCAATCAGTCAATGTTTGACTGGCTAAATTGCCAGTAGAATAGACCCCGATCAGCCACACTTATGTGGCTATGACTGAAGACATGACAGGCATTTCACTAGCGTAGACCCTGATCAGACTGCAGGCTGGTCAAGGTCTACATTGCTCACAAATGCCATAGCCCCCATTTCCTCAGTCACAGCCACATATGTACAATTAACCAGAATTTGGCTACCTGTAATACAGGATGATGTTGCCCTGTGTGACAGCCAGGAAATTCTGGTTAACCCATTACAAGATGCACACTTTTCTCATGAAAACAAAAATTAAGTTTCTTATTTCTCAACAAAAATATAATTATGTTATGACCACTCATTAGAACCATCTTGACAGAATGGTTCAACTGAGTGGTCTCAACATATACATTAAATGATGTTTCAAAATTGTCATGCCCCTAAAGCATATTCTGAATGCAAGAGATTAATATGTATGCTATGTATTTAGACTGCCATACCAGTTTACTAGATCCACTCTACACGCCGGGGAGAGGTGGTCACAACAGTTAAATTCAGCTTGACAACAGCGATGATCCAATCTACTCCCCATGTTGCTCATATATGTGGATCATGAATGGTGATTCAAATTTATGGGCCATATTTGACAAAACCAGGCTTATGTCATTCTGGAGCAAGAGTGCCTGGCACCCGGATCACATAACCGTTTGTGGGTAATCATTATTTTTAATAAGTGCAGCATTTCCATAAATGAAGTTGACAATTGAGTCATTTTTGACATCATTTACATTAAATATTACCAACTTTCGAAATCTGTATCAATGAATTGTGGTGATACGACAAAGGTTATTCTCAGTGGGCTCGACAGGACAAGCCGTACGTATTAATATTAATATTTCTTTACTATTCTTTTACTGACTCTCCAAATTTGTAAATATTGGTGTGTCTTTATAAAATAATATCTATTTGTGACCTGACATGATACAATGGTTGCAAGCAAGGATTTGACGAGCGTAGTTCCTGATCAGCTGAATTGGAAGACATTGCGGACATGTTTCACTGACCAGGAGTTTGGGAAGGTATGTTTATATTTAACAATGAAATCGTTCCACTCTGGATTCATGTCTTACGAGTGAATTTTACACCAGTAGCCTATTTCACCAACAGTGCAAAGTATACTTATCTAACAAAGTATACTTATCTAACAAAGTATACTTTGAGGGAGAAATTTTCAATTTAAGGATAAATTTATTAATTTTTATTGTACTGAATTTATTACATTATCACAGCCATTTTGGCTGTGATAATGTAATAAATTAAGTATTATAATTCTGCATACGTTTAATCAGCAAATATATGCAGTCGTTAGTTCTACATGAAATAATACATTTCGGGAAAAATAAATGATTACTACCTCAAAGTATACTTTGCTAGATAAGTATACTTTGTAATTTTGATGCAATCATCTTCTGGGCCAAGTGATCTTGTGCAGTAAGGATAGTGTCATTTCTATCTTGACATGCGATACTCCATACAGGCAGGTGCATTCCCGGTTGTATGTAATCAATCAATCAACCTATCAAACACTCAGTCACTCAATCAAGCAATGTTTGACTGACTAAATTGCAAGTAGAATAGACCCTGATCAGCTATGTAATGAATTCTAATGCAATTCCAAGACATATTCATGATATTTACGGGGAGAAATACAAGAAAATATGATAAATTCTTGTCCGCTCGTTTTGAACTATTTATAGCCCACAAGTTTCCCAGCATGCAAAGAGTTAACCAGAATTTACTGCCTGTAATACAGGATGGCGTTGCCCTGTGTGACACCCGATACACTCTATTACAAGGTGAAGATGCACACTTTTCTCATGGAAAAAACATATTAGTTTTCAGCAAAAATATATGTTGTGACCACTCATTAGAAATGACTCGTCAAGACGGTTCAAATGAGTGGTCACAACATATTTTTTAAATGAAAAAAAGTAATGTTTCAAAATTGTCATACCCCTAAAAGCGTATTCTGAATGCAATAGGTTAATATGCATGCTGTGTACATTGTATGTAGACCACCATACCAGATTACTAGATCCAATCCGAGACGGGGAGAGGTGGTCACAACAGTTCAGCTTGACAGGAGTGATGATCCAGTCTATCTACTCACCATGTTGCTTGTTTATGTGGATTACGAATGGTAAGTGATTCAAATGCATGTGTCATATTTTGACAAAACCAGCCTTATTTCATTCTTTGGGAGTAAGGGTGCCTGGCACCAGATCAGAGCAAAGCTTGTATTGTAGTTTCTATGCTTCATTTATGTTACTCCCCCATACAGATGCATTCCCATTTATATATTACCTCGCTGTTGAAGAGGTGTAATTCTTAGAGGGGTACGCTTATCTTAACCCATTACATCTTGATGGGTATGAAATATTTTAAATATATCATTTTTGTTGTGCCTGTTTTAGCTGAAGGCGCGACTATAGTCGCTGCTTTTTCCGGCATCGTCGTCGTCCGAAATGTCAAAAACTTATTTCAACATTCTTACCGGGATTCATCTGGTCTAAAATCACCTTAGCTGTTTACAGGCCATTAAACACCATTATGGTGTTTATGTGATCTGGTGTAGTTAGTGTGCCTGGCATCAGATCAGGATATTGTGGATTCAATGCTGGATTGGTATCATGGTAATTTCAATACTGAACATTCAGTGTTTGCTGCATACAGTCACATTCCTGTCTAGTTTAAACATATTTTATTCTTGAAATGTACATTAGAATTGGGCCACAAGGTTACCTACCAACTTAATTAGTTACGGCCTTCACTTTGATGGATCTCGATCAGACTGCACAGGTCGGTTGATGTCTGCACTGGTCACAATATGACCAGGCTGTTATAGGATTTTCCCAATATGTACAACAGAACCTCTCTATACAGGGCAGCCTGAAGATGGGAATTTAACATGGGGAAATTGTCTTTTCGTAATAAAATCAATATTTGACAAAATTTCATGAAATAAATAGGTTTTCTGGATAGTCTAGTGGTGGGAAGTTCTAATGTACTTACATAATATTTGTGCAGGCTTTACAATGTGGGAGTCATCACCTAACCAGCGGGAGACCAGAGGGTTCCAGGAACGATCATATCTAGGATTTCTGCTGCCAATCAGTACACACTAGGTATGTACCATTCATAAACATTCATGATATTGGCCAATACTATTGGAAGTTTGAATGATATTTACAGGAAGAAATAAAAGAAACTACAATGAATTTTTGCCTGATATTTTTGAACTGTTTATAGCTTACAAATTTCCCAGCATGCACAGAGTTAAATCCTCCCTCATGTAAGATAAAATAGCTTGGCCTGGCTGCTATTGCCTCCGTTATCACGGCACCATTTTTGGGCGATAATTATTTTGAATAAGTGCAGTAATTTCTATAAATGAAGTTAAAAATTGACGTCATTTTTGACATCATTTATAGAAAATATTACCAATTTTCGAAATCAATATTAATAAAAAATGGTGATACGGCAAAGGTTATTCTCATCGGGCTTGACAGGCAGAGCTGTATTGATATTTATGTACTGTTGCTCATTTATCGATTTTCCAAATGTTGTAATTATTAGTGTGTCTTTATAAAATAATATCTATTTGACGTGATACACATGTTACAAGTGTTACGGTATGTATGTAACTCATGATGGGCAGAAGGTATGTATTCGTGCCCGGGTCGCTCGGTCGGTTCGAGCGATTGTGTGGTAAACCAGAGGTTCCAGGTTGGATCCCTGGGCCAGTCCACAGTTTTTCTCGCCCTGTGACGCAAGCAAGGATTTGACCAGTGTAGTTCCTGATCAACAGAAGTGGAATATACAGAGGACATGCTTCACTGACCATCAGGTTGGAAAGGTATATTTATGTTTAACAATGAACTCTTCCCTATCTGGATTCATATCTGATTGACAAATCTTAATGGGATTCACACCAGGGCCATGTGATCTTGTGTAGTCAGGTTAGTGTAATTTATGCCCTGAAAATGTGATGCTCCATCCATGCAGGGACCTGTTTCATTAAACTTTATACGACTAAAATGTAAATCCAATAATTGTTTAGAAGAAAACATTGTTAATGTAAAATTTACAGACTGTCATAATTTTGCACTTACAAATATTTTAGTCGTACAAAGTTTAGTGAAACGGGCCACTGGTGCATTCCCGGCTGTCTGTAATAATCAATCTATGAACCAATCAATCAGTCAATGTTTGACTGGCTAAATTGCCAGTAGAATAGACCCCGATCAGCCACACTTATGTGGCTATGACTGAAGACATGACAGGCATTTCACTAGCGTAGACCCTGATCAGACTGCAGGCTGGTCAAGGTCTACATTGCTCGCAAATGCCATAGCCCCCATTTCCTCAGTCACAGCCACATATGTACAATTAACCAGAATTTGGCTACCTGTAATACAGGATGATGTTGCCCTGTGTGACAGCCAGGAAATTCTGGTTAACACATAACAAGATGCACACTTTTCTCATGAAAACAAAAATTAAGTTTCTTATTTCTCAACACAAATATAATTATTTTATGACCACTCATTAGAACCATCTTGACAGAATGGTTCAACTGAGTGGTCTCGACATATACGTTAAATGATATTTCAAAATTGTCATGCCCCTAAAAGCATATTCTGAATGCAAGATATTAATATGTATGCTATGTATTTAGACTGTCATACCAGTTTACTAGATCCACTCTACGCCGCGGAGAGGTGGTCACAACAGTTCAGCTTGACAACAGCGATGATCCAGTCTATCCACTCACCATGTTGCTCGTATATGTGGATCATGAATGGTAAGTGATTCAAATTTATTTGACAAAACCAGGCTTATGTCATTCACATGGAGCAAGGGTGCCTGGCACCGGATCACATATGATAACCGTTTTTGGGTAATCATTATTTTTAATAAGTGCAGCATTTCCATAAATGAAGTTGACAATTGAGTCATTTTTGACATCATTTACATTAAATATTACCAACTTTCGAAATCCGTATCAATGAAATATGGCGATACGACAAAGGTTATTCTCAGTGGGCAAAGCCGTATTAATTTTAATATTTCTTTACTATTCTTTTACTGACTCTCCAAATTTGTAAATATTGGTGTGTCTTTATAAAATAATATCTATTTGTAACCCGACGTGATACAATGGTTGCAAGCAAGGATTTGACGAGCGTAGTTCCTGATCAGCTGAATTGGAAGAAATTGCGGACATGTTTCACTGACCAGGAGTTTGGGAAGGTATGTTTATGTTTAACAATGAAATCGTTCCTCTCTGGATTCATGTCTTACGAGTGAATTTTACACCAGTAGCCTATTTCACCAACAGTGCAAAGTATATTTATCTAGCAAAGTATACTTTGAGGGAGAAATTTTAATTTAAGGATAAATTTATTAATTTTTATTGTACTGAATTTATTACATTATCACAGCCATTTTGGCTGTGATAATGTAATAAATTAAGTATTATAATTCTGCATACTTTTAATCATCAAATATATGCAGTCGTTAGTTCTATATGAAATAATACATTTCAGGGAAAAATAAATGATTACTCCCTCAAAGTATACTTTGCTAGATAAGTATACTTTGTAATTTTGATGAAATTGGCTACTGGGCCAAGTGATCTCGTGCAGTAAGGATAGTGTCATTTCTATCTTGACATGCGATACTCCATACAGGCAGGTGCATTCCCGGTTGTATGTAATCAATCAATCAACCTATCAAACACTCAGTCACTCAATCAAGCAATGTTTGACTGACTAAATTGCAAGTAGAATAGACCCTGATCAGCTATGACTCAAGACACAACATGCATTTCACTAGTGTAGACCCTGATCAGACTGTAGGCGGGTCTAGGTCAACATTGATCACAGATGCCATAACCTCCCATTTCTCCAGCTACAGCCACATACAACTGCATGTACAATTAACTCTTTGCATGCTAGCGGCGAAAATATCCGCCAAACGAATTAGGAGTAAAAGTATATAGTTTTATTTCTCTCTGTAAATATGTCATGAAATTTCATTGGAATCGAGTCCTCAGGACTCGATTATAATGAAATTCCAAGACATATTCATGATATTTACGGCGAGAAATACAATAAAATATGATGAATTCTTGTCCGGTAGTTTTGAACTATTTATAGCCCACAAGTTTCCCAGCATGCAAAGAGTTAACCAGAATTTACTGCCTGTAATACAGGATGGCGTTGCCCTGTGTGACACCCGATATACTCTATTACAAGGTGAAGATGCACACTTTTCTCATGGAAAAAACATATTAGTTTTCAGCAAAAGTATGTTGTGACCATTCATTATAAATGACTTGTCAAGACGGTTCAAATGAGTGGTCACAACATATTTTTTAAACGAAAAAAAAAGTAATGTTTCAAAATTGTCATACCCCTAAAAGCGTATTCTGAATGCAATAGGTTGATATGCATGCTGTGTACATTGTATGTAGACTGCCATACCAGATTACTAGATCGAATCCGAGACGGGGAGAGGTGGTCACAACAGTTCAGCTTGGACAGGAGTGATGATCCAGTCTATCTATTCACCATGCATGTTGCTTGTTTATGTGGATTACGAATGGTAAGTGATTCAAGTGCATGTGTCATATTTTGACAAAACCAGCCTTATTTCATTCTTTGTGAGTAAGGGTGCCTGACAGCAGATCAGAGCAAAGCTTGCTGGATGTATGTTACTTCCCCATACAGATGCATTCCCATTTATATATGACCTTGCTGTTGAAGAGGTGTAACGAGCCGGCTCATCTGGGTCTACACGTTTTGCCAATACCACTATACAGGCCTGTGGTGCTGAAAGGGTTAAGAATGAACTTGCTGTGATTCACACCTGTGGTCAAAGGATCTGGTGTGGTAATGACACTTGGCACCAAATCAGGGTATTGCAATTGCGGCCGCGTTACAAGTTATTGTAAATTCCTTGCTGACTACGAAATTAGTGTGTAGATGCACAACGTGAATTTCTATTTTTGCTTTCACACTGAGCCATGGATTATCTCCCCCTTTTGGACTTGGAATTTTGCCTTGTTTACTATCATAGCGATATGTGGGGCATCTGTGTTCCATAAACACATTTTCTAGTTCCATCTTTGAACAGCAATCTCTTCAACCATTACTGTTTTTGTCTCACCCACGTCATTGGAAAGTCAGACATAGCGGACAATTTCAGCGTCGTCATCGGGATGAAATTGTCCACAATTGTTGCCGCCTATCTCCTGATCTGTTACTCAGATCATTTCTAACCTTAATCAATAGCTTCCTCACACATTGATGGCTATATTATAACCACACGGTGTCCTTTGGTGACCTTGTCCTTGGCGACCTTGACCTTCATAGTTGAGACACTCGCTGGCGTTCGCCTTGTTTATGCAAATCTGACTATTGCTATTCACATCAATCTTTGTCTAGGGATGATGCTTCATTACGCACACCCCCACATCCAAATTCTCGAGGTCAAGGGCATTTATTCACTTGTAATGTTCACGGTCAAATGCCTCGGCAGGCGCGATACCGCTTCCGTGGCGGAATTCTTGTTATAATCAAAAACATGCTTTGACAGCACTTTAGAATAATTTACAACATGCTTTGACAGCACTTCAGACTCATTTCCATTGGAAATGATTCTGAAGTGCTGTCAAACCATGTTTTTATTGAGAAATAAGGCAAGATATAAAAGTAACAGCAGACGACAATTGTTGTGTGTAGCGGTCTGAGAGTTAATGTAAATGCAGTGAATGCCCTAATATTTAGAATAGTATGACTAGTAGCATTTTTAGCTAGTTATACAGTTGATAGTTATAGAAAACACACTTCTAGTATTCAATATACTTGATGCATATGATTCTATGTATTTTGTATCATTACATTATATATATATATCGATGCATATGTGTATGTATTTTGTATCAATAGATGTAAGCTTTTTGATGCAAAATAGTTTATGAAATGAAACGTTTCCATGGAAACAATGCATGGCAGGACAAACCTATCATGTGCTGTTACCGGTATACAGACATCGTATTATTATAAACAGTCTGTACGGAGACATTTAGAATACGTGGCACTATCTGATAATGTATGAATATTCTAGATCCCGATCAGACATCCGATCTGCATCTAGAATGTTCATAATTGTTGTGTGAAAATAACATGCTAATATATTTCATTTTGTCAACTCATTATGTGACATTAAACTTGTTGGAATCATACATTAATTGGCATTGCATGACAAATGTATCAAAGGATGAAAGGAATATCCATCAAAACAGAATAAGCTTTATAATTAAAATAAACATGTTTCATTATATTTCTACCGGTAATCATAATTATCCATTTACCAACATACAATAATTGCGGCCATAGTTCTATAAGATATATAACGAAAATCACGCAAATTTTGATGGAGAACATTTTATATTCAGCACATGATGACTTCAGAGGTTTGAAATATGTACATGTACATCTCTGTAGTTTTGTGTACAGTACATGTACATGTACATCTCTGTAGTTTTGTGTACAGTACATGTACATGTACATCTCTGTAGTTTTGTGTAGAGTACATGTACAGGTACATCTCTGTAGTTTTGTGTACAGTACATGTACATGTACATCTCTGTAGTTTTGTGTACAGTACATGTACATGTACATCTCTGTAGTTTTGTGTAGAGTACATGTACATGTACATCTCTGTAGTTTTGTGTACAGTACATGTACATGTACATCTCTGTAGTTTTGTGTACAGTACATGTACATGTACATCTCTGTAGTTTTGTGTACAGTACATGTACATGTACATCTCTGTAGTTTTGTGTACAGTACATGTACATGTACATCTCTGTAGTTTTGTGTAGAGTACATGTACATGTACATCTCTGTAGTTTTGTGTAGAGTACATGTACAGGTACATCTCTGTAGTTTTGTGTAAAGTACATGTACATGTACATCTCTGTAGTTTTGTGTAGAGTACATGTACATGTACATCTCTGTAGTTTTGTGTACAGTACATGTACAGGTACATCTCTGTAGTTTTGTGTAGAGTACATGTACAGGTACATCTCTGTAGTTTTGTGTAAAGTACATGTACATGTACATCTCTGTAGTTTTGTGTAGAGTACATGTACAGGTACATCTCTGTAGTTTTGTGTACAGTACATGTACATGTACATCTCTGTAGTTTTGTGTAGAGTACATGTACAGGTACATCTCTGTAGTTTTGTGTAAAGTACATGTACATGTACATCTCTGTAGTTTTGTGTAGAGTACATGTACAGGTACATCTCTGTAGTTTTGTGTACAGTACATGTACATGTACATCTCTGTAGTTTTGTGTAGAGTACATGTACAGGTACATCTCTGTAGTTTTGTGTAGAGTACATGTACAGGTACATCTCTGTAGTTTTGTGTAGAGTACATGTACATGTACATCTCTGTAGTTTTGTGTACAGTACATGTACATGTACATCTCTGTAGTTTTGTGTACAGTACATGTACATGTACATCTCTGTAGTTTTGTGTAAAGTACATGTACAGGTACATCTCTGTAGTTTTGTGTAGAGTACATGTACAGGTACATCTCTTGTTTTGTGTAGAGTACATGTACATGTACATCTCTGTAGTTTTGTGTAGAGTACATGTACATCTCTGTAGTTTTGTGTAGAGTACATGTACAGGAATTCCACATCGCCACATACATCACACCCCAACGCCAACGTGAATATCGGGAATTTTGTGAATAGTTTTGCCAATTTAATGCGTCATAATATATGAGCTTTGAAAACCTCGGTAATAAAACGTCAATATATATATATTTTTTTATAATACATTTACATGTATAACTACTTGCAGTTCCTTATACTGAAATGCCCTTATAATATATAAAATTATAATCATCATATAACATATAAGATGAGTAAAATATGGATATTTCTAATATCAATGTTACTAGAAAATCCTATATAAACTGGCAATTAATTCTTCTTATTACATAATTCTTAGAGCACAGTTTATCTGCATGTAACTGGAAACAATTGTAGCCAGTATATTACAGAGCATACAGGCAAAAACATGTGCTATAAGATATTTATCCCACCCTCATGTCCATACCATGTCTCATTCCTGATACATCTCAGGCTTATATGGGCACGGTGGGATTATATGGCCAAAATGTCTGAATGGACATGGTGCACCTTTGGATTTGCATGTGACACTGATTGTCACACTGACCGTGACACTGACTGTCACACCGACTGTCACACCGACCATGACACCGACAGTGATACTGACTGTCACACTGATCGTGACACTGACACCGACCGTGACACCGACACCGACCGTGACACCGACACCGACCGTGACACCGAGACACCGACCGTGACACCGACTGACACCGACTGTCACACCGACTGTCACACCCCGACTGTGACACCGACTGTCACACACCGACTGTGACACCCCGACTGTGACACCGACTGTGACACCGACTGACACACCGACTGTCACACCGACTGTCACACCAACCATGGTACTGACCATAATGCTGACCATAACGCTGACATAACGCTGACTGTTACAAATTGATACTGCATCTAGTTGATTTAGTTAGACAGACATGCATGTCAAAATCTGTGGAATAATCATTATCATTATTTTGTAGATGCAATTGATTTTATATTTCAAGTGTTTTTCAGGTTTATTTGATCCAGCAACCAAAGAAGTTCTGGAATTAATTCTCTTTCTCCATGTTCACCATTTAGTTTGCAAAGTAAATGGAATTTTAATTCTTGCCATGTATAACATGTTGTAAATTCATGTATTGAATCATAATTATGTCCTAGCTAACCTGTAAATTGTTACTCTTAAATTATCTGTGAGTATTCTCCGTCGACTTTTCTGTGAGTATTCTGCCAGCCAACTGTGAGTTTAATTTCTACCTTTACATGTCTGTATTTTCTCCCGTGTTTATATAGCCAGCGGTCATTGTCGGAACATAAGTTACAATT
Source organism: Conchocele bisecta (assembly GCA_029237695.1). Classification (NCBI taxonomy): domain Eukaryota; kingdom Metazoa; phylum Mollusca; class Bivalvia; order Lucinida; family Thyasiridae; genus Conchocele; species Conchocele bisecta. The sequence continues at coordinate 50,618,687 of CM055265.1, read as the reverse complement.
AATGTGGGCATCGGAGATGGGTGAAACTGGTGACAATACAGTCTGAGGAAATGAGTTGGTTACTTCCGGACTATTGGTTTGTATTCCGTAATAAGCTTAAATATTCAGATACTATTTATTCTGGGAAAGCTGTATAAATATATGGATTGCCAAAACAGAGAGTATCCCTATATTTAGGGTTAGTATGATTGCATTATCACAATCATAATGCACCGAGCTACGATTTGTGCTGGGTTTATACATACAGGAGTAATGGTTTCTATCCATAAGTTGACAGTAAAACAAACTTTCTACAAATGTAGTTTGGCATTCAAATAAATGAGAAATTCTTAAATACTGCTATATATCAACATAGCAATCACAATGACGGCCTGGTATTAAATTCTTATACAAATCTGAAATCTGTATTGCTAATATATTTCTTTCTGATTATTAACATGTATCCTGTTTTATGCACCTGAGGACCCGCCTCCCACCCACCAAAAATAAAATATATGTCTGGGTATACATATATAGTTGCCATTCTGTCTGTCCTTCCGAGATTTGTGTTAACGTTTTCGTCTACCTACTATATCTGTTAACATAAGTCGGATTGGATATAAGCTTCAGATACTTAGTTGTCATATCATCCATATTTTCATTCCAAACCCCCCTATGCGAGCCCTGTGATCAGGTCAAGGTCAAATGACATACACATTTGTGTTAACGTTTTTGAAAGCTACATCTATTATATAGTGTTACATATTTCTTGTTAAATTTTGTCCTTATTGATTGATGTATCTTAATATTATTGCATAAAATTGGGTTTCCAGTTTAATACACTAGTGTAATAAATATGCAAATGATGTCATTACAGAAAACACACTAGGTGGTCATTATACATTTGTGTTGACTTAATATGGCATTTATTAAACTCCTTAACTGATTTCATAAGAAGCTCGGCATAGCCTCGTTTCTAATGAAATCAGTGAATTTGTTTAATAAATATATTAACTCTTTACATGAAATTCTAAGACATATTTATGATATTTACAGGAAGAAATAAAAAGAAACTACAATGAATTTTTGCCTGTCAGATATTTTTTAACTATTTATAGCTTACAAATTTCCCAGCATGCAAAGAGTTAAATCCTCCCTCATGTAAGATAAAATAGCTTGGCCTGGCTCTGATATTGCCTCCGTTATCATGGCACCATTTTTGGGCGATAATTATTTTGAATAAGTGCAGTATTTTCTATAAATAAAGTTGAAAATTGACATCATTTTTGACATCATTTACAGAAAATATTACCAATTTATTTTCGAAATCAATATTAACGAAAAATGGTGATACGGCAAAGGTTATTCTCATCGGGCTTGACGTGCAGAGCTTTATTGATATTTATGTACTGTTGCTCATTTATCGACTTTCAAAATGTTGTACATGTAATTATTAGTGTGTCTTTATAAAATAATATCTATTTGACGTGATACACATGTTACAAGTGTTACGGTATGTATGTAACTCATGATGGGCAGAAGCTATGTATTCGTGCCCGGGTAGCTCGGTCGGTTCGAGTGGTTGTGCGGTAAACCAGAGGTTGGATCCCTGGGCCAGTCCACAGTTTTTCTCGCCCTGTGACGCAAGCACGGATTTGACCAGTGTAGCATGTACTATCACTATGACATTATATTCGGAATACTCATTTGAGTGTATGAAGATTTTGAAATATTTTCTTTCCAATTTTTTGTCGAGCCCGCTTGCGGAAAGCGAGACAGTGATCACAATGACGTGCGTGCGTGCGTCCGTCCATCCGTGCATCCGTCCGTGTGTCCGTCCGTCCGTCCGGGCTAACATTGGGGGTTTAGGGGCTAGGGGGAGGAGCCTAAGACAATATAATACAATAGATTTATTCCGTTAGCTACAAACTACAATAGGTTTAGGGGCTATTCCTTTGATCTTTTAAAGAACAAATAGCCAATAAACCCAAAATGTTAGTACGTCCGTCCGTCCGTCTGTCCGTCCGGTGTCCGTCCGTCCGAAATCTGCATTAAAGTTTTTAAATACCTTATATCTCTGCAGTCCTAAGTCCGATTGACTTGAAAGTCAAAATTTGCGTTAAAGTTTTCACATACCTACTATCTCTGTAACCGTAAGTCAGATTTGCTTCAAACTTTGTATGCTTATTGGGCATCAAGCTTCAAATAAATACACTCTGAGACCATCAAATGCCTCGGCGGGCTCGTCTTATTTTTCAATGAAAGTATATGTTGTGACCACCCATTTGAACCATCTCGATGAGATGGTTCAAATAGAGGTAACAACATATACTTGCGATGAGTAAAACCATGGATCTAGGGAAAAAAACATTAATTATCATACTTTGATTGTGCTTCCACTGAGAGGAAGCCTGCTGAGGAAATTTGCTGAGGTCTGCTGAGGTACTTTTCCATCTTTGAACAGTAATCTCTTCAACCATTACTGTTTTTGTCTCGCCCACGTCATTGGAAAGTCAGACCTAGCGGACAATTTCAGCATAGGCGTCGTCATCGGGATGAAATTGTCCACAATTGTTGCCGCCTATCTCTTGATCTGTTACTCAGGGCCCAGTTGCTCAAAACATCCGTTAGCTTAACGGACTGTTAAATCCTTAACTGAATGGTTAAAATCTCTGTTTTAACAGAGATTTTAACCATTCAGTTAAGGATTTAACAGTCCGTTAAGCTAACTGATGTGTTGAGCAACCGGGCCCTGATCATTACCAACCTTAATCAATAGCTTCCTCACATTGATGGCTATATTATAACCACTCGGTGTCATTTGGTGACCTTGTCCTTGGCGACCTTGACCTTCATAGTTGAGACAATCGGCGGCGTTCGCGTTGTTTATGTAAATCTGACTATTGCTAGATTCTATGTTCGAAGCAGGAGCGAACCCAGGCTGAGGTCTAGAGGGGGCACGGATTCTCAATCATAAATGAGACGTATACAATCAATTTACAAAATACAATAAAACATTTTCGTAAATTTTTCTCATTTCTCATCAAAAGTATAAGTTGGTGCCACTCAGTTGAATCGTCTCGATGAGACGGTTCAGCTGAGTGGTAGCAACATACATTTTGGGTGAGAAATATGAAAAATAATCACATTTTTCCATATAAAAAATGGCTTAAAATCTACAAGACGGTTCAACTTATACTCCTTTGGCGCTCGGCTGAAAATTTCGACCTACCCCTACCCAGAGTAGAACTTTATGAAATATATCTATTCTTACAGGAGATTCATCGTATAATTTGAATCTGCGTGTTAAAATTGCGAAAACCGCGGCCGAATATGTTTTTTTCGCTGGTTTCTATGGTAACCAATATTTTTTTCCAGAAAATATTTGGTAAACTGTCTTCATTTTACACGCACACATATTTTGGAATCGAACAATAATATTAAAATGCATGTTCGTAGACGGTAACCATGGAAACGTGGGTTTCTAGCCAATCGGGAAGATTAGCGTTTGCAACGGGCTGTACCTTGGTATTTATGAACAATTAACGTCAGTTGTAATGTTATACATTTCGACACACATAATACTGACGAAAACTAACACTTCTATACTTTCAAATGCAATAATAATCACATTATACGTAGTTTGGTTGGTCTAATTATCTAAACTATACGCGAATGCTGAGCAGTGCAAATTATCATATAATTAGAAAAAAATGTAATTGCCGTGTATAATTATAATCGTTGCCCGAATGTCATAATATATAGAGAACCCTCGTACAAAGAAAAATATGTACACATACATGTTCGACTGTCTGTCGACAATTTTAACATTTTCAAGATGGCCGCCAAATCTAACGAACTATTGCTGAGCAGATAAAATAATCATAGAATCGAGAACAAATGTTGTGTATTTGACCGATGCAACGAACGGGATATTATACACACGATCATACGAACGCATGGGACTATACACTGAATGTGCATACATGTTCGACTACCTGTCGATATGTTTTACTTTTTCAAGATGGCCGCCAAATTTAACAAACAAATGCTGAGAAGATCAAATATTCACAAAATCATAAACAGATGGTGTGTACATAACCGATAAATAACTATACAATGGAACAGGACGACGATTTCAACAGCAGAAATCAGTACACGATACAAACTACATTATTTCGTGTTTCGTTTGCAAGATCTATCCACCTTCAAGTGGGCTCACTTTCATCATCCGAATCCGAATCACCTATTGTAACAGCAGTCATTCTTGTTTGTGCACTCATGTTGGCACCGACAGATGTCAATGCATTGAAGGCCCACGGAATGGCACTGACACTTGCTGCTATTACAGTTGCCATCCTTACAATACAAATGTGTCAGGTCCCTCAAGAATACTGGCGCTGGTGGATTTGCGAAGTAAACTGGCACCAGGATTCCATTTTCATCTTTCTTCCATCCATTTCCGACTGGATCAGGAACCTCAGGATCTGGAATATGGCTTTGGCACCAGACTATTGTCTGAACTCGTGCACGCATTACATGGTGCTTGAATGCATCTTCTGTCGGTGGAAGTTGCGTTGCTGATTTGTCCGTGGATGTAGCGATCGCCAATCGGATTTCATCCATACTGTCATACGGTTTTCCACTTGTCTTATTGTTGAAGAACGCCGCCAAACAGCATCATAGTATACCTTCGCGCGACTGGTAAACATTGATCTATAGATTCTGATAAGCCCACCTTGGACAATTCCCGTAGCTTGTCGGCACTTTTCACCAGTTTGTTGAACGAGGTTCGTTTCCCAACTTTGTATATTGAGCTGTTTGTGTCGCATCCAGTCAAAGCATGCATGGCAGGTAAGCAGGAGCTTACGGTTTGGCCTATCTGTTGGGCAATCGAATGGATTGGAACAAACCTGTTTCTGAAAGCATGCCTCGTTCTATGCCCTGTATGCATATATATTTCTGTGTCCGCGAAACGTGTATAGTAGTAATACAGAAGGATGACGAGCACATCTGTATCGTCAGTACGGATCAGAATACGGCCATGCGTTTGAGCCATATGTGTGGCATGCAGCACCATTCGGGTATCTGCCTCTTCCTGACTCGAAAACAAGTTTGATAAGCATTCCGTACCTTCCTTCGTCACAGACTGTACTTCTCGTCCGTTCCGAAAAACCACCGGCAAGTACAATGGATAGCTGCTGTTTCAGATGGCCTGGTGCATTCACAGCTACGTACTCACACACAAAGGCTGCCAACGATGCTTTGTTTTCAGAGTTACTCAGAAAACGGCGGTAATTTGGAACTGTGCGACCGCCACTCACCATATAGGCAGGTACATCGCTGTTGGCCGTGCGACGCTGACGTTCAGCTTCTTTGAGAGAACTGGCTTTATCATACCGGTCAAAGACGACAGTGACCGATGTAATCGACTTGTCCCGGGTAAAATGTGACATGATATGTTTCAAAACGACTGCGCCTAGTTGGTCAAATGTTTTGAAGTGTCCTTCGTTCAGCGACTGCAGCAGTGCCATCGCATCGATGATATATGCCGTGTTGCTGTCAGTATCAGCTTGTGCTGAACTGGAAACTCGTTGATCTCCTCAACGAAAGATTCAAGTTTCTTCGTCAACTCTGCCTTGTTTGTTTTGCGCATGGTGCCGTCGTCGTGAAATAGGGCAGGTGGAACCGAAGCCAATTCATGTTTCAAGACATCATTCATTTCAATGTCTCTATGATTCGCTACTGCCAGCAGTCGTCTGAACAGAGACTTCCGAGTCTAGCATCAGTTTCGATGTTTTGCTTGTAGCAAATGGTTTTCGCATATTCGAGAAGGTCTTAACCTTACTGCGAGGGATTGGTTCCCAGAATTTCACAGTACGTTCCTTCGAGATTCTTTCCGATACGAATTTATCAACTGCCTCTTGACTAGCAACTCGGAATTCATTCATCGACTTTTCTATGTCCGCAGACGCAACTTGCCCTGTGGCAATGTTTACCAGACGTTCTGATACCGTGTTTAAGTCGAACGGATTTTGGTACTGTGTAGTGACTAGATCAACTACCTTATCAACATCTGCTTCATCCCTTTCCTTTCGGCTTTTGCCCAATTCCTCGTGTTGACTAGCACCTTGGTTCTTGGATACAGTCTCTCTGAACTGTCCACAAAATTCACCTAGAATGTGACGAGTTACCAGCCACCGAGTCAATGCTCCCTTTCTACGAGTAAATCCAATGATTCCCCCTGATCCTTTTGCTTCTTTATTTATTGTTTGTTCAAGTGCCTGATCAGTTGGAACTGCATTGAAGGCGTGCCCGGATCGCCGTCTGACAACAAAGCCACCGTTCTCAAGATGTTCATATGCTTGTGGGTTGGTGGTCTTTAGAGCGAGCATATCGGCGATATACACGGGCGTGAACCGTGCGTAGTTTGTTCGTCCTGCCGCCCAAAACCATGAACACTCTCCGTTACTGATAACATGTGGAGATCAAAATCGCCGTCTCTTTCTGCTCTCAAAAGCCGTAGTAACAGAAATGCAGCATCAAGGAAGTTCATCCAGTACCTGAATGTTGAACTTTGCGCTTCTCCATGTGTTCGGAACTCGCTTATGAGGTCAAGTGTATCTTGAAATTCGGCCTCTAGGGTTTCTCGAATCTCCTTTGCGGTCTCCACATCCTTCTCCTTGATTGCATCACGGAGTTTCTCCATGTGATGTCCTATCTGGGGCTGTGGTTCTGTGTCTTTCTCTGTTGTCACCCAATCGATAAAGGCATCAAAGAAGCATCGGCACATTGCGTCTAGGATGACCTTCATGCCCCTTACTCCTCTTGTCAGTTGTGCTCCTGTTAGCATCTGTCTGGCGGTAACGTCAGAATAAACATCCGACTCTGTCAGTAAGCTGAGAAGGCCTCCATCTCCAAACAGCTTTCCAATGGAAGCGAGAAATGCCATTGTATGATGCATACCCCCTAGTCTGAGTGTTACCTTACCTTCCAAACATGCTGGCTTTGTCCACAATATTTCTCTAGCTTTGGAATAGATGGCTAGATCAGCTGTCACTATGATGTGGTTTTGTCTAAGTTCCGCTGCCAGTTGGACAAGCTGATTGAGTGCTGTGAAAATTGTGGAGTTGTCTGACGGCGGTGCGTCTATGAAAGGTAAGTACCTGACGGTCGTTATAGGTACAGAGGCCTTTGTAGTCACTGAATTATATCCTGACCATGCAGGGATATTATCAAGACCAGCCATATATGATCTACAAAGAGCCCAAGACAGGTCGGAAACCACAGCTTTACGGATATGGTCGTTGTCCCCATCGATGTAAAAGTTGGCAGCATTGGCAACTGTGTCTGGAGCTGGACGTGTTGGTGGCTTTTGAAATATGTTACGCTTGACATGTCGGTGCCATAATCACCTGCGCCGATACTTCTCTCCGAGAGCCGGGGTATCTCAACATCCGATATCTGTCTGTCTTGGTCACACCTCTGATATACAACCATGGCCATGGAATGGGTTGTTTCTTTGCCGTCTAAGGTGTGTTCATTTGTGTCAAAGTTATCAATTGCTGCATGAACTGTTCCCATGTTGTCGTCAGTGTTGGTAGTGTGTATGCCGAATGGGACGAAAGGTACACCTTCTTGTGATAGCTGTTGTTTTGCTGCGGATGTTATGAATCGCAAAACTTCTTCATAATAAACACTGTATCCCAATGTATACAGCGTTCTCACCAACTTGGAACTGCCAAAGTCATGGTATGCCGTTAAAGCTAACCCCAGGTTAATTGGTGTTAGTATGCGCTTGCTTTGTGAAATTACGTTTTGTGGCATGTTGCAACACCTGTCTATTGTCACGTCTGTGAACTTCATCACCCGTGCCAGTGGCTGTATCGAATGCTTTCGCATTTACTAGCCAGATGATAAAATCGTACAGTGGTCCTGGCACGAGTTGGCTGCAAGCGTCAATGCTTAAATCTGCAATCGGTACGCTTGTGTAGTGGACTGAATGTCTTTAATGGCTCGCCGAAGGATACCTGCGGCCCCATATAATATCTGCCTGTCTGTGAGATACGCCCCTTGTATGTCTAACTTCGACTCCTTGTATTCGTTGGATTCGTCAAGTTCAGATTTCAATTTAGAAGCTTTGTGAAGTACAGCACCAACTGATACTGCACTGGAACATACAAGATCCGATTGTCCCTTTCTCTGGAAGAACGATATATCTTCACCAAATTGTTTCTCCAGCCGTTGTTTAAGTTTCCATGATTTATATACATTGGCGAGTTCATCTGGAACTCCAGCTCTACCCAGAAATTGTATGATATTTAATATTTAGATCAGATAATGTGACTACTGACTTTGTCTCGGAGAAGATTGTTTGTTTGGTTTCGTTTAAAAGCATCTGAAATGCTTCTTCGTAAAGAACTGGCTCGTCGACCTTGTCTTCATGATGGTACCATAAAACTTACATTGCGTTTGCTGATGTAATGTCCATAACATGAACGGTGATATTTGCATCATCATGCAAATAGGTCACCATATGCCTGCATGCGGGAAATGACAACTTGATCATTTCTCAACGTGGCGGCATTCACTGTTTTCTGCCTTGTTGATTCGCCTGTCCCAGTGCTTACACCAGATAATGGCTCTTTTCTGTTACCAATTTTCTTGGCACTGCCACAAATGAAACAGTTCTCTCTGATATTAAAACCCGATTGGCTGTCTCTGGTCGACCTTCGAAGCTCTGGTGACATCGGCGATTCGCTTCTGCTTGACGAGACATCATCACTTTTAGGCGCTGTGTCACTGCTGTAAAATTTGTTTGTGTATGTAGCCCGACACACCCTATGATACCGTACGTTTACCTGATGTGAAAGTATATGGCTGGCGATGCGGATAATAAGTCATTTACTCGATCATGTTTAGCCTCTGCTATGTCTAACAATGTCTCTAGACCTGTTACTGTTGGATTTTGCACGATATCCTTGTGTGACGCCTCTGGAATAGACTTTAGACATATTATGCATATGCTTTCTATCCAGTTCAAGCGTTTTGCCTCTGGTTCACCTAAATCCATAATTGATTTGGAAGATGCGTACACACCAAACTTAATTCGGTTCTCGTTCGATGCTTATGTACAACAACACGTCGGTTTGATATACCCGTAATTTGTCGTAATAATTGGGGCGATATTACTCTGTGTCTTTGCAGACTGAGCAGTGGACGATCAGCATCCGTTACCACATATATTAACACCGCCGTGATTTATATATGAAAGTGCAAATACGAATCATGCATTCACGGCCGTGTTAATTAAAGTTTCATTTAAAGAGTAGAAAATCACAGCGGTGTTACTTAAAGTTACATACAAAGAGCAAAAAATCACGGCGGTGCTGAATATAGTGACATTTAAAGAGCCCGAAGGGAGGTAACAATCACTTGTACGCAGATTATGTGCTATTTGTGTTCGGAACATCTCAAATCCAAAATGTTAAGAGTTTGTAGATGGACAAACGAACGGACGGCTGAAAGACTGCTCGGAAATAAGAGGCAATACTATAAACAATGTATCAATGTACTATTCGACATAGTTTGGACCCCACCCACCCACACACAGAGACACGACGGGGATTGGTCCATGTGAGTGGTTGCTATGGTTACATGATCGTTTTACGGACAACATTTATATACTAGTATATATTATTATATTCTTATGTGTACGTAGTATTTCATCGATATTAACCTAATACTACCAGTGTCATAATACAAACAAATACGTGCATGCATGTATTGAATTTTTCAATAAAATGTGGTTACCTTGGCAACATCCAAAAATACGTATTTCGCCAAGGTTTACTGAAATTCAACACATGGGTTCGTATTCTAATGATGAGTTTTTAACATACTAGTAGCTTCATTTACACCAGAACTTGTAATGAAGGGAGATTTGTCTGCAACGAAAAATAAACTGTTGAAAATACTACTTTCAAATACGGCGAGACTGACTTAGTTACCATGGTAACAGAAATATACGTTTGAATGATAGAATATTTAGGTAAATATGAACATTTACACCATGTTTGTAAAATATATTGACTAAATCATATTTAAGCAAGTATAAAGGCTGAAAATCGTAGGCTAAATAAGAGTTATTTTCGGATGAAAAACGCAGTTGCCATGGAAATCAGCAAAAAAACAATATTCGGCCGCGGTTTTCGCAATTTTAACATGCAGATTCGATTTCTACGATGAATTTCCTATAAGAATATGTATGTTACATAAAGTTCTACTCTGGGTAGGGGTAACTCCTTAAATAAGCGTCGTACAGAGGCCCGTCTAATACAGTATTAGTGATACCAACATATACACTTTGGGTGAGAAATATGAAAAATAATATAATAAAATAAATTTGGCAAATATTAGAGGGACATGCAGCAGAGTTGCCCCCTCCTGAGTCCGCACCTGCAAAGTTGTCGTACAATTTCCTGCATTTAATATAAAGTACATGTACATGTATTCTCATATTACTAGTTGTGGATTGGTCAAGTCCGAATGGTCAACCGAAGGATCGAGTTACGGTCAGCAGCGTTGCTAGGATGTCAACTTCCATGAACCGATACACTGCATATCATATGGGTATGTTGTATTCATTGTCCGTTTAAAACACTTTACATTCTGCATCAACAATTTCAAATATTAACTCGGCCTAAAATGACCGTAGCTTTTGACAGGCCATTATTAAACACCATTAAATAAATAAATGAAATCAAGCAGCTTGATTGGCTGAGTCTGAGCTGTGATACGGGCAAGATTAACACAGGCGTACAACTTAATATATTGATCTTGAATGTGAATATTTTTCTAACGCCCCAATATGACACCTCAAGTGCAGCTCCTGATCAGCTGGCACACTTGTACAATGTGATATGATTCCAAAGTTTACATTTGATGCATCAGGAATGTGTTTACAACACAATACCATTATCATACATTTGATTTGTTTCATGCCTGCCCGTTTAAAAGACGGGATGTATTATGTAGTGGCGTTGTCCGTCCGTCCGTTTGTCTTGCCGTCTGTTCGTAAATTTTAGTCTTGTACCACAAGCTAGTCCTACAGTTTTCTACTGATGAGGTACATACTTCCCATACATGACTACTATCAAGTCCTGCAGTGTGTAACATAAATTTATTTTTTGGCTCCACCTCAAATCCTTACAAAATTATCCCCCTTTTTTGACTCGGCATGACCATCATCAAGTGCTGCAGTATGTAATGCAAGAATGTTCACTCCACCACCTCAAATTCTTACGGAATTAACCCTCTTTTTTGACTGATTTTTCACTGTACGGCGAAGTATAATAGTCCTTCATTTTCCCACTGATCCAATTTATACTTTGCATACCTGACCACCGTCAAGTGCTTCAGTGAGTAACACTAAAAATTTCACTCCTTCTCCAATTCTATGGAATTATCCCCCTTTTTCGACTCCAAAATTCCTATTTTTTACTTTTACGGCGAACTAGTCGTACTGGGACTTTCTGCCAACAATCCAATTCATACTTTCATCAAGTGCTGCAGTGCATAACACAACAATTTTCACTCCACCTCAAATCCTTTTTTGACTCCGAAATTCCTATTTTTGACTTGTACGGCAAACTAGTCCTACATTTTTTTCCACTGATGAAATTCACACTTTGCATACCTGACCCATCAAGTGCCACATTGCGTAAGACTACAATTTTCACTGCATCTCAAATTCTTACTTTGTACTCAGTATACATGCACATATAGCAATCAGCTAATGTTGAACATCAGCAACAACATACCATTTGGCCTTAATGTGACATTGACCTACTTTTTCCCCTTCAATGACCATGCCTCGATGGGCATATATTGTGACATATGGTACTATTTGTTCTGCATGCAAATATATATACGAACCCTTCCACCCCTACTATCTACAGTAGAATATCACATGTAAACTTTCAGACTTGCATTCACCCCTAAGTTACTGGAATGAAACATTCCATTTTACTTTTTTGATTGTTTCAGTAGTCCGAAAAACTTTGAAGAAAAAATTCACAAATAATGCAGATCGAGATGAGTTTGCTCAATACGAGAAATTAACGAATGAGCCAAAATTCTAAAAAATCGCTCATCCAGATCTATGTGGAGTTTGCAATCATTAAACTTGTTGTGTGTTGTGTCAACATGGTTAAAGGTACTTGCCCATTCAGTAGGCACAAATGTTCTTTATAAAAATTAAATATGTGTATAATTGTGTCACTATTCCACCAGTTCTAAAAAAGATGAGTGCCCGCTATACATGTTGATATAATCATTTAGTGATGTTTATTTTACTGATAGTGATGCGCGGTGGTATCAGGCTATTTTCATATGCAAATGAGGCATGATATTTTTTAATTAGTTATACTAATTAAGTGCCTCACCTGAAAAAACAATATTTTTGACAGATTATAAAGGATGATCCTTGTACATCAAAAAATAAATACAGAGAATAAAATAGTAATGTCCGTTAACATTTTAAGGAAACACGGTTATCTTCCCTGATATCAGTGGAAATTTACGTCTGATAAAATGTATAATAATGCCAATAAATACGTGGGGTAATGGTGAATGAATGTTTATTTTGCCAGAAAATGTCTCTGATATAAATGACATGTGCCTACTGAGTGGGCATGTACCTTTAACATGATGGAAATAAAAAGTTGCTAAATGGTTTCCTGCTTTCAACAGGTATCATCAATGATATCACTAGGTGTGATCCGAGTCAGATTTTGACAGCGAAGGATCGAGTGTCAGTCAGCAGCGTGACCAGGATGTCTATAGTCCATCAGCCATGTCGACTATCTGTCCGATGATACATTACATACTAGTATGTACCATTAATTAAATTTTGTCATCTGCTGTTTATTTTATATTTTCCATATTTCTCAACAAAAACATGGTTTAGAATCATTTAGAATCATTTAGAATCATTTCCAATGGAAATGATTCTAAAGTACTGTCAAACCATATTTTAATGGAGAAAGAAGACAAAATATGAAACAACAGCAGACGACAGTTTTTGGTTCCCGTCTTTTAAGGGTTAACTGTGAGTTTATAGCACATTTATGCCGAATACCCCTCTCTGGATATAAATAAAAGCATGTTTTCGACAATTTATTATCATTTCTCCTCGAAAGAATATGTTGTGACCACTCACTTGAACCGTCTTCATGAGACTTGTATTAAAGTTTCGCCCCCGTCAACATTTTTTCAGGTCCAACAAACTACTTCCAATCCTTGCTGGCATGGATGGGTCACCACTCTGGGTGTTTCATGCCCACGGTCACTATGTCCAGGAGTTTCCACTAGTCCAGGAGCCTATTTCATCAACATTGCAAAGTATACTTTAGTAGCAAAGTATACTTTGAGGGAGAAATTTTCAATTTTATGATAAATTTATTATTTTTTATTATACTGAATTTATTACATTATCACAGCCAATTTGGCTGTGATAATGTAATAAATTCAGTATAATAATTCTGCATACTTTTAATCATGAAATATATGCATTTGTTAGTTCTATATGAAATAATGCATTTCAGGAAAAATAAATGATTTCTCCCTCAAAGTATACTTTGCTAGTAAAGTATACTTTGCAATGTTGATGAAATAGGCTACAGATCTGCAGATAAGGGGCGTATTGGCGTATTTTATGCGCTTATTTCAGCAGAATATGCATTGATTATCAAATGTGGGAGTACAAAATACTCACAGCAATGCGAAAATATGTATTGATTTTCAAATTGAGTTGTGAAAATCCTGTAATAAAGTTGAAAATTTACTTAGTTAGCTGCAAGAAACAAACAATGTTTGCTTTTTGCATCTCCAATAATTGAATTTTTAAATTTGTTTTATATTTTTATAATTTGTTCCCTATTTAATAAGGAAGAAAATCTATAATACATTTGTAAAAGTAAAATATGCATTTAATTTGAAATATGGGGGTATAGTATTCTTTAGATACAAACTTATCTGGATCTCATGGCCCCCGTAGGTAAGACGCCATGTTCCATGGAATTCTTGTTTTTGATCCATTGGAAACAATTAATTCACATGTTCTGTGAAAACATTTTCTTTCTTCTTAAAAAATAAGTTCAAAATTTAAAACAACAGACGACAATGTTCTGTTACCACATTTTAAAGGTTAAAGTTGTCATACCATTAATTGTCCTACTTAAAAAGTATGATATCCTCCATAGGTGTACTGTGGTCAAGGTCATCATCTGAGTGGAAAACGGAAGGATTTCAGATTTACTCTGTCCATCAACCGATACACTACGTACTGGTATATGTATCATTAACTCTCTGGTTAAAAGTACATATATAAAAATATATTTTCCACAAATTTTTCTCATTTCTTGTCCAAAGATTATGAGATATTTCAAATTGCTGAAGAAAATCACAAATCACAAACACACACACCACTCAGTTCTGTAGAGCTTCAGTAGTTTACATCAATCTTGTGTTTACCATATATGGAGACGAGACATCAGTACTTTGTAATGTCAAAATGACATGTTTCCATCTACCAATCAAATCAATTTCTTGGATAGACCCTCTAAAACACAAAACAATCGGCTTCACTGCAGCGCCCGCCTCTGGTAAATAAATAATTCGCACAACTCTTGACCATATTTTGCGCTTGATTCACTTTATCCCATCGCGTAGCAAAAATGGGATATAGGGATGGTAAAGTATTCCGGCCATCTGTCCGTCTGTCTGAGCACACGAGAGGGCACTTAAATTGTTTGGTACTGAGAACAATAGGTAAATGTAAATTCCATTCATTCCGTTGCTCGTTTGGTACTTGGAACAATAGAAAATATCCTTATTGGGTACATAGAAAACAAAAGAAATACCCAACAAGTGCTGTCGGTCCATCTGTCCATTCTGTTTTCCATTCTGCTATTGCTTGCTTACTGTTTGACTGATTGGCTTCAAGCTTCATTTGCATGTTTATTATTAGTAAATGCGTGCGCGTTTCTCTATTTTCCTATAACTGTTTGACCAATTGGTTTGAAACTTGTTTATTATCATCCATACTGTTATTCCCCACCCCACCCAGGCTCTCGCCATGCCCAAGGTCAAGGTCAAGTAACTTAGAAATTAGCGTCCAGTAAATGCGTTGTTACTGTAAAAACTTCTTTACTGTACAACCCATTGGCTTGAAACTTCATGGGAATGTTTATTATCACCCATATTTTCATTCCTTTTTCATTCCCCATCCCACCCATGCCTCCCTATGTCCAAGGTCAAGGTTAAATAACTTAGAAATTTGTGTCCAGTAAATATGTGCACATTGCTCCATTCTCCATCTTCTTTACTGGAGGACCGATTGGCTTGAAACTTCATGCGCATGTTTATTATCACCCATATTTACATTCCCCATCCCACCCATGCTCTCGACATGCCCAAGCTCAAGGTCAAATATATTAGAAATTTGCATCCAGTAAATGTGTGCGTGTTTCTTCATTCTCCTATAACTTCTTTACTGTACAACCAATTGGCTTGACACTTCATGCACATGTTTCTTATTATCCCATCGCAGAGCGAAAATGGGATATAGGGATGCAAAAGTCATCTGTCCCTCTGTCCGTTCGTCCATCCATCAGTCACGTTTTCCATTCTGCTATAACTTGGTTACCATATGACCTATTGGCTTGAAACTTCATGTGCATGTTCATTATCATCCATATTGTCATTCCCCGCCCTAACCATGCCTCCCCATGCCCACGGTCAAGGTCAAATGACTTAGAAATTTGCGTCTAATCTCTATAACTTCTTTACTGTATGACTGATCAATTTAATGTGCATGTTTCCCATCATTCATAGTTTCATTCCTCGCCCCACCCATGCTCCCACCATGCCCAAGGTCAAGGTGAAATAACTAAAGATTTGCGTCCAGTAAATGTGTGCGCGTTTCTCCATTTTCCTATAAGTTCTTTACTGTATGACCGATTGGCTTGAAACTTCATGTGCATGTTTAGTATCATATCCATATTTTCATTCACCACCACACCCATGCTCGTGCCATGCCCAAGGTCAAGGTCAAATAACTTAAAAATTTGCTTCTAGTAAATTCATGCATGTTTCTTCATTTTCCTATAAATTCTTTTCTGTATGGCCGATTGGCTTGACACTTCATGGGCATGTTTATTATCATCCATGTTTTAATTCCCCACCCCACCCACGCTCTCCACATCCCCATGGTCAAGGTCAAATAACTTGGCATCCAGTAAATGCATGCACGTTTCTCTATTCTCCTGTAACTTCTTTACTATATGACAGATCCAGGCTTGAAACTTCATGGGCATGTTTATTATCACCCATATTTTCATTCCCCATCCCACCCATGCTCTCGCCATGCCCATGGTCAAGGTCAAATAGCTTTGAAATTTTCCGTCTATTTATAGATATGTGTAAATTTCTACATTCGCCTATAGCTTCTTTATATTATTTTAACTTCCCACCACAGTATGCTCCCCCTTGCCCCAGGTCAAGGTCAAATAACTTTGGGTGTTCCTCTATAGTCCTATAACTTCTTTACTATATCAATGTGCATGTTTGTGATCCAGCCACCACAGCAATGGGATATATACCGTTGGTGGCGTTCTTGTCACCCATATTTTCATTCCCCATCCCAAGCATGCTCTCGCTATGCCAAATTTCGAGGTCAAACAACTTTGAAATTTTAGTCCAGTAAATGTGTGTGTGTTTCTCCATTTTCTTATAACTTCTTTACTGTATGACCGATTTACTTGAAAATTCATGTGCATGTTTGTTATAATCCATATTTCATTCCTCACCCCACCCGTGCTCTCCCCATGCCCAAGGTCAAGGTCAAATAACTTTGAAATTTTCATCCAGTAGAGTTGTACGTGTTTCTCCATTCTCCTATCATTTCTTAATATGAACGATTGACATTCTAACTTTATGTGCATGTTTTCCATCATTCATATTTTTATTCCCCGCCCCAGGGGTGCTACCCCAAGATCAGGGTCATATGACTGAACTTTTCTGTCTAGTAGATGTTCACCTATGGCCTATGGGTTAAAGTGTTGTACTTCAATACTGTTCAATCCTCACCCTAAGCATGAAAAATACTTACATAGTATTTCCATCCCACAATCTGTCGGATGAGACTTCAAACTGTGGTCCCGTCTCTATATGACCATAGCTGTTGCTGGGATGTTAAACCCATTCATTTTCACTTTTTTTAAATGACCTTGGCTGTTGATAGGCCGTTAAACACCAATAAATCAAATCTTTACTGTATTCTCTTAACACTTCATGTACTTGTTTGTCATCATTCACATTTTAATCTCCCACCCCAGTATATACTCCTCCTTGCCCCAGGTTTCTGTATGTCCGTCCATCTGTCTGTCCGTACACGTACGCACGTACATACATACATCCATGGTCATTTGCGTCAAAAGATTGTAAGAGTTTATCCATCATACGATAATTTCAATATTCATTCATTCGGCTTATATTCAAGGGTGGGAATTGGCTCGAACACCTTCCATACCCGGATAATTTCAATATTACTCAATACTGGATAGATTATTTTAATATTCGCACATTTGGTATAAACATATTTTATTATAAACAATTTACATCAGGTATAAACAAATATTCAGAATAGAAGGATTGGAACGAAAGATTACTATCTTATAGAGTTCCTCTCCTTGATCAATGCAATTAGGGTCACAAGCTGGCAAAGTACAAAAACCACGCATTTGTCACTTTGTCAGCATGAGACCAGTTGGTGTAATAATGGCAGATACAAAACACTATTATGTTTATGGATTGTTATCAAGCAAAATAATGGTATTTTACTCGATATATCTTGAACGAAGTGTACAAGGGAAACAACTGTCAATTTTGCTCATAAAAACAAAAGATGACATGAAAAGAAAATATATTGGCCGTAACCAATAGTATATTCTATCAAATATTTGAATTTTTATTGATAATTAGAAAAAATAAAAAATGAAATGAAAAGAAAAACAAAGATATATAATAAAAAATTAAAAAAATTAAAATAATGAAAAAAATAAAAGTAGAAAAAAATAAGAATGCATGTGCCACTAGAGGGTCCATCATCGTCACGCAGGAGGCTAAGTAAGCACACCAATGTTACAATTTATGAGATACACATCGAACTGTACGTATATTATTACACAAATCGCTTACTACGTGAATATACGTGTGTACGGTTTGGAATAACCATTAGTGTTATCCTGATATGATAGTTCGTTTGACCCAAATAATAATATGTCTATTGTACCATTTATTAGTAATTGGAGATTTACATCAGGGATTTGGTGATAGTTTGAAATAAATCTTGTCGTATATCATGGTAATATGGACAGTTAAGGAGGTAATGCTGTACGTTTTCAATGCTGCCACAGCGACACAGGGGTGAATCTGAAATGTTTTTCTGATAGAGATCGTAATTGAGTGAGCTACAGTTAGTACGTAATCTGGTATGAAGAAATTGTGCTTTCTGAGTCCGTAATAGTAATATTTTGGTATCACAGTAGACTGTGTATTGATGAGCGTCTTGAACGTCGTTAATGTCGAAGACTCACGGACAGGGAGCGCTAACTGATTCCATTCTCTAATAACTGAAGGTAAGAATGAATTAGTATATAATACAGTGCGTGAATGTGGTGGATGAATATTACTGTCATTTCGTAGATTGTATCGTGAGGTGCCACCTACATTTTGTGGGACAAGTGATGACAAGTACGCAGGTGTTAAACCATTAACCATTTTATAAAACAATATTAATTTCTGTTTCCGTCTTCGTTCGCCTAAGCTTTCCCACCCTAATTCCTGGTATAGATCGTTCAATGATACTAGTTTGGTTGCGCCTGTTACGATTCTTGCGGCTTCATGCTGTATTTTATCTAGTTCGTATTTTTCGCTTGATAGACAGTTGTCCCATATAATGTTGCCGTATTCAAGGACTGGACGTATAAATGCGATATAAATAGTCTGTAATGTTTTTCGTGAGAGTTTGAATTTCAAGCTCCTCAAAATGTTAATTCTGGTCCACGCTTTATCTTTGATATATAATATTTGATTATTCCAAGTACAAACATCTGCTAAAAATATGCCGAGATGTTTGTGGCTCTGAACTTCAGTTATTGGTTGGTCAAACATGTGAAGTTGAGGATGTTGGGAGGGGTTTGATAATTTTTCGAGATATGAGTAATGATTCAGTTTTGGCAGGATTAAACGTGACAAGCCATTTCGTTGACCAATTTGTAATTGTGTCTATATCGCCTTGTAGTAATTCTCCTGCTTCAACAGGGTCATCTACGACGATGTATAAACTAGTGTCGTCTGCAAATAATCGTATGTTAGCATTTATGGCATCTACAATATCATTAATATATATTAAAAACAGAAGTGGTCCAAGGTCGCACATTTGAATTATGTGGACATACTCACACAACCATTAACATGACCATGACCTTTTTGACCTTCGCTGAAACACATTAGTGTTGCATGTATGCCAATTAAGGGGGCATATCCATGTTTTACAAACATAATGTCTAGTTGTATTGTGCCATTCCTTTTGGAATAGAAGTGAGTCTGTGGTGATAATACAGGAATGAATGGCCTTTTTGTGGAATTTATCGGGGTATAAACTTGGAAAAGTCGCGGGAATACTGGACGATGGCCGGAAGGCCTCGTCCAGTATTCCCGCGACTATTCCAAGTTTATATCCCCGATAAATTCAACAAAAACGCCATTCATTCCTTATAATTCCAGCATTTGAAATAAATTCATCAAGAAAATGTGTTTATTTTCCGTTTTCTTAAGAATTATTTTAACTGCGCCTGACGGTTATGGAAAGTAGTTCGGCATGGAGTTTACTGGGATATAAATTTTGGACAGGGACTTGCTATGGACCAATCAAATGTTAGGGAATTGTGTAAATATTTTTGTGCTGGAATTATTATGTGGCTGTGACTAGAGAAATGGGGCTTATGGGTTTTTGCGGCCAGTGTAGATCCAGATCAGCCTGTGCATCCGCACAGTCTGATCAGGATCTGCACTGTTCGCCATTCCATCAATGAAACACCCATCATGCTTCTAACAAGCAATATGGATTCAACAGTTATCAGGCTACAGGATTGTGCTATTTGATCCGGAGCTACACTGGTCACAAATCCCATAAGCCCCATTTCTCCAGTCACATATAAAGCTTGTTCCTCATTTCAGGTAGTGGCTACTGTGACAATCACCAACAGCGATGTTTCGTGTTCCAATGATTGGGCTAAATAAAGACTGTGCAACAAGAGTGTAGATAAAACACGCAGAATTATTACAATCATCATGTACATTTACTAGCTCAAAACTTCCAATAGATAATTTATATCTATTAAATTAATATAAATTCAGGAACTTTTGTGATCTTAAAATATAAGATTCATTAGATGACTATTTTCATTTTGACAATATTATTTAATATGTTAATAATTTTGTTCACAACCTCAATGACATAAACACAAATGTTATTATAAGTTACTAATTGTGTCACTGCAGAACAAAATTATAATGCAACCTGATGCATATAAAGCAGATTTCATTCACCAAATGGTTTTAAGTCACTTTCAACATATGGGACACCATTTGTTTTGTGTTGTGACACAAAACAAAAAGTGGCTCAATACAGTAAATTATATCTTCAATATTATTGCTGTAGTCATTATGGTAATGGAGAGATTGTCAGTGGGATGTAGAAACATGTAAAATCTATTGTAAACTTATTTCATCTGGTTGCCACAATTTGTTTGCTTTTACATGGGTATCTGCTAAAAACAATTTGAACTAGCATTTTGACCGATCCGCATGTGCATTCGTAAAATCTGATTTGGACTACATTGTTCGCCATTCCATAATTAAGAACATATTCATTTATGAAGAGCATGGGTGGATGTTAAGAATAGTATGGATCTACACTTGTCTGAACTGTAAGATGTTATACTTCAGTATTATGATCAGTCAAACTGGTGACTAGAATGAGATATATATAGGTATTAACCCTGACTACGTGGGAGACGAAAATTGTCGTCTGCTGTTTTTAATTTTTTAATTAGTTCTTAACAAAAAAAACAACTGTTTTGACAGTGCATGAGAATCGTCTCCAGTGGAGACGATTCTCATGCACTGCCAAAACAGGTTTTTATCGAGAAATATTGAAAATAAAACATTTCCAGCAGACGACAAAATTTAGTTCAGCATAGTAAGGGTTAAATGTATGTTTGTATAGAGTTTCTGTGCAACCATTGCAACCAGTGTAGACCCTAATCATCCTGCATAGCTGGTTTGATTCGGGTTTACAATTGTTGCAATCACAACATGAATTGTACATTTAGATAGTTGTACATTTTGTATTTAAGTCGCCAATCATCGACAACAAATTTCACACTATAGGAAATATCTTTCCTCAACATTTGTTTCAAATCTACGATGCTTATGCTTCTCATGTCAGTCAAATAAAAATGATAAGAAAAATAGATTCTGATCAAATTCCAAATCTTCAATATGAACTGTTTTATTTGATAACATTGACATTTGAACTTGGACTGAAACAGTTGATGCATATGAAATATATGTATGTTCAGACACATACTAGATTAATATCCATTTTGGTCCATTCTCTGTGCACCCTGTCTGTTATATGTGACAAGCTATGACAAAATTAGACGTACTGCATGGTCTCATGACACACCCCTGCATAACCAGAGATCTACACTGTTAACTGTTATATCTTCACTGTGGCAGTCAGCTGCACAACCGCATATATCCTGACCATATACAATGTACACTGGTTCTACCCAGTCACCTGTCTGCCGTAGCCCGGCTAAACACATTCACTGAATCTACACAGATTGCAAATAAACCTTACCTTTTTGTCATGGCATGTCACTTTCATTATAGCCAGTGTATGCAAAATGGGAAGACTATTGTCTTTGCCCAGCATAGAAACTGGTCAGCCTGCATATTAAGCTGCAGTGTTGGATTTAGTCCGACTGAATGAACGCTGACCAGTATATATGCTGTGTGAAAATGACAGTTTACCCATTTACAAACACAGGTTGGTGTTATGGGTATATACATTGGTGAAGAATATTTAAAGTTGTGAACAACAATATAAGGTTTGATCATGTCCAGCCGTGCGCAAACGTTTGCTGTGGCCCGAGGGAACTGTTTGAACCCCAAGGCCGCAGGCCGCGGGTTCAAACAGTTCCCTCGGGCCACAGCAAACGTTTGCACACGGCTGGACATGATCAAACGTTATTGTTACATTTCCAACAAAAAACTGATGTAATTTGAGCATTACCGGTATATTCAGTATTTTCAGTACTTTTATAAAATCATTCACGTAGATAATTTTCGGTATGCATATTCCGGGGCTGCGTCATGAACGTCATGAAGTAGTGACGTCATGAAGGCACTTCCATTACGTGCGGCCCCGGAATGAGCATTGCCTAAAGCCATGTGCAAACAGCATGCGCTATTTGTTTGCACATATGTGCAAACAACGGAAACCACGTAACAATGGTAGTTTCAACAGTTAGCATTGAATCCGCATCCTGTGTTTGATTGTATTTCCGTGTGGCTATTTTAATTTCTGTTTCTGTATGGACAATGGACAACATGATATTCAAATGTCTGTCATACTAACTGCTGGTGATAACAAATATTTAAATCTTAAGTTACAGAGTGAGCATTCCCTTCAACAATAAGGCAGTTGTCTTATATTTTAATTTTAATCTGGTTTCATCATTCAAATATTCAACAAACGTACGTTTCCTTTTGAACGATAAAACATCAATTGTTCGCTAATGTTTCCATCCCACTATCTATATAACATACAATCAGAACCCGGGGAGAAATGGTTGTCTGTGTCCGACATGAAGGTCGTTACAAAGAGCCTGGAGCATGGTACGATGAGGGCGAACTCTAGGCATAGGCAGTGGAAGTATGAAACATACAGAGTTGCTACCTTGAGTATTTTTGATTAAGAAGTACTATTTTAAAAATGCAACTTTGTGTCTATTACTGCAATCAGAAATAAAAAGTCTGTTTATAGTATGCACACAGTAGAGTTTTTAACCAGTACATGTCTGGATCAGTCTGACAAGTGTCTACAGTGTTTGCCAGACCGGTATGGCAAGCACTGTAGCATGGCTGTCTTATTCCTTTACATCTCCTTTTGTTTATACTTTGTCACTAACTTACCTAACATTCTCTTCTGTTTTGGGTGTGGGGCTGCACTGCACGTAAGGAAATGTAAAGAAATTAGATGGCTTCTGCTTCTGGCACATGTACTGATGCAAAATTTAAACTCATTGAAGGACACAAGATAGCATCACTTGATGTCTCACACTTCCATTGCGCGTGACATGAATTCTCTCACACCGAACCATTCTTCAGTCTCCTTGTAACGCCCCTCATATCGTTTCCAGAAGATCACTTCCCACCGTGTTGTGAATGCATGCTATATATATATTGGCATGGCAAACCTTCCGTAGCAATTGTCACTGTTTTATTTGTCAAAGAAAAATGTTTGCTGGATATTTGTAATAATAAAACCACTGTGGAATTACCTAATACAAAACCACTGTCAATTTTTATTAGCCAGGTTTTTTGAAAAAAAATCCAGGCTATTGGATTGGCGAAAGCCGGGCGGGCGGGCGGGCGGGCGGGCAGGCGGGCAGGCGGGCGGCCGGGCGGGCGGGCGGCAGGCGGCGGGCGGCGTCCACAATCAATGTTAAGTTTTCGTGTTTGAGTCCATTTCTTTGTTACTGTACCACCTAGGACCACCAAACTTTCACAGCTTCATAATCAAGGGGTGCCCACCACATACCACTATCCAACATGTTACTTTTTTTTTATTTTGACCCATTTTTTCCGCGCAATCGACTTAGCCATTTTCAATGTTAAGTTTTCACGTTTTCAATGTTAAGTTTTCGTGTTTAAGTCCATTTCTTTGGTACTGTACCACCTAGGACCACCAAACTTTCACAGCTTCATAATCGAGGGGTGCCCACCACATATCACTATCCAACATGTTACTTTCTTAGCCAGGTTTTGTGAAAAAAAATCCAGGCTATTGGATTGGCGAAAGCCGGGCGGGCGGCGGGCGGGCGGCGTCCACAATCAATGTTAAGTTTTCGTGTTTGAGTCCATTTCTTTGTTACTGTACCACCTAGGACCACCAAACTTTCACAGCTTCATAATCAAGGGGTGCCCACCACATAGCACTATCCAACATGTTACTTTTTTTTTTAACTTCACCCATTTTTTCCGCGCAGTCGACTTAGCCATTTTCAATGTTAAGTTTTCGCGTTTACAATGTTAAGTTTTCGTGTTTAAGTCCATTTCTTTGGTACTGTACCACCTAGGACCACCAAACTTTCACAGCTTCATAACCAAGGGGTGCCTACCACATACAACTATCCAACATGTGACCATTTTTTTACCTTCACCTATTATTTCTACGTAATTGACTTAGCCATTTTCAACGTTAACTTTTTAACGTACGTCTGGTTAAATATTTTGCTTAAAACATTTTCGTTATACTATATCTCTGCAACTGCTTCGCCCATTACCTTGAAACTTCACATGGGTGTTTATCATCATCCATATTTTCATTCTAACCCCCAACCGTGCGGCCCCTGTGCCCAATGTCAAGGTCAAATTACTTTGAATTTTTTTGTTAAAGTTTTTTCGTGTACTTTATCTCTGCAACTGCTTCACCCATTACCTTGATACTTCACATGGGTGTTTATCATCATTGTCGCACCCACTTGCGGAAAGCGCGATATCGTCGGCATTTTGGCGTACGTCCGTCCGTCCGTACATCTGTCCGTACGTCCGTGCGTCCGGTTAAATTTTTTTCGTTAAAGTTTTTCCATCTACTATATCTATTTTTTTAGTGTCCATGCCTCGCCCCAAGGCGTGACATGCAGGCCACGGCCATCTAGTTTACAAAAAGTGGGTATAATTATGTTATCCAAGTGTCTATGCTTGGAAAAAACCTGGCCTTCGTGGCTTTGCCTCGTTTCTTGTTATTTCTCATTTTGGTTTTGTTTTGTTTGCCATCATTAGCTTGATAGACATTGGGGTATCATTTTGTACATCGTGCATCCATCAACACTGGTTGGTAGTTATGCTCTAAAATGCAATCAAACATTGGATACGAATTCATACAACTATATTGTTGAAACTTCAATTCATGTGCATTACTTGACATGTTCTTCATCTAACAAATCATTTATTAAAAAAAATATAAAAAATATAAATATACATAAAATATTAAAATGTTAAACTATTTGCCCAGAAATTATTAAAATACTACAGTATTTTCATGAATATGAAAATGCTAAAAATATGTATCTGTATTTAAAAATGCTGTAGTTTTACATGCCTGGAAGAGAAAATTCTAAAAACATGCGTACCTCAACTAGTCGCCTTCCTTGTCAAGGTCATATCAAGTTCATAAGGACAATACGCGATTTGAAACAAATGTAGATATTAGTCACACTTGATATGTAAAATGTGCCTCAATCTAACAACACTGGCTTCTTTCATTTCTAAGCAGTGTAGATCCTGATCAGCATGTCTACCCATGTGGTTAACATGAATTTTATAGCTGTCCTGCAGGGTCGACTTGCATGGCAGCCATTAAATTTGGGTATACCTGATAGTAATTCTATGGATATTTCACTGAGTGATTTTAGAACAGTAAAGACCCTGATCAGACTGCATGGATGCACAGTATTATCTCCTTCATCATTGATTGGAAATTTAATGCTGTAAGTCAGTTTTGTCAGATTGCAACAAATGTTTTTTTATGAAACAGTAAAGTTACTTTGGTGATATTATGGCAAAGAGTGTAGGTCCTGTTGCATCTTTTATGTTGTCAGCCATGGGTCCATTTATTCAAAGGTGGTGAATGGATGGCTATAAGGGGCGGTTGGAGGCCATATTGGGCCCACAACTGACAAAACAGAACTTACAACATTTGCTATAAGAGTAATCCCAGATCAGCATGCTCGTTGTTTGTCCGATCAGGACCTATGCTGTTTGCCATACGCTCACTGCAGTAGCCTTATTGTAGTCTACAAAATAGACCAGCCTTAACCTTATCATGCTGCATTAAAATTTGTCGTCTGCTGCTTATTTTTATTTTCATTTTTTTTCATCATTAAAAACATGGTTTGACAGCATTTAGAATCATTTCCATTGGAAATGATTCTAAGTGCTGTCAAACCATGTTTTTATTGAGAAAGTAGGCAAAATATAAAACACCATCAGACGACAATTTTCGTACTGCATTCTAAGGATTAAACTAGATTACCAAGCATGGAGAACTTCCATGAGAATAACTTCTGAGGCATCCTTGATGTTAGAATTTACGGAATTTTTCAGTTTTATACCATGTTGCTTAGTTTATTCTTGTTGTTTTCACTGTACAACTAAGTTACATGACAACAAACGATCTCGGCCAATTCCAACACCAAGGATGCGCCGGAAATAGTTCTAAGGGAAGTTGCTCCTGATTTACCCAGTTTGGGTTTTGACTATAGTCCAGTTAATATTATCAAACTCAGGAACGCGACTCCGGACCAGGATCTATAAGTGTTGCAAATGTCGCGAGGGCTATTTTGTCTCTAGCCTTTTTAGTTATAAGTCGATGTTTGGTGACGCAATTCAACATTTACACTATTTTGTTATGAATACGAAGTATTCAATAATACATATTATAAATGGGGGTTCTGCAATATAAATGGTTTTTGCTTAGCAAATCGGCACACACTTGAACGAGGACCTTGGACTCAGCAGGTTGTGTGTTTTTACTGGCCGGCAATTATCTCGAGGTTACTGGCAGTGGCCATTTTAACTATTGGAAATTAACTTATATTTTCGTTGTGTTTATGCTTATTCGCTGGAATTTAGCTAAGTTTAGAATAGTTGCTAGGACATTTTCTGGTCTTATTTTTCATATCCGTGTTCTGGGTGGTTGCTTGTGGCACCTTGTGGATCTGCCTGGCCACAGTTTAATGCGGACTGGTAGCTAGGGCAGTTAACTACTCGGTACATCCGACTGCCACTTATAGAACACAACCCATACGTGTTCTGGGTGGTTGATTGTGGCACCTTGTGTATCTGCCTGGCCTCCCTTTAATGCGGACTGGTAGCTAGGGCAGTTGACTACTCGGTGCATCCGACTGCCACTTATTGAACCTTCTGGGACTCACGGCAGGCTTGTGGTGACAACCATGTGGTCCTGCCTGGCTGCCGATATATCGGATAAGCCGGGCAGTTGGACCTATCTGGATGTATCCCACGGCCATTACCGGGTTCTGGATTGAATGTGCACATGGGCGAGATATGAAACATCTACATATTATTTATATTATCTGGTGTCCAGGAAACTAAATTATCATACTTTCTTATGAAAGTAAACCACATATAACAAGTTCAACCATAACAGCAAGTTGGCTCGAGCTCGGCCAAATATTTTGCCTGTCTTTGCCTGCTTCTAGCTTCAATCTGACTTGGAGCTGGTCTGGATGTGACAACTCTGTAGACGAGAATAGCACATTTTTTTACCGACTATATAGCACTAAATTATGCGTCAAGTGCCGCCAGGGGTGGATTGGTTCTACCTGGGACCTGTTTGGCTCTGCATCACCGGTGCCAGGTTCTACCCAGTTACCCCCTCTCGTCTTCCCGCCTCCCATGCACCGGGACACTGCAAGGAATTACAAGACCGTATTGAACCTTAATTAAAGCAGTGTCCCATTTCGGCAGACAATTATACACACATGTCCATTTTGCACCAAAATATATCACATAAACACTTAAAACTTTGGCCTTTTCCGGACTTGTATGTCGTGGTTTGGAAGGTCTTTGAACCAATTCCGACACTTAAATATAAGATAAAAGGCAAATAGGCAATTTTAAGCATCAATTCTAAGCATTTTTTAAGCCACGGCTTAGTAAAGCTTAGCTGTGACTTGAACATTGCTTAGAATTGTTTATTTGATAGCCACAGTTAAGCTTTACTACACAAATAAGCCATTCTGAGCAATTTTTAAGGCACAGCTTAGCTTTACTAAGCCGATAAAGCTAAGCAAGCCATGCCTTAAAAATTATTTAAAATTGCTTATTTGCTTGGCATAAAAAATAATATCGCAGAACCGTCATTTATAACATATCCGTCCCCATAAATCACACGTTTTAGTAATCTGCATTTGATCATTTTGTTGTACATGTACAATGTATATCTTTTTGAATATTTGATTTGCGTATATATGCTTATAAAGTGTTTATAATTCTGGCTTCAGGATGTACAGTATTTTTGATTCTTGTTCCTTTACGCCCACCTCCCCACACCTGGGGGCCGTTTCACTAAACTTCGTAACACTAAATTGTTCGTAAGTGCAAACTTATGATAGTCTGTAAATTTCACATTAACAATGTGTTCTTGTGAACAATTATTGGATTTACATTTATTGAGCATAGGCTGCGTAGCTCAATAAATGTAAATTCATCCACTAAAAATTCCAGACAATCCTAAATTTGCACTTAGGAACATTTTAGTCGTACAAAGTTTAGTGAAACGGCCCCCAGAGTCTTTGTCTATAAAGCATCACGAACATGTGCTCAAAAGCTACTCAGGCTCAACCAAACAGGCTGGTTTGAGAAAATGCTCAGAAGGTTATATAATCTTAGGGTCTGATTGTCACGGGGAAAAATACCTTATTAAATTAAATTTGGAAATCAGCTATGCTCGTTATAGGTTTGATAAGGTATATTTTATGGTGACCCAGCATTACATAGTGCATTGGGAAAACACTTGACAAATCACGGGAAAAGAGTATCTTGTAGAAAAATCTTAAAACCAGCCTAGCTTAAAATGAGCTATGCTGGTTTGAATTTTAAATTTAATCCGGTACATTTTGTCATCAACTGACACTGCACAATTCATGGGAAAAGGTACTTTATGAAAAAAATCTAATAACCAAACTAGCTCAAAATAAGGTATGTTTTCTCATGAACTGGCCCAATTCATGGCAAAAGAGTTCTCTTGAAAACTTCCCTAAACCAGCCTAGGATCTATGCTGGTCATAATTTGAAAATCTCATAAGGTATGTTTTTCTCATGAACCAATGCTGGACAATTCATGGGAAAAGGTACCTTATGAAAAAAATATCAAAACCAGCCTAAAAGCTATGCTGGTCATAATTTGAAAATCTCATAAGGTACGTTTTCTCGTGAGACGATACTGGACAGTTCATGGGAAAAGGTACCTTATTAAAAAAAATCTCAAAACCAGCCTAAAAGCTATGCTGGCCATAACTTGAAAATCTCATAAGGTACGTTTTCTCGTGAGACGATACTGGACAGTTCATGGGAAAAGGTACCTTATGAGATTTGTTTCGAAACCAGCATAGGCGTATGCTGGTCAAAATTTGAAAATCTCATAAGGTACGTTTTCTCATGAACCGAATCTGGACTATTCATGTGAAAAGGTACCTTATGGAAAACATTTTTGAAACCAACCTAGGAACTATGCTGGGCATAATTTTAAAATTTCATAAGCTACGTTTTCTCGTGAGACGATACTGGACAATTCATGGGAAAAGGTACCTTGTGAAAAAAAATCTCAAAACCAGCCTAAAAGCTATGCTGGTCATAATTTTAAAATCTCATAAGGTACGTTTTCTCGTGAGACGACACTGGACAATTCATGGGAAAAGGTACCTTATGAAAAAAATTCTCAAAACCAGCCTAAAAGCTATGCTGGTCATAATTTTAAAATCTCATAAGGTACGTTTTCTCATGAACCGAATCTGGACTATTCATGTGAAAAGGTACTTTATGGAAAACATTTTTGAAACCAGCCTAGGAACTATGCTGGGCATAATTTTAAAATTTCATAAGCTACGTTTTCTCGTGAGACGATACTGGACAATTCATGGGAAAAGGTACCTTGTGAACAAAATTCTCAAAACCAGCCTAAAAGCTATGCTGGTCATAATTTGAAAATCTCATAAGGTACGTTTTCTCGTGAGACGATACTGGACAGTTCATGGGAAAAGGTACCTTATGAACTTTTTTTTTCTAAACCAGCATAGGCGCTATGCTGGTCATAATTTGAAAATCTCATAAGGTACGTTTTCTCAGGAGACGATACTGAACTATTCATGTGAAAATGTACCTTATGAACACATTCTTGAAACCAGCCTAGGTACTATGCTGATCATAATTTTAAAATCTCATAAGGTACGTTTTCTTGTGAACAGATGCTGAACAATTCACGGGAAAAGGTACCTTATGGAAAAAATCTCGAACTCTAAGTCTAAGAGCTATGCTGGTCATAATTTGAAAGTTTCATAAGGTACGTTTTATCATGAATCGACTCCGGTCTATTCATGTCAAAAGGTATCTTATGGAGAAAAAAATATTGAAACCAGCCTAGGCGCTATGCTGTTCATAATTTTATAATCTCATAAGGTACATTTTCTCGTGAGACTATTGGAGAATTCATGTGAAAAGGTACCTTATGGAAAAAATTCTCGAAACCAGCCTAATAGCTATGCTGGTCATAAGGTACGTTTTCTTGTGAACCGATGCTGGACAATTCATGGGAAAAGGTACCTTATGGAAACAATTATTGAAACCAGCATAGGAACTATGCTTGTTATAACTAGAAAATATCATAATGTACGTTTTCGTTCTGAACCGATGTTGGACAATTCATGGGAAAAGGGTCCTTATGGAAACATTTCTCGAAACCAGCCTAGGAGCTATGATGGTCATAATGTGTGACACGTGACGTCGTGGATACCCCAACAGGTAGTCACATGATCTCCCTAGCATAGACAAGTGCAAACTTATCTCGTACTTATCACCGTAATACAGTGGAACCCCTGTAAACCGGACACCCTGACCACCCCATTGTGTTTAACCCTTTCAACCCTAAGGAACTGGAATGGACTGTGATATGCTAATGTTCCGACCAATCCAATGGTCACAAAATGATTTTTAGATTCGTCCATTTATGAAAAGGGGGTGTTTTTGTTCTAAGAAATATGAAAATTACTTGCAAAAAGTGCAGATCCTGATGAGACAGCTCGTTACGAGCCGGCTCATCTGGATCATCTGGATCTGCACTGTTTGCATAAACCGCTATAGCGGGCTTTCGGGTTCAAAGGGTTAATTTAGATGGGTTTCATTGTAATTAATTTCCCTCAATGTTGTATCTGTTCATGGTGGAAAATGACTAAACGTGATTAATTATAGTGGAACCTCTCAAACCCGGACACCCTGGGGACCTCACAGGGTGTCCGGTTTAGAGAGGTTCCACTGTATGTTAACGGTCGACACACACGTATAATTGAATTCATCAGTCAATGTGCAGTCTAAAAATTATAGTTTATGAGTATTGTCTATAATTTTATTAAAATAAAAACGTATAATTGAAATGAATAATCTATCAACCACCACTTAAAACACAGCGCATATGATTTGATTTGTAGACTGACGTGAATTAATGTTAAACATCCTGACCAGACGGGTTTTCTGCATCCTTATTATAGTGTATGCGCCAGAATGGGTCACCATTGCCACTTGAGGGGTGGGGGGGGGGGGGGGGGGGCATTGCGAGTGATATCGTTGAATAGACAGTGGGCGGGACGTCCAAAAGCGACGTCATCATATGTTGTGACCCAGAGTAAAAGTCTGGGTTGACGGATCACTGTGCGTGAACTGTCAGGTCGGTTGAACTCACTGTCGGCACACTCCATAGTGTGATTACAATGAGGAGACAGAGCTAAATGGATCCCGGTGATGCTGAACATGGAGCAGAAGTCCAGGCACAAATTGTGCTTGTGTGTTTTAGGACAGTGGACAGGGGATAGCTGTACATTGCGTTTCCAATCGAGTGGTTACAGTGGATGGATCTATTACAGTGGAACCTCTCTAAACCGGACCAAGACAAAATTTGCGACCTTTGATCATTTATCTCAGATATTAATGTATGTCCATGATTGCAAAGCATGTCAATACATGTCAGAATGTTCATATGCCTGATTTAAAATTGCCACTATATTTTATTGAAAGGTATGTATATCTAGATATTATTTCCGCATGATCGCAATCTGTAAGTCTTCATTTAAAGATGTTATGCAAACTCGCATTCACACATAGAAAAAGCACTGAAAATGTAACAGCCGGTAATTATAATTTACATGAAATCGAAATTGACAATGTTCATACAAAATGGCCGCCAAAATCCAAGATGGCGGCCACAACCCAAATGCATTCCCCCCACCACACTAAATATGTACGAACTACATCAATTATTGGCAAAACAGAAGGCTGTTTATGCTTGAACTATGTTCTAAGAGTAACATATAAGATGGTAGCATGTTTATAAATACGTAGCAAATGGGAATGTATGCAAACAAATCCAATATGGCCGCCAAATATCATAGTTTCCCATCCAGACCATTTCTGTGAGTTTTAAAAATCCTGTAGGATCAAAGCAAATTTGCATTTACACATTGTAAAACGGTATGAAAACATGATCATCAATGATTGTAATTTATAGCACATCTGAACTTGCAGTTTCGTCAAAAACTGCTACCAAAATATAATATGGCCGCCAAAATTATAACACGTTCGCCCACCAAGTTATGTTGCAATAAATGGCAGTGCATATAAACTTCATCACCTTGCTCCAGTATCTGGACAAGCAGTGACGCATATTGTGATAGCTTAAATTCCATATATAGATCCTGCCAAAGATGGCTGCCAAATGTTAACATTTCTACACTTTACTCCATGCTTGTCATAAGACTTTATATTTGAAGTCATTAACGGAAATCACAAATTGATGAACTAGGCAAATACATTAGTTTGATCCGCAAAACGTTACGTTAATCCTAGAACGGGTGCCAATTTGGCAATGACCGGGAAAGGCAGGAAAATTGAACACATCGGGCGTTTACAAGATACGACCGTCATGGAAACATGAAAGGCATACGTTTAAATCACTGCAGCACTAATCACTTCATTGTACAGTAGGTAATGTACGTTTGACCTCGATGACAAACGCGACGTCTTCACTAGTTGCTGCCATTGTGTTATCTGGATGTGTGCGGCAAGATCGTGACGTTACGTAACTAACTTTAACGTCATTCGAGGTTGAACTAATTAGGGTTTAATCCAGAAAGTGCTGAATTGGCCCCCGTTCTGGGAACAATTGACCCCCGTTTTGGGATTAACCCCCGTTCTGGGACTACCCCCCTATCTGAGTCTTACATATATTATATGTGTGGTTTATCTAAATGAATGTCCTAATGGTAACACATTCCGCGGTTGTGTGAAACCTATTGTTATATGAAATATGTAGCAGTGGTGTCTGTCATTGACGGACCCACACATGAAGCAACAAGACGTATATGGATGTTCAATAGATATATATCGGAATATTATAATCGACTGGTGTAAATAAGATTATGACTAGTGATTAAATAACATAGTTATTGCAGTATTAAAATGGGTTTCACATGCAGCTTACAATGAACATGTAACAGTACAATGCTTTATGATATTCGAAAACTTGTTATTGGCATGCGATACACGTTGTTAACATCATGTTCGTGAAATCCGCTCAGTGAAAATAGAAAATGGTCTGATGGAGTAGATTAGTTTTAGACTTAATTATATATACTTCGTGCATATGAAGCTATGTCTGTAATATTTCTATGTCAGTGGGACAAAACAACGTTTACCGTTTAATTTAATGAAGGCAATATACTGAATGTCATATCTCCCAACTTATAGGTTGAAGCTCAGAAATATTGATTGGAAAAACATGTAATTGTATAATTTTAAATATTTCACTATCCCTGCGTAATATTACTGCTTTGGGAATTGAAATATACCAAAATCGACGTAACAAGGTGGCTATGTCTGTTTCATACAAAGGCCGTATTTACTCATGTATATTATAATAAGTTCCAAATTATAAACCGTGTCGTAACAAAAAATAAACACTCCGGTAACCGTCTTATCCAATATTATATAGAACCTACTAATAAATTGCTGAAGTACAATGTGAACTTATGACGGCCATCTTAGAATTTGGTGAACTAGGCATTTATCCAAGTATGTGTTGCATTTGTTTTACTGTGTCAATATAATACTGTTTACTTGTTTTAAATGAGTAATGCCATCAAATAGATAAGACGATGTAAATTGATGAGAACTCGTGATATTTGGCGCCATCTTGGATTTTGGTACGCAAAACAGTTATCCAAGTATGTTTTGCTATTGCCATGGCCATTTACTGTGGATGTATGATCGTACGTATGTATGCATTGAAATGTTAAATGATGATATATAAGAGACACGGTGGCAAATTACCGGAGATTGTGATAATTGGCCGCCATTTTGGATTTATATACATACTTTCTCAAGTAATAAATATTTATTGAAGTAGCATAAGCTGTTATTGCACTTATACAATATAATCCAATACGAATAAACCAATAATTGGTCATATAAAATATGTGTTATATGGTTTTGTGTGGTGGGGTAAGGCAGTGGTGTATTGGCGGCTATCTTGGATTGTGGCGGCCATTTTTAATGAAAATGTTCTAGTTCGATTGTATGTAACTGACAAATACCAATTGCAATGTTTTCAGTACAGTTTACAGCGTGTACATGCGATTATGCGGCAGTTTTATGTGAACATTTGCAAAACTGCCCTTTTACAGGCTGAAATGTTGCTCTTAGGGGGCATACAAACTTTAAACGAAGACTTATAAATTGCTATCATGCGGAAATGATATGTTGGGATATATACCTTTCAAGAAAATATAGTGGTAATTTGCCCCCCACCCCCCCCCCCCCCCCCCCCCCCACCCATAAGTGGCTCACCCACTAGTACACGAACAGCCCTCTTGAGGGGAACTAAACTAACTTTGACGATGTTAGCAGTCAATAATGTAACTGACGGTATGTCGGGTGCTATGTTTTAACGAAGGTAACTTGCATGGCCTGACCGCTGTTGGACGTGCATACAGTACCGTTGTGTTTATTTTGAAATATTATAACTCATTGTGCGAGCACGAAATGAAATCATTGATCAAGAAGGTAGCATTTACGTAATGTAATGTAATGTAATGTAATGCATAGCATTTACGTAATGTAATGTTGACGTTGGGCCGCATGTCGCGTGATGACGTTGCGTTGGTAACGATAAAAATGTCCGTTTATGTTGAGTTGTGAATATGACATCGATGCAACATTTATCAATCATCAAATATGAATTTTCAGACAATTCACCCAACACACATGGATTTTACAGAACTTGTATAAAATTCCATCAACTATTGATTTTATTGCGAAAAAACGATTTTCCTATGGGAATTTAACATGGGGAGTCAATTTCCAAAAAAAATCGGTTTTTGGATCCTGAATGATCCAAAAACGAAATGATTTGGAAATTGACTCCGAAACATGGCGAGATAGCTTGAAAATGATGTAACTAAGAAAACAAAAGTTAGAATTTGAAAATCGGTCCACAAATAAAAAAAAAAATATATATTTTTAGCCTCCATGTTAAATTCCCATAGGAAAATCGTTTTTTTCGCAATAAAATCAATATTTGATGGAATTTCATCAAATAATATTTTTGGGGAGGGTGAATTTTTTGTTATTGATAAAACGTATTTACTTTTAAATATGTTTTAGATTTAATGTGTTTAATAGCCAAAAGTTCGTCGGCAGCAAAACGTGGAACAGACAGTAGGTACATGCACCTGTGAACATATTACATTATAGATGGTGGGGGAGAGGGACAGATCCTAGCTAGAATACGATGTATATATAGAGAATAGTAGGTTAGTGCCGTGAATGGGAAAAAATATCTGGCAAGGCTTAGGAAACGGGATGGGCGAGGCTCTGACGAGCACATCGCGTTTCCGAGCCGCGCCAGATATTTTTTCCCATTCACGGCACTAACCTACTATTCTATTTATCCCGTCAACACCTACACATGGCTTTTAAATGCAAATCAATAACCCCAGTCATTGCACATTTTCATATGCAGTGATTATGTCGTATTGACAGGATATCAAAAATGTTTCACGGCACCGTGTTTCACGGCACATACGCACTGTGTTGACGGGATAAAATCATTATGTAATGCAATTTTAAATACATGTATCGGTAAAAAATATCTGTTCATCTGCTGTGTATCCATGCATAATTACCGCATATAGTATCACCGTTTGTTTCAATTTCTTATCAAAACTATCACATATACAACAGCGGGAATATTGCTAATTAATCAAATGAGAGGCGACACTTGGGGACAGTCGCCGTCTGTATGTACACGTTTTTCACCTTCCTAGATATAGAGAATAGTAGGTTAGTGCCGTGAATGGGAACAAATATCTGGCAAGGCTCAGGAAACGGGATGGGCGAGGCTCTGCCGAGCACATCCCGTTTCCGAGCCGCGCCAGATATTTTTCCCATTCACGGCACTAACCTACTATTCTATTTATCCCGTCAACACCAACAAATGACTGTAAAATACAAAAAATTGTATTGACTGGATATCAAAAATGTTTCACGGCACCGTGTTTCACGGCACATACGCACTGTGTTGACGGGATAAATAGTTGTCGTGTATCAATGTTCGGTTATTTAATATTCAAACGAAATTACATGTAGTACAATTTTACAGATCTGCTTGTCTCGTACATTTGAATTTTTTTTTTCATTGGTATGTCAGGTTTAGACAGCACATGATCGGAATCAGTAAACGTAATGCTATGCTACACCTACACCTCTCAGTGTATATGCCAATGTAATAATAATTAATACAGTAAAACGACTTTAAACCATGCACCCAAACAACCTTAGTTTGTTTAAAGGTCATATGAATATGAATGTATTGTGTACACTGGTAGCTAGATAATAACAATACAAACGACATGCAGAAAACCCCATGCAAAAATGACATTCCGATCAAATAGTATGCAAGTTTTCATAATTGTACATTTCATGCAACTTTATGCAAATGTTTTCCAACAAAATTTTGAAAATCCCAATAAAAAATGTTTTAATTTTTGTTTACATTTTTCATTTTATTTCATCATAAATTATCAAGTTTATGTAATAAGATAATGAGAAAAAATCACTTAGAATATGAAAAATAATTGTTCATTGATGGCGTCATAGTGGAACTCACATATTTCAGCTAATTAAACGGTTCAAAGCTTTGTACCTTTTTTAATATTTGTTATTTTTACATGTGGTTTTCATCATTTATTTCACGGACGGTACGGGAATAGATTGCAAGAGTTACTGTACGTAACTACCTATCTGTATGCCGGTAGTAGCGAAGCTCAACGCGTATACTTTGAGGGAGCAATCATTTATATTTCCTGAAATGCATTATTTCATATAGAACTAACGACTGCATATTATGTTTGATGATCAAAAGTATGCAGAATTATTATACTGAATGTATTACATTAGCACAGCCAAAATGGCTGTGATACAGCCAAAATGGCTGTGATAATGTAATAAATTCAATATAATAAATGAATAAATTTATCCTAAAGTTGAAAATTTCTCCCTCAAAGTATACTTGGTTAGATAAGTATACTTTGCAATGTTCGTGAAATAGGCTACGGGTCATAAAAAAAATTCTTAAGACTCAATGAAATGAAACTATAAAATGTTTCAACTTTGTTTATTTTACAACGATTACAAACAAGCGCGATAGCACACCCGTTTTCGCTGACACACATGGGGCGTAAGGATGATCCTTAATGTGGGAAGAAACCGGAGTACCCGGAGGAAACCCACTTGTCCAATCTGGCGACCACCATTCTATCTCACCTACTGAGGATCGTGCACGGGCCGCATTGGTGAGAAGCGCGCTCGTGACCGATTGAATGAATCTGCACACGGGGCAATGGTCTTTCGAATGGTTCTCGTGTGATGAAGACTGAACACACTTCTCTGTCACTTTACGGTGATAAATCATAAACATGTAACATTCAATCATTACGTGTAAGCCATGTATCAGATTGATGCGTCTCATTCAAGCGACTTCAAAGTGAAACAAACACGCACATCTCGCTCTAACACATGGAATTTGTCTCTCATAATAAAGTTCTGTTCTGTTCTGTTCCAAAATATAGGGTAGTGTTACTTGAATGGAATTATACTCCTAGTTAAAGGTAAAGTTTGTGCACTAATGATTGACTCGTATTTCATCGTATTTCATGATAGTTTTTTCACCGTGAATAGTACATTTTTATTAATGAACATCACTATCTACATATAAATGTATCTGGCGTATAGTTACTTCACATAACAATATGTAAATATAATTAAAACAATATTTGCCATATATGTGGCTGTGACTGGAGAAATGGGGCTTATGGGTTTTGCGACCAGTGTAGCCTCAGTTCAGCCTGCGCATCCGCACAGTCTGATCAGAGTCTGCACTGTTCGCCATTCAGTCACTGAAACAACTGACATGCTCTAACACGCAATTTAGATCGTTATCAGGCTACAGGAATGTGTTATTTGATCAGGAGCTACACTGGTGAGACACCCCATAAGCCCAATGTCTACAGTCACAACCATATATTGTTAACGCTGTACTTTGCAATACACGGATGGTTAGTGCCATACTTCTCTATCTATTTGTATATTACAAAGGCCGAAAGGCAAACACTGAGCAAGTATCGTTTTCATTTTATTATATGCAGTAATTATTAAAATTAATATACATGTAATATCCTTTTATTTTATTGTATTCGTTGTCATCATAATTATCAGTTTTATGCAATACAGTGGAACCCTCTAAACCGGACACCAAGAAAACACATGTGATCTTATTTGATGAGTGTCTTGGTCATTTATCTCAGGTAATACTGTATAATGTCTGTTCGTGACGTCGTGTACGTTGTTGGTGATACTTTTGATAACGTCAAAACGACGTCAAACCCGGCTAAGATCGTCAGCGTCGTGTTTTGCATTAGATGGTTTTTCTATCGCGAAAATACAAGTATATACTTGTTACAATGGTTGTCTGTAACATAATCATTAGTAAATATAATGCAAGTACCACACGAGTGTAATAATAATTAATAACACATTTTATTGCACTAGATATATGCAAATGTTCGTAGTTAGGGATTGGGTTAGATATTTTAAAGTTGCTATTTTTATGTTATATTCCTATATGCGACCGATACAAAATGCATACAAATAGAAAGAAGATAACATTCACATTTCGTAATTGCTATAACATTATCGTTCAGCAACGTTAGACTTAATAGTTTATGCTACACAATCTACGGAATGTACAATAGTGACTTTATTTGCGGCGCGTGACATTTCCACTAGACATTTTAATGTGCATAGCTTTTTTATTAATTTTATGCGCGACCGCCACAAACTGTACTCTACTAGAAAGAAGGCAAAAAGAACATTTTTGTTGTTACACTATAATTATTTTACAACAAATGATGGCATATATTGTATACCGGACAAACTACGTTTACGCTTAAAAAATGTGAAATAGTGACGTAATTCGTAATATGTGACCTTTTGAAGTATGTATTATTTTATTAAGTTTATGAGCAACCACCATACAAATTACATTATTAGAAAGAAGATAACATGCACATTTTGTAATTACTATAGTAATATCGTACAGCAAAATTAGGCAACACAGTTTTCTTAATTTCTTACGGCAACTTTAAAAAACGCGCAATAACGACGTAATTTGCAATGTGTGACATTTTCACTAGACATTTTTTGTTTTACACGGATCAGAACGATCGCATACCTGATTTACAGTGAAACCTCTATAAGCCTGACACCCTGGGGACCTCACAGGGTGTCCGGTTTAGAGAGGTTCCACTGTATCGTTTGTATGAAGGTGGTTAACATTTCCACACTTTTCAGTTTTCAGAAAACATACCAGATCTCCATTATACAAGCGCTTGTGGCTAATGTCGATATGACTTGAGAACTTAATAGGGCTTATGGGCTTTGCGATCAGTGTAGATCCACCTCAGTCTGTGCATCCGCATAGTCTAATTAGGATCTGCACTGTTCGCCATTCCATCAATGAAACACCCGTTTGATGCAATGACACAATGACGTTATTTCGTTTACATAGCGCGTGAACATTGTTTGAACAAAGCTAATTGTTTCTTTCTAAAACAATTCCGTTTGATCATCAATGTAAACGTCATTAAAATATTTTCAATATGGCAGGTATACTAAACATATTAGCAAGACAATTCGAGAGCTACGGAACCCCGCAGAGGACGTATAATTCTTTTTTTTTATTAATTCGTACTCACGAAATAAAAAAATAATAATTCGTTCCCACGATATAACAATTCGTTCCCTCGAATTAACAATTTATTCCCACGAAATGAAAATTCGTTCCCTCAATTTAACAATTCGTTCGTGGGAACGAATTGTTAAATTGAGGGAACGAATTGTTAATTCGTGGGAACAAATTGTTATTTCGTGGGAACGAATTGTTAAATTGAGGGAACGAATTGTTAATTCGAGGGAACGAATTGTTAAATTGAGGGAACGAATTGTTATTTTGTGGGAACGAATTAATAAAAATAAATCCATGTCCCCTGAGGGTCTCCGTAGAGAGCTGTATGGTTGCACTTCGTTTCTAGGTTTGTACAGATGTTGCTTTCTAATTGTATCACCAATTGTATTATGTCCGTTGCAGATCACTAACAATATGATATGTGCAATGGACCGCGCATATAATATACATAATGTATTCAGTAAATTAAAGCTATTTATTTTTCTCATTCCACCAACTACTCTCACATGAATTTCACCTTTACGTTATAAACTGAAAATAATTGATCAACCCATTAAAGATGGCATACAACTATAGTAGGGGGGAAATCCTATTTTATTCCCGTCAACACAGTGCCAATACGACCTAATCACTGCGTATGAATATGTGCGGTTACTGGGGTTATTCTTTTGCATTTAAAAGCCATTTGTGTGTTGACGGATAAATAGAATAGTAGGTTAGTGCCCTGAATGGGAAAAATATCTGGCGCGGCTATTTTTTCCCATTCACGGCATTAACCTACTATTCTCTATTTCTTTATTTCATTTCGAAAGTTAATTCTGTTACCACTCATTTGAACCGTCTCAACGACCGCGGAGTTTAGAGCCACGCTACTTAAATACAATTTCGCTTCTCTGTTCCGCATCTACAGTAAACCACATAAGGTTCTCGCGAAACACGAATACTAGACTGAAAATGGCAAACATTGTCTGTTCCTAATATTTCCCTCTAATTACGGCAGATATACCACCCAGAAACATAGAATACAGTAATTTCAGTAATGTATGTTTCTGGACCACCGAATCTGGGCTTCCGTGTCGTATTTCCTGTTCCTGCTTTTCCTGCTATGGGAGACGATGTACTTCCTATCTCGACTGAGTATATGGGAACATTGCTACGCTCCTTCAAAATACACTAGTTCGTGTGAGCATGGTGAGGCATTGCGTATATGTTTCTAAACACGACTGCTAAACCTAACATTGGAGACTATGGTTTACTTATCTTTAAACACGACTTCTACTAAGGTGGCATGCGGAATTTCCTTTTAAACTTGACTGCTAGATTTAAATTGGGAAATAATAACAGTACACTTAAAATGTAACCATGTGTAATTGTTCACCGGGCATCAAGATGCATCCTAAGTGTTGAGGTGTACGGTTAGCCAAAAGCAAAATGAATACATAAGAAACAGGTATGAAGGTCCTAGGACAGATAGCACGCAATAGGTTTTGCGTGCGCACGCGATAGGTTTTGCGTGCGCACGCGACAGCTTTTGCGTGCGCACGCGATAGGGTTTTGCGTGCGCACGCGATAGCTTTTGCGTGCGCACGCGATAGCTTTTGCGTGCACACGCGATAGCTTTTACCTATCGCGTGCGCACGCAAAACTATATCGCGTGCGCACGCAAAACCTATTGCGTGCGCACGCGAAAGTAAACAAATATGTCCATGTCCCCTCTGTGCCACCGTATGTACCTCATAGATGAAAGCGTATTTACAAGAA
The DNA here is from genome assembly GCA_029237695.1 of Conchocele bisecta. Classification (NCBI taxonomy): domain Eukaryota; kingdom Metazoa; phylum Mollusca; class Bivalvia; order Lucinida; family Thyasiridae; genus Conchocele; species Conchocele bisecta. Next base: position 50,576,437 of record CM055265.1, on the reverse strand, counting down.
TCATAAAATGACAACAAGCAACTTTTCTAACTGACGGTGTACGGAAAAAATCACCATGGCATGCTGCCAGTCACCATGCAACGAACTCTCTAGAAATAGTCATCGACAATAGAGTGGCCAGTGGCTAACCTAGCTGTTCCAAAGCGGCACCTTTTCCGTCGTGTCTCCGTGTACTGTCCTTCGTTGCGAGTTGTTTTCCTGTTGCGACTGCAATTTTGTAGGTACATTGTAGTTCATTGCGAACTAGTTGCTATGGGTTTTCGTTGCATTTGTTTTCTTGTTACGTATATAAATAAACGGCTGTCTTTCTTTTCAGACCGCACACACGTGGAACGCCAAAACTACATAACCTCAAATAATGCATTCTAGCTCTAAACAATTAGAGCTAGCATTAAGTATTTAGAGCTAGCAATAGTTATTTGAGTGTATGTAGATTCGGTGTTCCAGGAACGCCAAATATACATAAACTCATTATTTGAGTGTATGTAGATTCGGTGTTCCAGGAACGCCAAATCTACATAAACTCAAATAATTAATACTAGCTCTAAATAATGAATGCTAGCTCTAAACTCCAAATCATTTGAAGAGCTCTCTAAATCATTTGGAGCTAGCTCTAAATATTTAATATTTAAACGTGTCTTGTTAAGCTGCATTTTGGTGGTCTCTGTATGTAAGCCCAAGTCTGTGCCGAACTCCCGAGACCACCAAAATGTAGCTCATTAAGACGTGTTTGCAGCGCCATATTTCATTAAAATCCGTTGCATATTAAAGGAAAATATCAAATAATACATTATTTGGAGTGGGCCACGTTGTTGTTGTTGTAACCACGTGATCATGCACCTTGACACCGCTGCTCATTGAGCGCAGATTTCTGCCACGTTGAAGGCTCCTCGACCACAGATACGCACGTGCCACATGTTTATCGTGATGTACTGCTGTGACTTGAGAAATGGGGCTTTTGGGAATTGTGACCAGTGTAGCTCCGGATCAAATATCACGCTCATGTAGCCTGAATACGGTCTATACTGCTTGTTAGAAGCATGAGGCGTGTTTCATGGATGGAATGACGAACAGTGCAGTTCCTGATCAGATTGTGCGGATGCACATGCTGATCTGGATCTACACTGGTCGCCAAACCCATAATCCCAATTTCTTCAGTCACAGCTACATATGTCTCCTCTGGGTATCTTGTTCTCTATTTTGGAATCAAATTGATGGAAATGTAAACTGGGTCGGCATACTTTCGAAGTGATAACCTTATTACGATCATTGAAGTCCTCGACATCACAACAAACCTGTGTACATCAGAACCTCTCTAACCGGACACACAGGCTGTTTGTGAATCCTTAATTTTAGGGAGTTCATTGGTGTATGGTTCTGATGATAATGCATGTTCAATTGCGTAAAGCACAGCCGCACACCTTGGCATAGTCACATGTCTGATTACAGTGGAACATCTCTAAACCGGACACCCTGTGTACCTCCCACGTGTCCGGCTTAGAGAGGTTCCTCTGTATAGCGTATACGCTGAGAGATATAGAGCCCGTGCGTCGCTGTACGAGGAATATCACCACGAAGGAGAAAGTCGTTTGTCTTGTTATATTTGATTTGGTAGAACCACTTATTACTACAGAGACGAACATGAAGGACACCGCTTCAGGGGTCGGTTTCACCAAGCTTCGTACGACTAACATGTTCGTAAGTGCAAAATTATGATACTCTGTAAATTTCACATTAATAATGTTTTCTTGTATACATGTATTGGATTTCTATTTATTGAGCATAGGCTGAATATGCAGCCTATGTTCAATAAATGTAAATCCATCAATTGAGATTTCAGATGATCCAAATTTTGCACTTACGAACATTTTAGTCGTACGAAGTTTAGTGAAACGGGCACCAGAAGTCTTCATTGTGTTAAGCGCCAGTCCAGAAGGTTCACTATCTGATATAAGAACGGATAATCACTTATTGGATGTCATCCTGATATCTCGGAGCGTCATAGCAACAAGAGTCAATAATAGCAAACTAGGTATCAGCTGGCAAAGTGATGATATGTAATATCTCTCATAATAAACGAATGAATCAACTATACAAGTTGTGCGCATTTAGTATCCATTGGAGTACAACGACTTTTTCCTTCTAAACATGACTGGTAGACATAATATGGACCTCAATGGCTTCATCTACACGCAACAGATGTACCGACCATGCGGGAATACCATTGTTTATTACTTAGATATCAATTTTTGCCTAGAAATTGTCTGTATTTGCCTACAGCAATAACATACACAGTCCAGGCTGATACGGCGTGTTTTCCAGTCTGATACTGAAACTTCTAGTCTGATAATTGCCATTTCTAGTCTGATACCATCGTTACTAGTAGTCCGGGCGTCAGTAAGAAAAGCGTGCATTAGGGTCCGCACGAAGTTTTATTGCATTTTCGTGATTACCAACCAATACTATTAAATATTCCGCCGGGTGCCACTCCATCACCCTTGAGCATTTTTAATAATCTGCATAAATCCAAGATGGCCGCCAGTTTAATATTTATTTTGATTGTAGTGCTATTTTTCGGAGTTAATACATTGGTATAATCAGGTTTTCGGACCCGTGGATTTGTTCAGGAACATTTTCGACTCTTTTCAACATTGTCTCAGCTATATATTGTCAAGATGGCCGCCAAAAATCAATATTGTCTAACAAAAAAATAAAAGTATGTCGCCTATCATTGACATACATATATAATTGTATGCGTTTTACTTCACGGTGTGTGGCACACACCAACGTGCGAAACAATGTATGCAGTACACATGTTTATTGCCGCACTTAGATAAATCCAAAATGGCCGCCAAAAGTTTTCAAAATTTGCTAATCTGTTTCTCATATTGCTACCGCTAACACATCTGAGACGTAAACCATCATATCATAGTGAATTTCAAATCCTTACTTTTATACCAAAGGATTTACTGTTGTTGGATACTTTTCTCAGTTAGATACGTCAAGGATGCATGCGAAATGTGCCAAATATGCAGTAGTCACAATTTAGCACATACTTGCATGATACTTCAACATGTCTATACACTGGCACTGTGCACGTGACGTGGTCGTATGATAAAATATGAAAAGGCATATGTTTATATTCATTCAGTATAATATACCATATTTAATATAATTTAGTGTATCTATACTAAACTGCTGGCTAAGGGGACAGATGGCCAATGGTGGTACAAATGTATAATTCACGTATGTACGTGATGTTGTCTCATTAACTGGCACAGTGCAAATCTGACGTCACGCACGCGCTTGAATTATGACAGTGTAACGTCTGTAATGTATTTCAAAAGTTTGGTAACGAGGTATGGTATTGACTGCTGTGTTCTCGTGTTGTTTCACTTCCGGAATCTCCATATTTGCATTGTAATTTAAGTTACTCAGAAAATTGAAGGTGTGCATTCAACTACGTGAAGCCACAGTGTATGACTAGATGGCTATTCAATGTGAACTGATAACATGTAATTATCTTTCTCGTGAAATCACACATTTCTACACTCTTCACAATGCCATGTAGTCATACACGCAGACTGTTTGGAACATCATGGTTACTAGTCAGCATTGCAAAACGAGGTATTTTCAATTACATATGCCAAACCAACTGAATTTAGGTATGTATGTATGTAGTGATCTCACTCAGTATCATGATCAGAATCATTATCTTCAGCATAGGCAGCAGCTGTTTTTGTACGATCGTTTTGGCAAACAGTTTCGCCCCGGCATGTGCAGAACATGGTTCACGATAATTTGGCAGCTGTACAGCGGCATAGCGCAGTATAACATGGTCTCTGCGAGGAACATCCACATCGAATCATCTCCAGGACCTCAGGAGGGGCGAGAGGGACATTTGGTGGCAGCATACTGGGAATAGGTGATTTCGATGCTTCATCACGTGTCCATCCACACTGGGTTGGATCCAAGGATGGTGGTGTTGAATTGGCTGCATACTTCCAAATTGCTGTCTGGATATGTGCACGCTGTACATTTTGCTCAAATGACTCTGTGGTGGGTCGCAGAGCTTTCAAATCAGGTGTTTTCGTGAGCTTTGGTTCCGCCATCTTTGTGGACCACACCTCTTGCCGAACATCAGACATGCGAGTCGTCTTCTTGCTGCCATAGCATGCGGCGATAAATTCAGTGGCTTCGTCAATCACATCAGTAATGGCGGCATTCTCTTCACCAAGTGAGTGCAGAACTCGGCCCGCAACCAGTGTCTTTTTAGCAGTTCCATTCCCCCTACCCCACAACTGTGCCACTGTGTCGCAGCCAGTGAGGGCATGTACAGCTGGTAAATATTTCACGATGTCTTTGTGTTTTTCTACTGTAGCGCCAATATCAACCAATGCACGTCCTGCAATGGTTGCCTCCATGGTTAATCGACCCTGAATGTTGCGTTCAGAAAAGTGGTACATAAGGAGAACAAACACATCCGTGTCGTCAGAGATAACGTTAATACACTGGGATCCAGCATCAGCAACCTGAGAAACTTTGTGTATCATAATGACATCGGCCTCTTCTTGTGTGTTGAGAAGGTCCCTGCGTGGAAGTTGAATTCCGTGGTGTATTTCTACTGGTGTAGGATCGGAAACTGTAATGATAAGTCTGTGTTTGCTCTTACTTCCTCGTCCAGCCTCTGTCAACTGTTGGCATATCAGGTCAATAAGTTGCACTTTATTTTCCTTCACAGTTAAGACCACATTCTGCGGCGGCAGTGGAGGTTCATGGATAGCCTATGACGTCTGCTTGCATGCTTTCCAGCTCTAGAAAACCGTGTCCCACTCTTGATGCTGAAGTCATGGTACCTGTCAAACACCACATATATATCAGATGTCTTGTTCTTCGCCAAGATGTAACCTGTGAAATTATCGACACAATCACGTACAGTTCCCCTATTGGGCCAATGCAGTATCCAGAGAATTGCGGACCCATCAACGACAGTAACATCCGGTTGGATACCCAGTCTGCAGGAGACTTCCACTTGTAAGTTCTTTTTCAGTGTCGACTTGGATTTCGAGATACGCATATCCCCTTTTTCATCGAACATTGATGTTGGGACTGGCGCAAGTTCATACTTTTAAGTTTAGTATGTCGTGTACATTGATTTCACGAGAATGTTGAAAGCCCATGACTCGCGAATATATGATGTTAACATCACATATATCTGTAGACCCGATTCAGAGGACTTTTCGTATCACTGCCATTGTGACAACTTTCTTGGACAAAGCAGCATTAAATCCTGTTGGCAGGCTTTCTTCGAAGGACCGCATCTGGGCTTGTCCAATTTCCACGGCGTTTTGCGCGTTCATATTCTCTGGCCCAATTCTGCCTGTGATAATATTGACGACACCGTCAGAGTGGTCTGTATGATTCATGGGATCGATGGATGCCTGTAGCTTATCTCTTATCTTTGCTCTGTCTGCAGCATCAAGACGCATACGCGAGGGCATCTCTTCCTTGTGTGTGACAACCTCTGTATCGGCGTATCCATCTGACATATCTGTCAGATCCTGGATCAATCGACTGCAGGTATGCATGCTGTATGCCCATTTCTTCAGTGTTGACGGCTGTAACGTAATTCCAATGATACCATGTAATCCATGTCCGTAGCGCATGAAGGTGGACTCTATAAACATATCAGACCATATGCCGTTCCATAATCCTTTCTTGTGCCGCATCACGTGTTCTCCCATCATGAACCGGTCAAGGATATTTCATGGAGCCTCTCTATCGATCGAAGGTAGTACAGGCCATATCTCGCATAGTTCTGGTGCCCGGCTGCGAAGAAGTAAGGTATCATTTCTGACATAGCCAAAAGATGCAAAGGCCAGTCTCCTTCACGCTCAGCCCTGACAAATACCATCATAATGAAGACTGGTTTCACGAGGTTCTGGACCCATAACTTCGTGGTTGGGCTTTTACGTGACTGTGATTCCAGGGTGTCGATTAGCTGGCAGTGTGTCTCCACTCGCTGCAGGATTGGACGAAGCACCTCCTCAGTGACCAGTCGAAGGGCCCTCATATTTTGTGGGAACTTTTTTCCGCTGAGCATATAAGCGACACCCCCGAACGCAGACTTCATTACATCTTCGAGACCACTGTCTGCCATCAGGTGTCCAACGCATCCCACACAACTCATCAATGTGTGCATCTCGCCCAACCGTGGTATGAACTGCGAGAACTTCTGCGGATACACCCATGTAACATCAACTGCAACTCTGTAAAGTTGCTGATCGTTGGTGAAAACTGTGATTGATTGCCCACAATCCTTTGTCAGGCGCTGTCCCTCCACCATAGCTGTCAGCATTGTGTCGTGGTCGGCGGCAGGATCCATATCGATTAGTGGTGTATATATGGCCTTCGTTGCTGGTTGAACAGCCTGTCCATTTGTTTCGTATTGGAACCAGCGAACTCTGGTGCATTCTGGTCAGATGAGCATGCGATTGCCTTCAAGAACGAGAAATCCAAATCGCGAGTTCTTGCAAGCTGTACCGACTGGTGGGCCAATATGCGGAGAGGTAATACGCTGCGCTTTGCTTCACTGGTTGGCATCGCGGGCTTCTTACGGCCTATGTATCGTTCAACCGGAACATCTTCAGCTACAGGTATTTTCATCTCGTCACGGGTCATTCGCTTGATAGTAGATTCTTCATGGCGTGTAGATTGTGTCGTGTCATCCTTAGCGGTTAGAAGCACTGCAAGGGAATGGGTAGATACAAGTCCGTTCTGCGAAGAAATTTGGCATCAAAAGTATCCGCAACAACTTGAACAAGGCCACTGCTTGCATTTGCAACCCCACTTGTTCGCGAATTAATAGCTGCTGCCTTTGCCGCTGATGTATTGAACCTGTTTACATAATCGTAAGAACAAGTCACACCATAGTCATACATATGCTTTATGAGACTTTTACGGCTGACTAGTACGCCCAGTGCTACTTGAAGTGGGGTCGGTCGTTTGGTGATAGCATTAGTTAACATGTTTCCTATAAGAGCTCCCGGAAGTGAATGGTTTAGTTTCTCAGAAATTGTGGACAGTAATAAGTGTAAAGTGGGACTCACAGACTCGAGCGCAATATCAATGTTCATTCTTGTTTGGTAAGTGCTACATTCGGATGATAACTGTTTAGATTCTTCAGAAATCGTCTTGGCGAGTCGTTGTAGTGACACGTCTGAGGTGTCGTCTTCATCTGAGGCTATTAATTTGATCATGGTAGATGCTACGAAACAGTATCAAACTTGCGAAGCCAACTCCAGACAGAATCAAAATATCGGAACCAAGTCTATCGGATAACTTGGACAATAATGTTCGACGAGAACAGAGCTCGCCACCATGCTCTTTGTATAACTTATGCACTTCTACTGAATTCCAGATGTGTAACATGTCAAGTTTCATAGACGTAATTGTAGACATTATTGCGGGTTCAACTTCATTAATATGCTCCGCAGATTGCGCTGTGGTTGATACAGATCGGGCTGATATGAAAGATTTTCTACAATCGTCATGATATCTCGCGTCTACAGCATGCAAATCACTAATTGCACCGAGTACGCGCGCCTTAACATGAAGCCCGTGTTCATCTTGGCGGGATTCGCATTTATCGAGAATCGCGTCCTTGAATGTTTGTTGTTCACCACGGTCAGTCGTTCGACACAACACAGTCCGTCTCCATCGAGTAGGATTCTTTCTGTCATAGTCCATTAAACAGTTTTCGCCACAAACTAAACAGTGTAGTTTAAAGTCAAAATGTTTTGTTTCGAAGCTGCACAATCTCTTGCTTGACGGCGCGTTTTCATAATTACTAGAATCAGCACTCAAACGTTTCAAATATCTGTCTATGTGCGAACGTGATGTGTACGACGAAACACAGTTCTTATGGTATTTCAGTTCGCCTGCATTTGATCTTCTTTCAAACGCTTCGTGTTTGCCGTCTTGTCGGGCTTTGCTCGCCTCGATTATGCTTCGTACCTGATCCGGGCCTGCGGTAATTAACGGTTTCCCAGCCTGCGTATCACCACAATCGAAGATACAGTAATCTGTAATGGAACATCAATCTGAAAGGCAAATATACATGTGTTCAGAACATGTTACAACTTTTTGAGCACACACTGTATATTTTAAATTGAAATAATTAGTGATGACATAAAGCTACCCCAATTGGATCGCCGGGATGTCGCCGCACATTCGGGAAGGTATGTTTGCTTTGTACGCACTGATCGTGGTTGGTGTTTTAAATTATTGGTTACCTTATAATATTGACACCTTAGCCGGTGCTGTAGACCGTATTAACCCCCCACTCCCCGCCAGAAATATCGTGCAAATTGTTTCCAAGTCCACACCTCCGAAAAAAATTGCGAGGGGAGGTGGAATATACATTGATTTTTATGTTTTTTCCAGGATATTTGTGTTGGAGGTAGAACATTGAATGTTATTGGTTGTAAACAACGTTGAAATCAGCAACAAATAGCAATAGTGCAGCTCAAACGGTCACAACAACGTGGCGAAAACACTAGTGTATGTACATTAAGCATTATTACCCTTCCTGTTACCCTCTTCCATCATGTAGGTAGCCGGATATGCAGCGTACATGTGTCTGTAAACTGGAAATCGGGAAACGCGTAGCAAACTTCTGCTAAAACAAATGGCGCGTTGTCGCACTAAGGGAAGTAACTAAGCGATGGAGTGCCGCTTCCGATATCGGCTTTCTTTTCCCGGGGGAAACCGCAAATGACCGTAAATATAGGGAATATCGGAATTAGGCAGCAATCTTGGATTTATCCAACGGAGGCAATACCATATTTACCTCATACACGTTCTCAAACATTGTTATGTGCCGGGCACCGTGAATATATTATATTAAAACACTCAAAATGGTCGATGGATGTCAAGGATAGGAGATTGTTAAATTGTTTCTTGATAATATTTATTTTTGGCGGCCATCTTGAATTACATAAATGTTACAATGTTAATTTAACTCAAACACTTTCTCAATCTAGTTAACGGGTAAAAAAACGAAACATAGCGACCTAGAGGTCAGAAAAATAGCACTTATCTGAAATATACGGAAACTCGGTGGCCATCTTGGATTTACGCAAATTATTCAAAATTATCAAGGGTACCAGAGTGGCACCCAACGGAATATTAAATAGTATTGGTTGGTAATAACGAAAATGCAATAAAACTTCGTGCGGACGCTAATGCACGGTCGTCCAATAATACCCTCTTTGACGCTCGGCCTATAGTCTGATACCGCAGTTTCCAGTCCGATACCATGGCTAGCGCGCGTATTAATCCAGTTCCGCTGGGCATGCGCATTGCGTATGTTTACTTTATCGGCTGCGTACATTTTGACAGATGCCGGGAATTTAAATTTGTAGGCTCTGTATTTCATCATTCAATCATGGATAACGGTATAGATTTTAATATAGGATTATCAAAACTGCCGGATGATTGATATTGAAATTGATATCTAAGTAATATAAGTAATAAAGACGTTAATACGTGTCTTGTTTGATATCGGCCTAGGTATCGTCCCTCGGTAACTTGGTATCAGCCTCCGACCTTCGGTCTCAGGCTGATACGAAGTTACCTCGGGCCGATACCTAGGCAAATATCAAACAAGCCACGTATTAACCTCTAAGTACTTCCTTCTAAGCAGATGTGCTATGTCTCATATGTGGGAACATAATGCGTGCTTTTTTTGGCTAATTATTCCCACAAATGTATTTATGCCGCTTGTTGTTGGTACAATGATGGAGATACCACAATGACGTTGCAGTGATATCGGTGATACGTGGTATGTGTGTACGTCAGTATATTTCGACATTTGGTTGAATCTACGGGGCGCCAAGTGGGACATGGCTCAATTTTGTCAACAAAATTCATTTTTGTACCTATAAACTTGACAAAAACAAAACAAAATTAAATATATACTGATTTTGTCAACAAAATTCACTTTTGTGCCACAAAACTCAATTCTGTGTCACAAAATTCACTTTTGTGCCACAAAACTTAATTCTGTGTCACAAAATTCAATTCTGTGTCACAAAATTCAATTCTGCTACGTTTCGTATACGTGTTTGTAAGACAGAATTGAGTTGTGTTCACAAAACTCAATTCTGTCTTACAAAATTGAATCCTTTATAACAAAAATGAATTTTGTATATCAGAATTGTACATAATTGGATTTTGTGATTTTTGGTGTTACAAAACTCAATTTTGTCTGGACAAAATTGGTTTTGTACACATAATTAACCTGTCCTGCATGGCGCCCCGTAGAATCATCGTAGCAATGGGTTTGACGTACCTTTTTTCACGAGTAATGCTAACAGAGACTAACTGCCATGCGCAAACGCCATACAATTCGGGCGAGAACAATGCATACATATTCATTACATTTTATTGGTGATGTAAATAACATACATGTAAAATATACAATGCATTTGATTGATTATATTACGGAAAACTAAGTTTTAAACACAGCCAATTACACCAGGTTCGATGCTTGCGTTACATTTCAATTACGTATTTGTTTTGCTTTACGCTATAAACGATGTCGGTTTCGACAGGTGATCCGTCATATTTACGCCGCTCATCTGTCGCCCTCGATATGCCTGCCTCGCCACGACAACGTGGCCTTATCGGTTTTGACAAGTGTAGTTTGAAGAAGAAATCTGTAATAATAAGTTGTGCACACTGCTCAAAAGAGTCGACAGCTGAACTTAAAAAGTATTCGAAGTGTAGTGCCTTCAGATACTGCTCAAAGGAGTGCCAGATATTTGACTGGCCCCGTCACAAATCTGTCTGCAAACTAGGAGTGCGCGTAGCTTGTGAAAGTGACCTGTGCTGTATATAGCTGTACATAACCGTGTTTCCTGTTGAAACCGTTTTCTATTCTAATTTTCACCAGTACTAACAACAGCACTCTTACATTACCATAATAACGATAAACTACGACGATTACAACCTCGGTGCACCTGTGGAGAGGTAGTTCAATACAGAGACAAGAAGAAGTTGCTGATCTACTAGGCGCAAAATAGTCCTGTCAACTACAGGGATTTATGATGGCATTTATATTAGAGTAGTAGATAGTGACACGTACTGCATGTATTAAAATGGCAAACAGTGTACACAGGTCACATGATAACTCGTATTTGGTCGTCAGTGTCCAAATGGTTAAGTCTTATGCTTGCATTTGACAATGGAGAAGTGTTATTCATTTGATTCACATTGGTGTACTTACATTTTATTTATACACGCTAGTATCCATACATTATTTTCAGAACTTAAGCACATACATGTTGAAATAAATGTTCAATCAAGTCAAAATCAGATGACATAGTATAACAAAAGGGATGAGTCAGCGGTTGAGAAATTAGCACCAACAGGCATTTGCGACCAGCGTTACTCTGTCTGCTCATGGGCATGTACCGTCAGAGAAAACGTTGTTCATTGTTCAGTCTATTCAGCCACTGAAGCCTCGTTGTAGGACCGCCTGTTGTTCCTCAACGCTTAGTGTCCACGTGTGAAAAGAAGCCCGCAAAACAGGCTTCTTTTCACACACGTGGACACTAAGCGTTGACCTCAACCCCTAGTGTTCACACGTTTAAACAGTCTATGCAATTTATTCTTCGGATACCAACGGTACTGGTAATAACACGTCCAGAAAGGTTATTCGAGTCTGCATTGCCGGCTCTTTTCACACGTGGACACTAAGCGTTGACCTCAACCCCTAGTGTTCACACGTTTAAACAGTCTATGTAATTTATTCTTCGGAGACCAACGGAACTGGTAATAAAACGCCCAGAAATGACTAAGTTATTCGAGTCTGCATTGCCGGCTTCTTTTCACACGTGGACAATAAGCGTCGTTGATGTCAACACCTAGTGTTCACCAGTTTAAAAGGTCTATGGAATATTTTCTGTTCTAAGTTCTTCGGAGACAAACGGTACTGGTAATAAAACGGCTAGAAATGACAAAGTTATTCGAGCCTGCATTGTCGGCTTCTTTCACACGTGAACACTAAGCGTTAAGAACAATAGGCGGTCCTACATTGCGTACAAACCACTGGTAACGTTGACTTAATGGTTTGGTCATTTAGACAGAGACGAACTGTCTAACTGCACTAATGGCAATGTCCAAGTTAAGTCACAATCCCTTCCGTGTCATTGTCGTTAATAATAACACGGTTGATCGTAATCCGAAATAATAACACGGTTGATCGTAATCCGACAGTGTTAATGAAAGAAAGTACCAGAATCTGTCAGTGCATTGCAAATGCTGTATGAAACATTTTCTCGGCCGAATGATCCACGTATCTTATATAACGATACATTACAATGCGTCACAATCACGTCGGTCCGACCGATATCCGGTTTCGACAGGTCCATTGTCAATTGTTCCCACTTCCTGCAGCACGATGGTAGCCGGCATTATCTCCTCCGTACTGACGTTGCTGGCCTGGTTTCCAATGAGCGGGGGCCAGTCGGCGGCCCCGCCCAGCCAGGTGTGCATTCTAGTGCCGCCCGACATGGACGAGTGCTACAGTAGTGGCCGGGGCAAGCCAATCTCAGAGAGGGCCGTGCAGGTCGACTGTCTAAAGGTACATATTTGTGAAACTTCAAGAAATTATTCTATATGATATTCTATACAGCTGTGTACATCTGTCTAGAGTATCTTGTAGAATGATTTCTTGAAATTTCACATATAGACACATATCGAACCAAGCGTGTGTTGACGCGGGATGACTCAAAACATCACATAGCATATTATTGTATTTCTGTTTGGACTTAATGCAGGTTCTTAGTATTCTTCAAATACCTTGTGCAATTTTTAATTGAACTTTCGCACATATACAAATATCGATCACATGCGTCGCTCCCAAAGAATGATACCAGTCCAATACATCTTACAATATACGCTACATTATTGAATGTTCAGATAATGTTCAACCCAATGGTGTGTCGTACAGTGTCTTTCGATGAGTTGATTGTTTTGCTAATTCATATACCCATATTTAATTATAAGATTGAATTTTGCATGCGTCTGTATAGTGAGGAATCAACGTTGGAAGAGTGGGTTCTTGGTTACTGAAGTATTTTTCAACATATCGTATTAACCCGTTGAACCAGAAAGCCCGCTATAACAGTTTATGCAAACAATGCAGATCCAGATGAGCCGGCTCGTAAGCTCGTAACGAGCCGTCTCATCAGGATCTGCACTTTTTGAAAGTAATGTTCATATTTTTGAAACCAAAAATACCCCCTTTTCATAAATGGACTAGTGTGAAACCCATTTTGAAACGGTTGGATTGGTTGCAAAATTAAATCCATTCAAGTTACTTAGAGGTGAAAAGGAAAGGGGAAAGCTTGTGTTTTCATGGCTCACCTTTCCTAAGCCTATAGACCATACAAATGTAGTTTGGTTCTCATATATCGCCGCGTCGGAAAAATCCCTGCGCGTCGAGCATTTTATCGTCATGGAGAAATAAAATCAGACTGTACGTTCACCACATTATCAATAAAAAACACTACCATGCAAAAAATAATATGCTAAATCCAATAAAGTCTGACGAAAGTCTGGTGAGTGGTCACATCTAAAGAGGTTATAGTAACTTTATAGAACATACATTGTATATTGCATCTGGGTACTTGACAAAAAATCAGAATCGTATCTCCAGCAAAACAAAAACATATAAAAAAATCCGCCCGCGCGGGTTACATTCCGCAAACCCCGTGTCTGAGAACCACAGCACTTATTTATGGATATAAATCCTTGGTCATGTTTCATTTCTTTCAAAGAAACTGCTGTGGAATTTTGGGCCATCCAAGAATGTTACGTTAGAAGAGCGGGACTTGTTTCGTGTGATAGCGGGCGGGAAGCCGTTACTCGGTGTCGATCCTCTCTCGGGAAAGTCCGGCAACTACACGGAACCGAGCTCGGCTTTCCCGACCTTCCCGCCGACTGGCTTCCGGGTGCGGAAAGAGTACCGAACATTAACGCCGGCAGAAAGAAGACGATTTCATAATGCCTTAAATAGATTATTTGAGGTGAGTACAGGTGTAGACTCATTTACATCCGCACATATAAAAACATGTATAGAGAATAGTAGGTTAGTGCCATGAATGGGAAAAAATATCTGGCAAGGCTCAGGAAACGGGATGGGCGAGGCTGTGCCGAGCACATCCCGTTTCTGTGCCGCGCCAGATATTTTTTCCCATTCACGGCACTAACCTACTATTCTATTTATCCCGTCAACACCTACAAATGGCTGTAAAATGCAAAAATTGTATTGACTGGATATCAAAAATGTTTCACGGCACCGTGTTTCACGGCACATACGCACTGTGTTGACGGGATAAATAATAGTACGGCGTCCACTCATCTTCGTCAAAGCGCTCTTTTACCTGGACGACTTTGTAAAAAAAGACACATAACAACAGTTTCATTTATGTAAACCGCGTCATCAAATGTATCTATTGCTATGATCATGTTGAACGTTTTTCTTTGTTTGCGATGCCATACGGGAGTTAAAGGTACATGCCCATATCAGAGACATCATCTGAGACATTTTCTGGCAAAATAAACATTAATTTACCATTACCCCACGTATTAATTGGCATTATTATACATTTTATATCAGACGTAAATTGCCACACTGATATCAGGGGCGATAACCGTGTTTCCTCAAAATGTTAACGGGCATTACTATTTATTCTCTGTATTTATTTTTGATATGCATTGATCATACTTTATAATCTGTCAAAAATATTATCTTTTCAGGTGACGCATTTAATTAGTATGGATAATTAAAACATTTTATGCCTCATTTGCATATGAAAATACCCTTATACCACCGCGATTCACTATCAGTAAAATACATATTACTAAATGATTATATCTCTATAGCGGGCACTCGTATTTTTTAGGACTGGTCGAATAGTGACACAATTATACACTTATTTAATTCCTATAAAATAAATGTTGTACCTACTAAGTGGGCATGTACCTTTAATAGAATGAAAACGATGTATTGTCTAATGACATACATGTATTTTATAAAAAGGCGTTGTGAAATACTTTAATTATACTCTCACTGGCATGTCATTTTGCTTAGCCCAGTTTTGTTTTGCTCTGTGTTTTCTCTTCTCCTTTTTTAGTATTGATAACTCTCTGTCATTATTGTTTATTTCCTTCATTCTAGAACGGCACAATAGACATGTTTGCGCGGATGCACGCCGCGGCAACAGCATCACATCACAACGGCATTTCGTTCCTACCCTGGCACAGAGTGTTTCTTGCATAGTAAGAATTGAACCTGTGTGTTGTTTGCCCAAATGTACACCTGTATCCTATTTCACCAAAATTGCAAAGTATATGTATGTTGCTAAGTACACTTTGAGGGAGAAATTTTAAATTTACTGATGAATTTATTATGTTTTAGTATACTTAATATATTACATTACCATTGTGGCTGTGACAATGTAATATATTACATCACCATTGTGGCTGTGACAATGTAATATATTACATCACCATTGTGGCTGTGACAATGTAATACGTTCAGTAAAATAATTCTGCATACTTTTAATCATCACATATATGTAGTCATTAGTTCTATATGAAATTGTGCATTTCGGGAAAAATAAATGATTACTCCCTCAAAGTACACTTTGCTAGATAAGTATACTTTGCAATTTTCATGGGCTGATTCGAGGGGGGGGGGGGGCGGACCCGGCGCAGCAGCCCCCCCCCCCCCCCCCCCCCCCCTCTAAAATTCGCCGAGTAAATATTTGTTTACAAGTTACAAGGCACGTTTCATGCCAAGTGCCATGTTTTCCATGCATTTTTCGGTCGTTTTCTTATTGTTTCAAAATTTAAACGTTTTCAATCAAAAATCATGTCTAAACATGCTGTGACAGTGTCAATATTTGTGCTCCAAAATGCGCCAGAACGCAGAAAATGCGATGTAGATTTGCAAAATTTTCCGGACCCCCCTAGCGCTATCTCGACTATTTTGCAATACTTGTCTATATTTATATATATTCAAGTATTGCAAAATAGTTACGCCCCCCCCCCCTAACCCGAAATCCTGGATCCGCGCCTGGTTTTTTGGTGAAATAGGCTACAGACAATTGTGAATACGCTCATATTGTTGTATGTTGGTGGCACAGAGTCAAATAGTATATATATGCACTTTAGGAATGAATGGCCTTTTTGTGGAATTTATCGGGGTATAAACTTGGAAAAATCTCATTATTTTGTTCATTCCTCGATAAAGGTATATGTTGTTACCACTCATTTGAACCGTCTCGTTGAGACGGTTCAAATGAGTGGTAACAACACATACTTTCGATAGGAAATAAAGAAAATCAGGATTTTTTCTCTCAAAAGGTTCATTATAGGAATGAATGGCCTTTTTGTGGAATTTATCGGGGTATAAACTTGGAAAAGTCGCGGGAATACTGGACGAAGGAATGTTTGTGGACAAAACTGACTTTTGTGGACAAAACTGAATTCTGTCCCACAAAACTGAATTTTGTTCACAAAACTCAATTCTGTCTTACAAAATTGAATCCTTTATAACAAAAATGAATGTTGTACATCAGAATTTTACATAATTGGATTTTGAGATTTTTAGTGTTACAAAACTCAATTTTGTCTGGACAAAATTGGTTTTTGTATCAGAATTTTACATAAATGGATTTTGTGATTTTTAGTGTTACAAAACTCAATTTTGTACACATAATTAACCTGTCCTGCATGGCGCCCCGTAGCCGGTGTACCAGCTGATCAGATACACTGATAAACCATCAATAAGCTTATTTTTGTCGCCACGATCAGTTCCATATTTGAGATAAACCACGTGATTTACCTACTAAGATGTAAGATTGTTCATGAAAACAATTTACAGAAATTGTGATATTTTCTATAAATGCTCTGAACATTTTGTTTACAGCAAATATCGTATATTTTGTAAATATTTTTCGTGAGATATCGCACGAAATGTGCGATATATCACGAAAAATATTTACAAAATATACCGGATATTTGCTGTAAAAACACAGGTACAAAAATCACATGGCTTCTACCGTTTATGGATATGATAGTGTTATAATAGTGTGATAATAAAGCGGTCCTGTTTCTTGTCACCGAGTTTCGAGGAGGCCCTGCGGCGCGTGGACCCGTCTGTCTCCCTGCCCTACTGGGATAGTACGATGGATTTCGACATGGACAACCCCGTAAACTCGGTCCTCTGGTCCGCCGACTACCTCGGTAACGGTGCCGGCGACGTCACCACCGGACCGTTTGCAGGTGCGTATATGTGGCTGTGACTGGAGAAATGGGGCTTATGGGTTCTATGTCCAGTGTAGCTCCTGATCAAATAACAGACTCATGTAGCCGGATAATGATCTATATTGTTTGTTAGGATAATGTCGGGTGCTTCATTGATGGAATGGCGAACTGTGCAGATCCTGATCAGACTGTGCGGATGCACAGGCTAGTCTGGATATACACTGGTCGCACAAAACACATAAGCCCCATTTCTCCAGTCACAGCCACATATATGAGACATGCCATGTGACTTTGTACTTTCGGATATCTGCTTAATTTCATTAAATACGTTTACAAAATGTACAATATTTTTCATAAGTAAAGTTATATTCCGCATGTACTCTGAAAATGTTGTCAACTTTTGACGCCATTTACGGAAAATATTGTAATTTTTGTAAACGTATTTCATGAAATTACGCAGATGTCCGAAGGTACAAAGTCACATGGCGTGTCTCAATAATGGTGTAGCCGTACTAAGTGGTGGTAAGGTCATGTTGGTAATAAAATGCAAATATATAATATATGGGGCACGCACTGAAAAAGCTATATGAAATCAAAACCTGTCATGTCTATATAAAGAGCCATGAAACTGAAATTACAAGACGTGACATATCTTGCCAACATTGTCCGTTTATTTCTCTATTTATTTCTGGTCCAGAAGAATGGCACACAATCCTGCTTGTGGTACAACTGCATATGATGGGTATTGTGCATTCACACTGTGTGATCACAGACGACGCTTTATTTTTTTAATTATTTTTTTAGCTTATATTTAACGGCGGCACTGGCTCTATGACCTTGCATGCCGTCTCCCAAGAATGGGAGAAAGAACGGAGGTAGATATTTTTTAGAGAAGCCGGTAATTCGTATTTACAGAGCAACTACGAATTATCGGTACCCATTTACAGCTGGGTGAACTGAAGCACTGAGTGTGGATAAAGTGTCTTGCTCAAGGACACAACGCACGCCGCTAGTCAGGCTCGAACCCACGACCCTTGGATCAGTAGTCCGACACACTAACCATTACGCCACGGCGCTCCACTGCTTTATTTAGCTTGTATGAAATGAACGTACATATGCATGATCAGTAGGTTCTTTAACGCATTTCAGCATATGGATACGATATCTTTTTGTAGAAAAACCTGATTATTTTGTTTATTTCTCCATGAAGGTATATGTTGTTGCCACTCATTTGAACCGTCTCGTTGAGACGGTTCAAATGAGTGGTAACAACATATACTTTCGCGATGAATTAAAGAAAATAGATATTTTCATACTACTATAGATATAATTGTATCCCGTCTTTAATGAGTTAATTGTCGACAACGTGGAATTGGAAAGGTCTCCTTTTGTTAATACATTGTACTAGGAATAAGCGGCCAGTGGTTATGCAACGCATACTTCGTGCTATGTAGTCAGAATATTCAGATTTTCGCACATGGTAACTTAGCTTTTGCCATACGTGGCATACATCATACAATATTCTGTTAGTGTGCATGACCCATCTAATCTCCTACAGGTTGGGTGACGAACCTCGGCACCCTACAGCGCGACTATGGTAACGCCAACAGTCGACTGGTCTCAAAGGCCGACATCATGAACGTGTTGTCACGCTGCAGGCTCCAGGTCAGTGTCGCACTCATACGGCTGGCAAACACCAATTAGTTTTACTATACAACTTAACCGAATCCTGCAAATATGGCCATTCTCTCATACTTTCACTATCCGTATGGATGCTGTGGAACCTACCTTTACATAACCTGCAACATGTTTGCACCGGATTTTCACTAATTAAACAATACTTTCACTTACTCCTAACAAAGAAAAATCCAACCTTGTCCTGTCCGCCATATTGTGTATCGTCAAATTGTCACGTGACGTAGTGTTTACAGCATGTGACAAGCAGGCTCAGTATTTTCTTTTACATGTTTCTAGAAATATGTTGGAAACTGGTGTTAAAAAAACTTGTTTCTCAAGTAAAATTGGGCAGTAATGGATCAGGATTGACAAGCAAACTGTGTCAGTGGCCTAACAAAATCTGCACTATAATTTTTTTTATACCGGACAATTTTTGCGTAATTTCATGAAATACGTTTACAAAATTTACAATATTTGCCGTAAATGGCGTCAAAAGTTTACAAAATGTTCAGAGTACATGTAGAATTGCGCATGTACTCTGAACTTTTTGTAAACTTTTGACTTTATATATGAAAAATATTGTAAATTTAGTAAACGTATTTAATGAAATTACGCAGATGTCCGAAGGCACAAAATCACATGGCGTGTCTCATAAAGGGTGACCCACAATATGCTATTCATTATTGATGTCTGACTTGCCGGACATCTTTGATAATTGGTAAGAAGCATGCATGTAGTTACAAACGTGGTGATACTACATGGTAAAGTTTTCACGAAACACTGTATGAACTAACCCGACTTCTCTGTCTAAAACGCAGGCCACTTGTAAGTCGCCCTGCGTTACAAATAGAACATTCGGGTTAGGTATGAACATAATGTACACATGAATATGAAGTATACCTTTCACATGATCAACTGAAACTAATCGTGCATACTTGTTTTTGAATGTTGTGAAGTCCCCTTTCTATTATGGTCGCTC
Source organism: Conchocele bisecta (assembly GCA_029237695.1). NCBI lineage: Eukaryota > Metazoa > Mollusca > Bivalvia > Lucinida > Thyasiridae > Conchocele > Conchocele bisecta. Next base: position 50,556,438 of record CM055265.1, on the reverse strand, counting down.
ACATTCGTATCAGCAAATTTTAACACGAGCCTTGCATGTAATATGGTCTGGTATTGGTATTTCGTCGCTGTAGTATGTGTGCGTGATTGCAGGACATATCGCGACCGAGCGCCCAAAGCCGCTACAACCTGGAGCGTTACCATGACGGCGTGCACGTGTGGGTGGGCGGCGACATGGGCTTCCCCTCCTCGGCCGCCTACGACCCGGTCTTCTACATGCACCACGCCTTCATCGACTACGTCTGGGAGCTGTTCCGGCGACACCAGTACCGCGACTGCCGCGTGTTTCCCGCCAGGGACTACCCGAACATCACGGGCGAGTTCCACGGTCCGAATGGCAGAATGATGGGGTTTGACTGGCTCAGGAACATAGACGGGTCTGCTGACTACTGGACGAGGAACTGGTACCGGTACGAGTCGACGCCCTCGTGCCCGGGCTGCTGTCGGCTATGCCGCCGCCCGGCGCCAGTATACTGCCACCGACGCCGGCGGGTGTGTGTCGCCCGATCCCGGCGCAATTTCCCGCTCAGGGCGCGTATTGACCCCGAGTCGGCGGCCGTCGTGGCTCAACTTCTAGATCCGCCCGAGCTGGCTGCGTTCAACAAAGAATTTGTGGGCAGGAATCGGGGACCAGCGTTTCAGGGCCCACGCAGTGACGGACGAAGCCTTGCCACAGCCGTCGCCGACGCAATGATTGCTCAAAGATCCGAATCCGGAGCCAGAACGTTTAACATTGACAGGGTGTGACCACTTCTGCTGAAACATGTTGAACTAATTGTGTTTGTGGCTGGAGAAATAGGGCATGTGAAATGTGTGTCAGTTTAGCGCCTGTAGCCGATTTCACCAAAATTGCAAACTACTAGTATACTTATCTTGGTAAATACACTTTGAGGGAGACATTTTCAATTTAAGGATAAATTTATTCATTTTTATTTAATGAAATAAAGTATTTTCTGACCAAATTATTGTAATTAATTTATTACATTGTCACAGCCATTTTGGCTGTGTTGATGTAATCAATTCAGAAAAATATGTATGCGTACCTTTAATCATCAAACATATGCAATCGTTAGTTCTATATGAAATCATGCATTTTGGGGGAAATAAATGATTACTTCCCCAAAGTATACTTAGCTAGATAAGTATGCTTAGCAATTTTGATGAAATCGGCGGCTACAGGTCTGACGTCAGTCTGTAGTAACATGGTACATATCAATAAAGTATGTTAAACACATAACGGGCGTTTCACTAACGGAATGGCGAACAGAGCAGGGGGCCGTTTCAGTAAACTTATTACGACTAAAATGTTCGTAAGCGCAAATTTAGAATCGTCTGCAAATTTCAATTGATCGATTTACATTTATTGAGCATAGACTGCATATGCAGCATATGCTCAATACATTGTTTACAAGAATGCATTGTTAATGTGAAATTCAGGGTGTCCGGTTTAGAGAGGTTTCAATGTGCATATGTCGTCACAAACCGTCATGTCAACTTGCGGACGAGGGGCGTTCCTGTACGCAAGCAGTTCTACTGAATACATAATGATGCCCAATGTCATATTAACTGTCCTGTATTAATTACGTGCCATATATATATTCATGTCGTCCGATGTTAATTTAAATACCACCAATAAAATATACAATAACTATGTGTTTCTCCATACTGCATAAGTGAGCGTTATTGTCCGGACGGACGTTTTTATATCATATAGGTGTGTTCTGTGTCTGTTCTTACAGACATTCTGAGCAAATTCGTACTAGATAGTATCGGGCAGTTTGATTGGCTGAGCTTTAACACAGATCAGCAGCGGCCAATGAAACTTCCTTATTTCGAGCATGAGAGCGAAGTATTCCGTTAATAATTTGCATAGGCGCAGTTTCCATTCAACACCTCTGTATAGTGCACACCGTTACGACGGAGTAATAGTGTTAACAAACACCCGAGTCATGGTTCTTGGATTAGTGTGCTTGTATTTCCTGCCGCTGGCGTTGGGTGCACTCCCCGGCAACGCTGGGAAACGTGACGACAATTGCACCAACTACAGTGGGGACCACTAAAGGAACGTTCACGGGTAACCCTACAGGTACGTCACATAATGAACACGAACTGATGTATTAATAATTAACCCTTACAATGATGTGTCGTCTGTTGTTTATTTTACAATTTCCATTTTTCTCAGCTAAACCATGCATTGACCGTACTTTTGAACCATTTCAAATGGAAATGATTCTAAAAAGTTGTTACAGATAACATGTGTAGAACTATTTTACGTAGATCTCGAATTTAAATAAACATTCAATGTAGATGTTGAGCTACTCAGCAAATGATGACATTATACGATTTGTTTGCCTCGTAGTACATTGCCATGACACTGATATTAAATGTGTGTTTATGTCATATGAATAAAAGTCGATGTAAACGACTTGCATATGAATATAAAATTGTATCAACTAAAATAAACGATCATTGAATGCATAAACTCAGATGTAAGTGTCTATCGGTGCTGTAAATAGTATAGTTATATAGCTATCACTGACTTTCAACTTAAGACAAATTCAAAAATGGACAAATCTTCGTCGCTAGATTTTACATATACGTGTCCAAATCCAAATGTAGTTATGAATAATAAACATTTTAGGTATTTGAACGTCACATGAAACTGTATGATATTGTAATCAAAGACAGTGGTCGCGAATTCAAGTGTATTTCTACATGAAGCCATATTGTTTAACACTATTATATTTATATTACTAGTGCAAGTACATATCGTAGATCTCATCCCAACACTGGAACTCTACATTCATATACAGTGGAACCTCTCTAAACCGGACACCCAGGGTGTCCGGTTGAGAGATGTTCCGCTGTAAATCAGACATATGACTATGCCAAGGCATGCGGCCGTGCTTTGCGAACTTGAACAGGCAGTATCAGCAGAAGTAGATGACAATGGCACACATAAAAATAAGTATACAAAGACTGCGTGCGTGTCCGGTTTAGAGAGGTTATACTGTACATGTATTCGGGAAACTGATGTTTTGTCTATAACATATGACCCGGCAATAATTTAATCCCAGCAAAAGGGATTGAAGTATGTAAAGGAAAAACCAATACTGCTATTCATACGTCTGTGATGTCGGAAAGGGAAAAAAGAGAAACCGGAGCACTAACCTGACAGTAAAGTAACAAAGCGGAGGGCCGGCGCCTTTGTACTTCGTGTTGATGTTATAACGTATCGTGCCATATCCTCATCTACCGCGAAGAATATACAGTGAAACCTATCTAAACCGGACATCCTGGGAGGTCCCCAGGGTGTCCGGTTTAGAGAGGTTTCACTGTAAATGAGGTATATGACCATTCTGAATGTATTTACATGTTTGCACTCATGGACATACATTAACATCTGAGATAAATGATCAAGAAATCCATGAAAATAAGATCACAAGGTTGCCTTGGTGTCCGGTTTAGAGATATTCCACTGTAGTCAAAATGTATTGTTAACCGTTACGGCCATTTCGTCTCTGGGTTTCTACGCCGTATAGAGACGAAAATTATGGTTTCTATGCGGCTTAGAAACTAAAGGATAAGTTTCGTCCGTATGTGGTGTAGACATGACGAATACAACTCAGTGGCGAAGGGAGGACGAGACGAAATTCCTCCACCTAGCCACATTAAAATACTCTTTAACCCTTTCAACACCAGATGCCTTAAATGTGGTATTGACAAAAGGTGTAGACCCAGATGAGCCGGCTCGTGACGAGCCGTCTCATCAGGATCTGCACTTTTTGCAAGTAACTTTCATATTTTTGAGAACAAAAACACCCTCTTTTCATAAATAGACTAGTTTGAAAATCATTTTGTGATGATTGGATTGGTTACGAAATGAACATATAAAAATCCATTCCAATTATTTAGGGGTGAAAGGGTTAAGGTCGATTTCGCATAGGGTTGTCGTCACTTGACATGTTAATTACACTGACAACGCTGCTAAGCGCGACCTAATAACAACAGGTTATGATAAGTGTGACGATTAGTTTATTGCGTTCATTGGTCCAGTAATGATAATTGTTTTAGCAATAAATCTCTATGGATGTCTCTAGCTCCTTCACATCTCTTTCACCTGATCTTCCCAGCTTCAATTCCCTGAAGAATCCGGAAGCTTGGAAGATATATGAAGGAGCTAGAGACATCCATATAGAACAGGGAATTTAGCAATAAAACCACTAGTTTGCTCTTAACGCGATTTTCAGAGAGAGCATAGAACAACCGAGTGATCTGCATTATGATTAACATGTGATTAACATATAGCCAAACCAACTTCTGGGTACCACCACATTTTGCGTTAATATTGACACTTTCTTGTTCTCAGTATTGTATCCATCAGTCCTTCATATAGGTTAGAAGATACCAAATGGTGCGAAACCGCCCAGGGTGTATGCAAAAGTAGTCCGGTATAAAAAAATAGTGCGGGTGTTTTGAGGTCACAGACACCGTTTGCTTGCAAATCTTGATCCATTACTACCCAGTTTCACTTGAGGAACATTTTGGGGTGCCTTTAACACCAGTTTTCAGCATATTTGTAGCATTTAAAAGAAAACACTGAACCTGTTGGTCACTTGATGTACACGGAGTTTCCGTGGCCAACAAATGTCACAATATTGGAGGATATGACAAGTTTGGATTTTTCTTTCTTAGGAGTAAGTGAACCTATTGTTTAGTTCATGCAGAACCAGTACAGACTGGCTGCAGGTCATGTACAAGTGGGTTCCACAACATCCATACGAATAGTGAAAGTAGGAGAGACTGGCCTTATTGGATGGCATTCGGTTAAATTATATAGTAAAACTATTTGGTGGTGTCTAACCATATATAGCATTCTTTATCAGCATGCAACTTTGTTAGGACAACATTGTACATTTGACCATGCGCTACACTGGTCACAAATCCCATAAGCCCAATTTCTCCAGTCACAGCCACATATTGGGGAACACGAAAGTGCTGTTCGCTCGGGACAACAATAATAGTTAGAACTATATATTCAGCGGGATGTAATGTAAAGTGATTGACCTTCGCCTCACACGGGGCGAACAGCGGACTTGTGACACAATTTTAGTGTCATTCTTATGACACATATACCCGGAATCGGGCATTGAACGGGTTAGCGGCAAAAGGGAGCTAAGTCCCTTATGGACTTAGCTCCCTTTTGCCGCTGACCCGTTCAAAGTGATATTAAGACTCAACTGTATATCATTGCGGTATGATTGTGGTAGGATAAATAGATTTTCTGCCTATATGGTCGATAATATGCGCCTAAAATACGCGGTATTTTACGCATACTGTAATTTAATATATTTTGGTATGTAATATGGAGTTATGTTTTGCCATCCATCACACAATTTATCAATTCACAACATTCTGTACACACAGATTTAGCATTATTATCATTTCGTATGTGACACACAGTACACATTAACACCATACTGTGGATGTGAATTGAGAAATGGGACTTATGGGTTTTGCGACCAATATGATCAGGATCTGCACGATTCGCCATTACATCAATGAAACAACCGATATGCTTATCACAAGCAATATAGATCGTTATCAGGCTAGGAGAGTGTGATATTTGATCCGGTGCTACACTACACACGAATCACATATGCCCCATTTCTCCAGTCACGGACACAACTAACGAATACTACACATTTGTGAATATGACTGGATAAATGGGGCTTATGGGAAGTGTGACCAGTGTAGCTCATGATCAAATAGCACACTCCTCTAGCCTGATAACGTTCTATATTGCTTGTTAGAAGCATGACGGTTGTTTCATTGATTGAATGGCGAACAATGTAGATCCTGATCCGCTGTAGCAAAACCCATAAGCCCGACTTCTCCAGTCACAGCCACATTTTAGTTCCCGTATCAGTCACACGACATCACAACATCCTGTAGCCATGTACCAGGCTCGATGCCGAGGTAGACACGACAAACAGTCCGTCGGAGGCGCGGTAACAGATGGACGACGTCTCAGTATTGCCCTCGGACATGAATATCTTGATCTTGCGGCCGTGCGGCGAGATCAGGTGGATGTTGTGGGAGTCGCGCCCACAGACGTACAGGTCATCATCCTTGTCCACGGCCATGTACCCCACCCCCTCCAGGTGCGCCGACCGGTACCTGCAACAACCGCGGGCGTGTCATCGTCGTAGTATCGGTTACATGTGCGACAATAGTATACGTTGTATATAATGAAACACGGGCAATTTGATTTAACGTTCAACTGACCTAATAAATGTCTCTATCATTAATAAATGTCTCTATCATGCACTTTCATCAGCCAGGTCGACTTTTAAGTCGTCCTGTCTGACGCCAAAAACTTCGTGCTAATGTTCTATATATTAAAAATCCGGAATAATCGCGGAGGTTTGGAGCTGAATGCGATTTTGTCAGGAATCCGTCGCCTATTTCGACGTGAAACATTTTACGCTGCAGAACCAGTGGTAGGGGATATGGCACAGTGGAACCTCTCTAAACTGGACACCAAACAAACAAATGTGATCTTATTTTGTATGGGTTTCTTAGTCATTCATCTTAGGTCATAATGCATGTTCATAAGTTTCACTGTATCGTATAAGTAACCCTGTGATTTTCTTATATCTCATTAGTTTTCGCATCTGTGCCGTCTGATCAGGGGTCACACTGCACGCCATTCAGTCAATGAAGTATGCTGGTCGTAAAACGCTGTATAACTGAGTTCATGATCACGATATACACCTGGGGGCCGTTTCACTAAACTTCGTACGACTAAAATGTTCGTAAGTGCAAACTTATGATAGTCTGTAAATTTCATATTAACAATGTTTTCTTGTAAATAATTATTGGATTTACATTTATTGAGCATAGGCTGCATATGCAGCCTATGCTCAATAAATGTAAATCCATAAATTGAAATTTACAGGCGATCTTAAATTTGCACTTACGAACATTTTAGTCTTAAGAATTTAGTGAAACGGGCCCCTGAACAATATGCCGACCAGTCCAATGCTGCGTTCATGATCATGATCTACACTGGTCTAAAGAAATTGCCGACCAGTCCCATATACGATGGCACGTAGTAATTAAAATTCACACGTTGTTTCACTGTATTGTTTTAATATGTCTCCACTGGACCTTGAAATTGTCATGTGTGGAGATAAACAAAACAGTTGTAAATACACGCTACCGGTATAGACTAGTGTTACTGTATACAACGTTGTATGAGTTGAAAGTATTGGCCCAGATTTTCATATATGTGGCTGTGACGGGAGAAACGGAGCTTATGGGTTTTGCGAACAGTGTAGATCCAGATCAGCCTGTGCATCCGCACAGTCTGATCAGGATCTGCACTGTTCGCCATTCCATCAAAGAAACATCCTCCCTGCTTCTAACACGGAGTATAAATCGTTATCAGGCTGCAAGCGTGTGCTATTTGATCAGGAGCTACACTAGTCACAAATCCCATAAGCCACATTTATCCAGTCACAACCACATATATTGATTAATCGTGAAATAGAAGTACATTACGTTCACATCTGAGATGTCCTCGTATAACTGGTGTCGAATACAGAGGGACAATACATGTACTGTGGAGCCTCTCCAAGCCGGACTCCCTGGGAGGTCCCCAGGGTGTCCGGTTTGGAGAAGTTCCACTGTAAATCAGACTGGCATGTTAGCACATTATGACACATTCTAGTGTTTTGCAATCATGAAAAGTCATTGTAATCAGAGATACATAACAGCGAAACACATCTAAGTTAAACATTCAATAGTTTCCAGAGTGTCCAGTTTAGAAGGGTTCCACTGTATTTGCCAATGTACCAAGCCATCCATGATAAGCGTACACTATTTGCTACAGTTTTGTCATGGGCTGTGTCAGTATTGTTACAGTCAGTGCCAAGATGACACAAACGTCGCGTAGATCCGGCATACACATGCGCTCAATGTAATTTGAGAGTGGGGTGGAGGATTGCAAATATTATTATGAAAGGTACATATATTAACCATTTGAACCCGAAAGCCCGCTATAGCGGTTTATGGAAACAGTGCAGATCTAGATGAGACGGCTCGTCTCATCAGGATCTGCACTTATTGAAAGTAATTGTCATATTTTTTTAGAGTAAAACACCCCCTTTTCATAAATGGACGTAGAAATCCATTTTGTGACGGGTGGATTGGTTGCAAAATTACCATATCAAAATCCATTCCAGTTACTGAGGGGTGAAGGGTTAATTGCACACGACCGTCGAAATAACTTGAACGGCTGTGTTCACCGAGCGTCGGTAAAATAATAGCATAAAAGTGTCTCAGAAGATGTCTCATATATATACAATTATATATATCACAGTTTCTGATGCATCATGTACTTGGGAAAATGATTTCGGGAATGTGATCAAATAAAATGTTTGATTTATATACATGTATATCATTTTCTGTGCATGAAGCGAAATATATATATATACAATATACAATATGTGGCTTTTCGCTTCATGCATGATATATATAAATCAAACATTTAATTGATCACATTCCCAAAATCATTTTTCCAAGTACAAGATGCATCAGTAGCCTATTTCATCAACATTGCAAAGTATACTTTACTAGCAAAGAATACTTTGAGGGAGAAATAATTTATTTTTCCTGAAATGCATTATTTCATATAGAACTAACAGATGCATATATTTCATGATTAAAACTATGCAGAATTATTATACTGAATTTATTACATTACCACAGCCAATTTGGCTGTGATAATGTAATAAATTCAGTATAATAAAAATTAATAAATTTATCATAAAATTGAAAATGTCTCCCTCAAAGTACACTTTGCTACTAAAGTATACTTTGCAATGTTGATGAAATAGGCTACATAAACTGTGATAAGCAGGGTAGATAAGTTGACTTGGCATAATTTGGCTGTGTCGATATACATGTACCAGTAAGGAATAATTGTGATTTTTATTTATTTATTTTTGTGAAATGATCATACTATGCAATTCTTGGAAGACGCTTCCGTTACAGACGCTAGTGTAGTAGCCATCGATTGAAAATCATGTTTATATTACTACAAAATAACACTGCGAACAAGTGGCCGGATTGGGAGACCCCGGGTTCGATTCCCATCCCGACCTGCTCTGAATGGCCGATTCGGCGTGTCCTTGGGCAAGACAACTAGCCTCGTCCTATCGGATGGGGACTTAAATAGTCGGTACCGACATGCAAGGTCATCGAGCCAGTGCCGTCGTTAAATCAAAGCATTTACATCTACACTGCGAACAAGAGCATTGGCAACACTGCTAACAAGAACAGTAGCCTATTTCACCAACATTGCAAAGTATACTTTAGTAGAAAAGTTATACTTTGAAGGAGAAATTTCAATTTATGATAAATTTATTAGATTTTTATTATACTGAATTTTATTAACATTATCACAGCCATTTAATGGCTGTGATAATGTAATAAATTCAGTATAATAATTCTGCATACTTTTAATCATGATATATATGCATTTGTTAGTTCTATATGAAATAATGCATTTCAGGAAAAATAAATGATTTCTCCCTCAAAGTATACTTTGCTAGTAAAGTATACTTTGCAATGTTGGTGAAATAGGCTACAGACCGTGGCCGATGTAACTCCGTCGGACTGCCACGCTGGCGACCCGGTTAGATTCTCGGCCAGTAGCCGATTTCATCAAAATTGCAAAGTATACTTATCTAGCAAAGCATACTCTGAGGGAGTAATCATTTATTTTTCCCGAAATGCATTATGTCATATACAACTATCTACTGCATATATTTGATTATTAAAAGTATGCAGAATTATTATACTGAATTTATTACATTATCACAGCCAAAATGGCTGTGATATTGCAATAAATTCAGTATAATAAAAAATAATAAATTTATACTTAAATTTAAAATTTCTCCCTCAAAGTATACTTTGCTAGATAAGTATACGTTGCAATGTTAATTGGTGAAATAGGCTACAGGACGTCAGCATTTATGAGATACTTGCTATTTCCTGCTCTACTAGTCCTTTCGGATGAGGACTTTAAAAGGCGGTCCCGTGTATCAGATTTGAAGGAGAGTCTGGGCACGTTAAAGAACCCGAAGGGACTATTCTAATAAGAGCTATGCACCCTGGAGGCGGTTTCCTCTGTGTCCGCCTCCCTCCTTTCTCCCCTTCTTGGGAGACGACATGCAAGGTCATCGAGCCAGTATGTCGTTAAATCCAAGCATTAACACTGTAGATTCTTGTAAATGTACATTTATTTGTAATTTGTAATTGTATTGAAATGTACATTTACAACAATCCCCAGTGTTCGAGCCAATTCCAACCATTAAATATAAGCCGAAACGCTCCTTTTTTTACAGGCGAATTATATTAGAAATACGATACAAATCTACAATGAAATTATATTTATGCTGTTCCGTTTCATTACTTTCTGGGCATATGTGAGACCCAGTGCATTTAAGGGAAGAATGTATGGGGAGACATTCTACAGCCGATTCACAACACTGCACTTCGCCCATGTGATATACAAAGAAAGTCAGGCGATCCATCATAATCGGCGAACTGGACTACCACATTAAATAAATGTGGTTATAACGCGAGAAATGTGGCTTATGGGATGTGTGACATGTGTAACCTTATATAACGATCTCTATTGCTTGTTTGAATAGTGACGGGTGTTTCACGATGGAACGACGATCAGTGCAGATCCTGATCAGATTGTGCGGAAGCACAGGCTGATCTGGATCTACACTGGTGGCAAAACGCATAAACCCCATGTCTGCAGTTACAGCCACATACATATCACAAGTGTCAGTATTGCACTTGTTCTATTTTATTTGTGTCAAGGACTTTATTGTCAGTCAATGTGACAAACACCTCCCAACACTGCTGTAAATAAGTTTTAATGTGGGACATAATTAATGCAAGTAAGTGCTAAATTAATTCGCCAAGACAAACGTCCATACTCACACAACAAGGCACTTTAGTCCATGAAGGCTCGTCTATATGAGACACGCCATGCGATTTTGTACCTTCGGACCTCTGCGTAATTTCATGAAATACGTTTGCAACATTTGCAATATTTTCCGCAGATGGCACCAAAAGTTGACAACATTTGCAAAATACATGCGGAATTATATTGCGTCAACTTTTGACGCCATTTACGGAAAATATTGTACATTTTGTAAACGTATTTCATGAAATTACGCAGATGTCCGAAGGTACAAACTCGCATGACGTGTCTCAATTATATTATATTATATGTATGTGAAATGAGGTGTGTGACCCAGTTAATGACAGATGTATATGAAGCAGGAAGCTATGACAGCCATTCATTACAATTACTCTTATTGTACGATAGAGTTGTTACACCATCTGTATGTAATTAACTACAGGCAACCTTTACTCGACACGTATGCCGAACAGCGTATGGATGACACTTTGTTATCCAGTGAACAAGAACACATAGTTCAATTTATAACCATTCTACAAACATCACCATCGCCTACATTACTCATGTATAATAACTGTTCACCAGCATGTAATGCATCCATACTGCATATACTGCATTATCTACTGTAAACGTATACTGTAAAACTGGGGCCCGTTTCACTAAACTAATGTTCGTAATTGCAAATTTAGAATCGTCTGGAAATTTCAATTGATGGATTTACATGTATTGAGCATAGGCTGCATATGCAGCCTATGCTCTATACATGTAAATCCAATAATTGTTTACAAGAATACATTGTTAATGTGAAATTTACTATCATAAGTGTGCACTTACGAACATTTTAATCGTACGAAGTTTAGTGAAACGGCCCCCTGTTTCGGGTAACGTACATATCCGTGGAAGGGATCCCAGGTGCGAGTTACTTACCTGAAGACGACTTTGCCACTCATGGTGAACCCGAGCACGGTGTTGCTCGCCTTATCGGCGACGTACATGCGGTCACCACGGGGGTTCATGGCCAGGTAGTAGGGGCCCTGGAACATGGGATTGCCGTCGCTATCCCGCTCGAATCGCTGTAGAATCCGCCCGTCCAGCGCCAGGAGCTGCACCATACCGTACACGCCGTGACTGTAACACGACACCAGCAGGCCAGACCTGTGGTACCTGTGAACAATGCGAGGACGTAATCACCATTATTATAATTCGCCATACTTTCTAAGCCAATCGCTGGCCAATATCGTGCTCCACTTATTTCACATATTGCAAGATTTAACCCCACTACACATATAACCAGATTTAATGAATACCTGTTCGACACAAAATGTAAAATCAATACTCAGATGGGAGGCTGCATTATAAACCTGACTAATTATAAGTATGTTATTGTTCAAGTAGTGTTGTTTTAACGAACTAAATGCTGCGCTCGCTAACGATCCCTCGCATTTAATTCCTTAAAATTCCAATATGTGAACAATAACTTAAACTTATTTTTTCATATAAATAAAAACATTCTCATTCTTATTTGTAACTTCCTACTTCCTTACTTCTAACTTCCAACTTCATTACTTCTAGCTTCATTACTTCTAACTTCCAACTTCATCACTTCTAAGAAGTAAGGAAGTTAGACGTAAGAAGTGTTTGTTTGTTTGTTTGTTTGTTGAGGTTTAACAGCCTATCACCAGCTAAAGTAATTTAAGACCGGGTCAATGGGTTTAGTACTAAATCCCATATATTACCTGTACATGTTCAAGTACATGTACAAATGGGGGGAAAATCCCAAAATCAGAACTGAATATTTACAATAACAAAACTATATATTCAGCCCTGAAATCAGGCCCCTCCCAAAAGCAGCAGGATCAGTAATAATCTTACTACGTTTAAAATGGGCAATAACCCAATTCAACTCCCAGGTAAAAAAAGAGCCAAAGATAAAAACGTACCTGAGGGGCAAACCAGGCAAATCGTGATTCCTATAAGGAGGAACACCTACCGTTAATTTACGCCGTCTCGTTCGCCCGACCACCACCCACTCGTAAGAAGTGATGAAGTTGGAAGCTCGAAGTAAAAAGTAAAGAAGTTAGAAGCAAGAAGTAATGAAGTTAGTTAGAAGTAGGAAGTAATGAAGTTGGAAGTTAGAAGTAATAAAGTTTGAAGTAATGAAGCTAGAAGTATTGAAGTCAGAAGTCCCTCCAGGGCTTCCATACAATTGGCCTGTGTCGCACACCATTTGAAGAACTGTGTCTAACATATAATTATTCCCCGTCTCTAGGATCAAACTGTCCGAATCTTCCCGTTTGCTAACGCACAGTCCGAATTGTTTTGAAATCTGGGCTACATACCTGATGCCATAGCAACTGGTCTCCGTGTTCACCGTCCGTCCTGTCCTCAAAGACGGGTCCATGAACACAAACACGATCGTCTTTTTCTCCGGTAAAGTGACTACGGCGTCTTTGCTTGTAATGGCGGCAATATCAGATGGTTGGCCAGTAAGTTCGTGCCATGCCTTCAATTTAAGATTATGGTCAAACACCTTAATGGCATTGTTCGTGCTATCGCAGAGAATTAACTTTCCGTCGGGACAGAAACTCGAGCCGGTGATTATACAACCGGTCTTATTGTCGTCAGGGGACCGGGCTTCGTATTCACCACACAGGATTAGATTCCTCTCCTTCTTCATCTTCGGTATCCGGTTGAGGGTAAAGTTTGCCTTCTGCGCCGAGAATCTAGACGACGTGGTCACCTCGGAAATGATTGTACTCGTGGCACTTCTGGGTCGCGACTTGCAGCTGCGCACGGCCTTCAGCGTTCCTAGAGAATCTATGTCACGTAATAAATGCGTAACTTTTGAGTTCTTTGCAAACTCAAACCGTACATCCTGGCTTTCCATAGAAATATTTGTCAATATTGCCTCACATTCGGAGAGCTTCTTCTTTGTTTTGACCATCGATACGAAACACTTGGACTCGTCTGACGCCCACATTTCATCGTGCAATTTTGATTGATTTTCCAAAGTTGATATTGTTCGCTCACATTCAGCTTTTATATCTTTTACATCGCTAATTTCCTTTTCAAACTGCGTGGTAATGTTGTATTCAATTGTCTTTTCTAGTTTGTCTAATTGCTCATCGATTTGTTTTCGCATATCGTGCACGGAACGCAAACAATCTGACATCTGCCTTCCAAGTTTTTGTATATGTAACTCTTTGATGTCTTTCATGTTTTCAAAGTTTTCTATCAGTTTCCTTACATGCAAGCTGGTTTTCGAGAAATCAGTTCCACCTTTGACTCCTCTGGCAGCCTCTTTAAGTGGTATAACCTTCCGACAGTGACCGTGGCGGGAGTTCTTGCATTCCATACAGAAAGCCTCGTCATGTCGACTACAATAATATTCCACCAACGAAAACGCGTGTTTAGCACATATATCGTACGAAACCTGTGGCTTCCGGAGGTTTAGCTTCTTTGGCAAATCTGCACCGAACACAAACACGTGCTTTTTCGATGAGTTTGCAGTCTGATGAGAACGCTGGCAGTTGATACACATGTATTTCTTGCACGTGACGCAGTATCCAGTGGCGTCCGATTTCTTTTCCCCATGCAAGCATGGATCGCAGTCGTATCGATGGGACTGTGCGATCTGGGCCGATGAGTTGCTCGTGTAACTTAGCGCTGTCGTTCCAGTCTTCACCACTACAGCAGCCATGGTCGGGCAGTCGGTCACTCACACGATCTAAGCACGTATGAGAGACGCCGTGTGATGATGTACCTAAGGACATGTGCTATATCTCGTGGAAATATTTACAACATTTATTATATTTTCCGTACATGATGAAAGTTGTGCGACATTTTTTATAGAAAATTAATATGAAAATTTCGTCAACTTTTGATTTATTTTACAGAAAATATCAGAGTTCCTGTAAATGTAATATGATAAGAAAAATCGCACACGTTCTTAGGTCCAAAATCACATGTCGTGTCTCGTATGTGACTGACTGGACGCATGAGACTTATTGCATTTATGGTCAGTCTAGCTCCTTCGGTAGATAATACAATCCTGCAGCATGATCAGTAGCCGATTTCATCAAAATTGCAAAGTATAATTATCTAGCAAAGTATACTTTGAGGGAGTAATCATTGCTTCTTCCGAAATGCATTATTTCGTACAGAACAAATGAGTGCATATATTTGATGATTAAAACTATGCGGAATTATTATACTGAATTTATTACATTATCTGTGATAATGTAATAAATTCAGTATAATAAAAATTAATAAATTTATCCTAAAATTGAAAATTTCTCTCTCAAAGTATACTTTGCTGTATACTTTGCAATGTTGGTGAAATAGGTTACATGTCCCAAACCTTTTGGTACGTTCATGATAGACGGTTCATCGACATAATTGTGAACTGTGCAGGTCCTGATCAGACCGCGCGGATGAGACGACACAGGCCGTAAATTAAATAACCCCCATTTCTCCAGTCACAAACATATTCTAATCTAGTATGTATATCCAGTTACACAAATTTCCAGCGGTTATAAAACATTATGAGCACGTTCTCTTAATTTGTTCTCAAAAGCAATGCGATTGACAGGTCGACACTGAGCTGTGCTCTGTCTGGGCAAATCAAAATTCCTAGTTTGGAGAATGCGAAGTTGAACTGAGTACTCACTCGAAAAACCATGAAAGTATTACATTATTGGGTATAGCCTTTAAATGTAAAGGAATCACCGTTCATTTATTCAGAGTATCAGGGGTGAATGGAATTGAAAGGTTTATTATGCATATATGTAATTGAAGAAGGTGTTCAAACAAAAGAATGAAATAAGATAGGTGTAGCAATATCCAAATACGTGTACAAGTATATTGCAACAATACAACGAATTTATTTTCGGCATACCATGCGGATCATTGAATAAATGAACATAATAATCAGTCGAGATATTTCGTTACTGGTATATCATTAAAGTGGGAATGTAAATTAAGCCAAAAAGCACATACATGCATATGTTGGGTTTAAACTACTGCTGTACGTACCTTAACTATGAATGTGTTGCCCATTCCTATAATTATCGCAAAACATGCAGAATCATGTAATGTTAGTCCAAAGTTGTCAATTATGATATTTCTATTTTCTATTTTTAGCGTCCTCAAATGACGTTTTCAAACAAGTATATGAAGGATATTCCATATTGACATGTGAATTTAAAATAAAACTGTCTACTAGTTCAAGGATTTTAAGTCTCGTTGTCTCTGACTAGTGGTAACACAATACCGCCCCTACCTATATATTGGACAGTTTTCAGCACACTATGCCTATTTTGGCCATATGCCTTCAGAGAAGCAATATCGGAACAAAATCATGGATATTGACGTTGTCGTGCTTCCATAATTGTATATTTGTTACGTTTTAGTTACGAATACTATTACGATTTGTTAATAATTATTCATAGTATGATTGAAAAACAATAGTTTATTCGGTCTTTCAAAATTAAAAATAACTAGCTTTAAGAACACTAGATGACACACACTATCATTCCATAGCATACAGTCAAGACGGCATATAAATCAGAAGAAATGTTTTCAAGTTTCTCTTGAGCATACTGCTGTTACAAACGCCACTGGTTAGTTCATGTTGTTTCTCCAAAGAGCACCATAACGACTTTTTTTAAATGATTTCAATTTCTATTAATGATACAATTCGTGTACCCTTTCAGATAAACACAAATCATGTAAGAGCTGTCGCTGCTACATGTACCATATACTACATGTTGTACCATATACTACATCACAGGCGATTGAACTCACTACTCTCGCCGCACCACCAGACCCACCCCTCCCCCACCACGACCTGACTATACTATCCATTACACTGTATAATAAACGTAGTATAGTTGGACCAGATAGATATGTCTAATGGGTATTCAATCATATATATGTTTCTGTATTTGGTAGGCCACTGCGAGCCGGACTGTAGGTGCGAGATGAGCGGCCAGTATTACAGTGTGGGCGAGAGATGGGTGTTACCGGGGGACACGTGTACCACCTACCAGTGCTTCAGTGACAGCACTTCGAAACCAGTGACATCCGGTAAGTCATAGCATCAGGCAGCGAAACGTATAACGGTATTCCCTTCCATTCCTAAATATACAACATTGTATGCTCTATTATGGTTATATACTAGCGGACAAAAAGTAACTGTGTATGGTTATCAGGTTGATAAAAACATAATTTAGCAAAACTGGACGGACAGCCGGACGTCGCGGACGGATAAGCCGTTCACGTAATCGATTTCGTAATCGTACATTTCTGGGGCTGATGACACGCAATCCAGCAATGGTCCGCGCTGTCAGACTTGCCGTTCGGAAGCGATTCCTGAAGTACACGAGTCGGATATGATTGTCCTGCTGTCATGACGTCACGCGTGGATGACCTGCACGTGGTCGGTCTCTGACATTACCAAATTGTTGAAAACGTCTCCACAAAGCCTGAATAGTGTTTATGTGGACACCAAATTGCGTAGCAACAGCGCGATGGAGCATACCAATTGCGCGAAGGCAGTCATTTTTATTTAATTTTCAGTTTCATTGCTCTACGACTACTTTCAACCGAAAAAAAACCCTGCTTTTCTGTTCCCCCGGTTGCCAAACAATGACCCGACAGTAGCAAAGTCGACAAAAGTTGGCTCAGTAAAATGTTGGGCGAAAACAGCGTGAAAAACATACCCACATCCAAGAAGCGAAACGGCACGTGCCAATACGTCATTGACCCAGCGATTGTATGGCGGTGCGTTAACTGGTCAACTGTGCAAAACATCAGGTTAAAATATTAAGCGGTGTTAATTTTATCCGATTCTTTAGGTTACACTGTTACTTTTTCCCGCTAACTATATATTTCATGTTTGTGATTACTGTATCGTCTTATATGATCTTCAGCATGGCATGCCTGTCGCTTTCGCATGATATCCGGTTTAGTCGTCTACCGTTACATGCTTTTATTATGGGAGTGCTCTGGCAGGCGAATTTATTTTGTTTACTCTTATATAAATTTATTATGGGCGTGTGCTCTCTTCAATGATATTTATTACATGTGCGTGCAGAATGTTGATTGTTCCCGTGTACTAAAACGCAACATATTTATTATCCCTTTCTACACTTATATTGCCGAATGTTTACAACGGCATATTGTCATGTAACCACGAGTGCTCTGGCTTGTTCCGCAGACGTGACAGCCATAGAGCTGGTGTTACTGTAATAACCCTATATATTCGGACACCATTTGTTTTATAAAACCGCTATAAAAACAGATTGAATCTAAATACGCTGTTATCATGACAACCCATTATAACCATACTAACCCTAAATAGTGGGACACTCTTTGTGCGCCATCCACCCACTCCTACCCCTATTGTCTGTTTCACGAAAGCTGCTCAAATTTTACGGCCATATAAACAATTCAAAAACAATATTTATTTCGATAATATTAAATTAAAGGAAAATTTAAGAATGAGCCTTCTTTTTATTTCGTGAAATTTGGTCAAATATTGATTTTATTAAGAAAAATTGATTTGTCTGGAATTTAACATGGGGGAAAAAGGTAGAGGAGTTGTGGGAGGAGTCAAACAACGGGGAAAAAAATGAAATTGACTCCGAAACCTAGCTAGATAGCTTGGAAATGATCTAACTAAGAAAACAAAAGTTAAATTTTAAAAATCGGTCCAGTATTTCTGAAATTCTAAAAAAATTCCCCATGTTAAATCCCCATAGACATCTTCACTCCGTGGAAATGTCTATGGGGATTTAACATGGGGAAATTTGTTTTTCGCAATGAAATCAGTATTTAACAAAATTTCACGAAATAAAAAGAAGGCTCATTCTTAAATTTTCTTTAATATAATATTATCGAAAACAATATGGTTTTTGAATTGTTTATATGGCCGTAAAATTTGGGCAGATTTCGCAAAACAGACTATAGATTAAATCGTATCCGAATTATATGGTTATTACGGTAACTTGTTTAAATCACCGTGTATACTTGCAGGGTGTTTATTCAAGGGCGAATGTAAGGCCGATGGCAGCACGTGGAGCGAGGGCTGCAACAACTACACGTGCATCCGGGAAGGCTCCACAAACCAGTACCAGCTCGTCGCAGTCGGTATGGCAACATTACGCAAGACCGTCTGGCACGGTCGCCTGGCAACGGGGCATCAATATGCTCCTCTTTCGAATACGCCATTACAATCACGCGTTATGGCACCGTATCCACCACCGCCTGCGCCAGTCTTCAATGTATTTTCATTTAAAAATTCTTGAATATTGTGCTGGAAATCAAGCAGTTTGACTCGGCCAATCAAACTGTTTGATTGCGAGTTGAGATTGCCAATACATGTACTAGAAGTTCAGAAACGAGGAAATATTGACAAGAATAACGCCTGCATTTGTGTACTATACCATATCATGGTATTGCTATGAAGACCATGAACATAAGGTTCGATAATGTCCAGCCATTGGTAAACGTTTGCCGTGGCACGAGGGAATTGTGTGAATCTCAAGGCCGTAGGCCGCGGGTTCAAACCTTTCCCGAGTGCCACGGCAAACGTTTACCCACGGCTGGACAAAGTCGAACGTTATTGTTACATTGAATCATGCATATATGCTAATATATATAGATTGCAACACTATAAATTAGCTGCATCCGAAGGTAGTGGATGCAACTTTACATTCCTGCAATATTGTTAGTATTAGAGTAGCCTATATAGATTTGTTTTGTATATTTAGCACATACTTCTTTTATTGATATCAATACCAGGTCATTTGCTAACATTGCCACATACAAATTATAACATGTTAATTCATATATAGATACATGTATTTTGATCCTGACAAAATGAACCTTACTAAATGTACAGTCATAGGTGTGTGCATATAGAACTGTCACTCTGCTACTAACCAAGAATGCTTACAGTTGCTTTTAATGTTGCCTATATTTGCTTTCCTTGCTACTTAGCTGTATGTATATAATGTGTGTGAGGTAGTGGGTGCATCATGGTGGGGTATAATCATTAACATACCATTGTTATATATAGATTAACTTAAATACTTTAATATACCCTTGTACGATACCTAAGAAGGAAGATATATCTAGTTGCTGAGCGAACTGCTGTCCCAAACAGACTAACAACAGGATGCGCCCTACCCATACACACTGTAAAAGCTCTTGCTGAATTACAGTGTACATGTACACGTGTTAATTTTGCTCCTACATCAACACATGTTGATGTAGGAGCAAAATTAACACGTGTACATGTACACTGTGTTGATGTAGGAGCAAAATTAACACGTGTACATAACACGTGTACATGTACACTGTGTTGATGTAGGAGCAAAATTAACACGTGTACATGTACACTGTGTTGATGTAGGAGCAAAATTAACACGTGTACATGTACACTGTAATTCAGCAAGAGCTTTTACAGTGTGTATGGGTAGGGCGCATCCTGTTGTTAGTCTGTTTGGGACAGCAGTTCGCTCAGCAACTCAATTATATGTTTCCAACAGCAATAACATAATTATCCTGATGCCAAAATATGGACACAAACAACGAACGTACTCAAGAACTACAGCAATGCAACCAAATAAAAGAAACACACAAATGAAAAGTCATGCAGAGCATGATGTTATTAGCCGATCAAATCAGGGTAAAGTGCATCGAACATATGTAGGTGTCTCTGGTAACATTGTCAATGGTAAACTATTTTCGACCACAGTTCTGTACCCAGCGTTGACATTTTTCTCGATTTTGTGCAGGTTTTGGAAACCCGTTCCCAAATCCATCCAATAGCAGCAATGCCATAGCAGCAATGTTTTGTTGTCACCATTATGTTGCGAAATATTCCAGCGTAACACCTGTACTGTATGCTCTATTTATCTACAAATTACACTCCGCAATACACAAAGTTGTAGTCACTGTGTGTTTGTCCGAATTCTGTGGCAGCACGCGAGTGGGCGGAGCTACCAGGGTTTATATATATCTAGCGGTTACAGTGTCATCTAAAAATAGACGCAAGCTCCTGCGTATTCAGGCACATGCCCAGATTGGCCTAATGTGCCCCATCCGTGATTTTTTGCGCGATGTCGGGCGCAAAACAATCAATAATTTGCGGCATTGACAATAATTAAGGGGGATTGCCGCAATCGCGCGTGCTGGATGCATCCCTGCCATCCCTGCATGATACGTAAACAAATCAAAGTTGGCTATGAAGGGCAATTCTTCGTTTTGATTGGTGGAAAATTTTGTGAATATTAACTAGCGTCAAATGACGCGCATACGCGATCCAATGGGATAAACCCGAGATGCTGGGATAAACCCGAAAATGCTGGGGTTGCTAGTAAGGAGATTTTGAGCAGAGGTCGATTATAAATTAGCCGAATAAACACATTTTACGCGATTATACGTGGCTGAAACTTGTTCTGTTTAATAAATAAAAGCTTTAAATTAGCCCAATAATCGGCGTATGTTGGCGTATATGGCCATTAGAGCCAACTATGGACTTCAACAACAATAACTTCCGGGTTAAATCTCTTCCGGCGTTCAGCTCATTACGTATTCAAAATTGTGTTATTTGGCTATAAGTAAAGTTTCAAACGGAGATAATTGCCAAAAATGCAAACTTTATCGGTTGATGCAATTTGGAAGTGATACAGAAAAATTTGCGTTCGTAGATTACCGAATAGCGGAGAAAAGGGTTGCTACAAACTTTTTCAGAATTCGATGGATAACCAATATATTAGCCGATCTATAAATAGATCGGCTAATAAAAACAGTGAAAATATGCGCGTAGACATATCAGTTTATCTATTAGTGGGATGTGAAGGTGAGTCAATGTTGGGAAAGCGTCCGTTTTTTCCTCACGTCTATACAATAAAACTGCTCGCGAGCCACACGTTGCTATGGATACTTAGTGACATGTGGCCGCGCTGCTGTGACAGGTTGCCATGGTAACGGCGGCGGGTGTGTGGCGGTCGGGGAGACGATACAGGACGGCTGTGGTATCCTCCAGTGTCAGATCAACAGCGGGCGTCTGGCGCTCACCACCATTACAACAGGTATATATCAGTCTTGTAAATAGGTTAATGAACTTGGAAAATCGCGAGTAACTTCCCTTAGAACAATTTCCCGAGGCATAAATGAGGTATTAATTGAGTGAATATGTCTGCTTGACGTCACGCTGCTTTGTTTAAACAATGTTAGACAAACTCCGCCAAGTCTAATGCTGATGATGCCCCAGTTTTTCTAAGGAAAGTTACGTGTAAGCTTTCAAGTTAGGTAACCTATTGTTATATTGTCCGCTTTTTCGAAAATATTGATAAGTCAAACTTATGATATGCGTAATGATTATAAGACAATGTTTCGAGCGAGTCGGGCTTGTACATATACTGTCCTCATGGTAATTGTGATCAAGTTAGCATTATTCCCAGGCCACAAAATCATTACGATGGTTTCATTTTAAATGTTCACTGACCACCCGTTATCAATACGCATAGCACACGTTGAACTCATATGTGTGAAAAAGCTACATATGTGTGCCAGTGAATCCATTCCAGAATTGAATAGTTATTATGTCAATATAAAGGACCGTCCGATTGAGAAAATGGACCTTACGGCGTGTGTGACCAGCGCATTCCCAGTTTAGTCGTCAGTACGATTGTTAGGTCATATAGAGAATAGTAGGTTAGTGCCGTGAATGGGAAAAAATATCTGACAAGGCATAGGAAACGGGATGGGCGAGGCTCTGCCGAGCACATCCCGTTTCCGTGCCGCGCCATATATTTGTTCCCATTCACGGCACTAACCTACTATTCTATTATCCCGTCAACACCTACACATGGCTTTAAAATGTAAAAATAAATAACCCCAACCACGGCACATATTCATACGCAGTGATTAGGTCGTATTGACAGGATATCAAAAATGTTTCACGGCACCGTGTTTCACGGCACATACGCACTGTGTTGACGGGATATATACCATTTCATAGGTCGTTACATGTTGTGACTGTGTCAGATGACCATGCTAGAGAATTGTTGCAAGGTACAATTTTCTCAGCCGGCCGCCCAAATGCTGTTAACCCTTTCACCCATACATAACTGGAATGGACTTTCATATGTTAATTTT
Organism: Conchocele bisecta; assembly: GCA_029237695.1. Taxonomy (NCBI): domain Eukaryota; kingdom Metazoa; phylum Mollusca; class Bivalvia; order Lucinida; family Thyasiridae; genus Conchocele; species Conchocele bisecta. The sequence goes on along the minus strand of CM055265.1, from coordinate 50,533,260 downwards.
GCAACCAATTCAAACGTCACAAAATGATTTTCAGACTAGTCCATTTATGAAAAAGGGGGTGTTTTTGTTCTAAAAAATATGAAAATTACTTGTAGAAAGTGCAGATCCTGATGAGTCGGCTCGTCACGAGCCGGCTCATCTGGATCTACATTTGTTGCCAATACTACTGTACAGGCATGTGGTGTTGAAAGGGTTCAATAACAATCCTCATATGTAACCTGCCACGACAAAGCAACCTATTTGATCGTTGACGAACGTAAACTTTGCTTGATGCTAGAACTCTGAAGGCATGCATATATATACATTTTCATCACGTGAACCAGTTTCCAATACTCGATATCGAAAGATATAAATCCACCAGGATCAGACAGCGGATACGTCGGTTGAACCGACACAACACTGGTCACAACTCATAACGCCATTTTGTCGCATATGATGATTTTGATAGACGGTGATCATTTATCCACCTGTGAATGTATATCTTAAATAACGCACAAGAATGCACGTTATGTATGTGCGCAATAAGAAACATATACAAGTGCAATGTGCATCGCAGTCACATGGATTCGGCTTGTTTCGGAATTCCTAAAAAAAAACAACGCCGAAGCATGCAAATCACTTTGATCGCAGTCACATTTCTAATGTCCACTATAAGCGTATATGTATCGTACACATGTCATAATCTTATCTGATACACGTTGGCTAGCTATGTACATTCTGATAGCTCTAAAGCAACTTCATGTGTATGATTTCTGTTGTCTGGTATTATACATGCATACTTAATTATGCAATTATTATTATATCGGTATAGTGACTTCAGTAACTAGTATGTGTATAATGAAGCGTAATCATTATGTAATATATACAGGCTGTTCTGTAGAAGGCGGTTGTAAACCTTCCAACAGCTTCTGGCATGACGGATGCCGAGTTTACACATGCGCTATGGAACTGCAGACAGCAGTGAAGCGGAGAGTGGACAATGGTAAGGAATAGAAAACGAAGATGAACACGAGTATACTGTCCGAGTATAGGACATCAGCCTTCTGATTCCATGGTGAATATAAAATATACAATCATTCGCATAAATTCTCCAAGAATCATCAGCTCTGGCAAACAATACAAATGTTTCTAAACCGAGCTAATATTACAAATAATTCCGGCCGTATACTATGCATATTTAGACACGCCAGTCACGCTTTCACAAACATAGCAATTTGCAAAAGTAGGCTATAATAGTTTAAAGATACATACCGTTTATACTTAATTTAATATGTAATACTTGGAACTTGCTTTAGACAATTCCTCTAGCACACCAATCGTTTTATGAACAGCCACGATGCACTGGCCAGAGGGCCATTATGCCTTGATGAAGCCACATACAGGGTGTCCAACCGATAGCCCTAACCGGTGGACGGACGACGTCAGAACACTCTACACCTACGGCAACAACTCCGTGTCCGACCCACACTCTATGGCGGGAAATATCACCACCGTGTTCTCCACCCACCGAGTATGTGTACATAGTCCGGACACGAACCACGATGCAGCAGCCGGGTACCAAACGTACTGGGAGTCGGGGCGTTATTGTATTCTCCGGAGTAGTGGGGTGTGTCCGCGAGGTGAGTAGTAGAGCGGACTTAGCGATTATATTACTTTCAGTTTTACCTTTTCTTTCGTATACATTTAAGAGGTGTCTTTGTCATGGTTTGTGACAGAAATGAACACGTGAACTGAACTAAGTACTGTTTGTTTCACGCACGAACCTTGCCAAAATTTTACGGCCACATAAATAATACAAATACAATATTGTGTTCGAAAATATTAAATTTTATCAAAACTGAAGAATGAGCCTTCTTTTTATTTCGTGAAATTTTGTCAAATATTGATTTTATTACGAAACATTGATTTGTCTATGGGAATTTAACATGGGGGGGGGGAGGAGCAGGAGGAGGAGTAAACAAACTAAATATTTTTGAAATTGACTCCGAAACATGGCTAGATAGTTTGGAAATGATCTAACTAAGAAAACAGAAGTTAAATGTTGAAAATCGGTCAAATATTTCTGAAATTATAAAAAAATCCCCATATTAAATCCCCATTAATAGAGTGAAGATATCTATGGGGATTTAACATGGGGAAATTGTTTTTTCGTAATAAAATCAATGTTGGATTAAATTTCACATTCTTCATTTTTTTATAAAATTTAACATTATCGAAAAATATTGTTTTTGCATTGTTATTATATAGCCGTAACATTTGGGCAGGTTTCATGAAACAGACAGTACGTGTATATACTGGTATTTTCTGGTAGTCGAATTCGACGTTGCATGAAATCAGGAAGTTTGATAGGCCGAATCTGAACTGTGCTAAGTATCTGCCAATTATACTGCTTGATCACCAGTACACATTCGAGAACATGCTCCGAATAGTAATACCACGTGACATATGAACAAGTTGCGGCTGTATATTGACTGCTCATATTTATTATCCATTTATTATAAAATGTATCACCTAATACACCCGGAATTATGTGACATTGCAAACGATGTAGATATGGTAATGTTTAACTATGTATGTTTATGTTTTTTGTGGGTATACTCTAGCTAATTTCAAGTGACGGGAACAATTATAGATGCATGCATGTGCAATATCTACCAATGCATGATACACTAATCGTTGACTTCATTCACAGGTTTCAAGGAAGGCTACGTTCTTCTGAATGTCAATAACAACAATGCATCCATCATGGCAAATGCTTCCGGTGTCCATCCGGATGGGAATGTTGGTATCAACACCGGAATGGTCTTCTGTTGTCGTGACGACGGCGATGTTCGGGATGAGATCGTACTTCCAAAAGATAGCCATTTTGTGCTGTTTATGCTCGGTGATGAGAAGCAAATATGTCAGAATGTACGAGGTAGGTATCATTATTTCATGTCTAACACACATGTGCTTCTATTATAGCGTGTATTGGATGGTCAATTATTATGTGTATATACACGAATACATAGCAGGCAACCAGCCCCGCGTTGACTGAATACAAGCGAGTCGATAATAAACTGCCGTATCAGACAATGACGCAACGCTGCTTTTATTCCAATGACAGCATCATTATATTTGCGCATTTCATAGTATAATACAATACCTTCTAAACAGAATACCGCTAATTCAGTAAGTGTAACGCGCGCGAAGGCCGGGAACAGGGATTCAGTAATTGTAACGCGCGCGAAGGCCGGGACCCCCTGGTCCCAGGGGGTCCCGGCCTTCGCGCGCGTTACAATTACTGACTTAGCGAAGCTGCAGTCATTGGATACCATATTTATCAGGCTCGGCTCAGTAGACGGGAAGATAGCATTGAATGTAGCGTTTGTATCAAGGATCTGTTCCGAATTAATATTGAAATCGACATAGCGAAACTATTACATATAATGATTACCAGTATATGGTTTATGTGTTCGTATACTTTATTATAATTAATGTTTTCATCCACTCGCTTGAACGAACACAATACAATTTTGACGTATTGAAATAAATGTGTTTGACGGTTATCAAAGGTATTAGTATATAAAAGTAACCTATTAAGCAAATTGAAGTGGTCTGTTGAATGGCGTTAGCCCCACCCCCCCCCCCCCCCTTCTTTCACTGATCATTTACTTATGCAAATGTGTGCGGTTTCGCGATCAGTGTAGACCCAGATCCGCATCAATGAACAACCCGGCATGCTTCTAACAAGCAATACACATCGTTACCAGGCTGCAGGAGTGTGTTACTTGATCATGAGGTGCACTGGTCATACATGGCATAAGCCCCATTTCTCCAGTCATATCCACATATGATACACGCCATGTGCTTTTGTAACTTCGGACATCTGCGAAATTTCATGAAATACGTTTACAAAATTTACAATATGTTCCGTAAGTTGACAACATTTTCAGAGCACATGTGGAATTTACGCATGTCCTCTGAATATTTTGTCAACTTTTATTATATTCTGAAAGTTTATTTATGAAAACTATTGTAAATGTTGTAAAGAATTTAATGAAATTACGCAGATGTCCCAAGGTACAAAATCACATGTTGTGTATGTACACTAAGTCTTGTTGTAGGTATGGTCCATTCTATGGAGCATTTCACAAATGTGGGGGCCGTTGATGTGCAAAACGGCACACTGCCCGCCTATCTCCGTAACAGTGGCAATATCACAATCTACACCTGCCTCTATAAGCCCATAGACTGCGGTATGTATCAACACTTATTACACTTGATTCGTTTTATTATATCACATAATTAATGTATGTTCCTGTAGCTCAAGTGTTGTAGCTGTGTCGTCTTTCGCACCGTCACCGTCCGAACTACATGGAGTTTTCAACATGCCATGTAGAGCCGACTATTGTTCATCGACGACTATCATTCACGTGTATGATTAAGCCGGGGAAAATAACTTAGCCATTTCTGAAGCCAATGGCTTCAGAAATGGCTAAGTTATTTTTCCCGGCTTAATTATACACGTGAACGATAGTCGTCGATGAACAATAGTCGGCTCTACAATGCCACAATCAGTAACACAATTAGCGCAACATATATAGGAGGCATCTACCATTTAGATGATGCGATTGTTTCCTGACGATACGGTTGTTGGTCCCTTATTGGAGCCCCATGTAAAGTCAATGGAAATCAAACGAAAAAGCTAACTCTAAAACCTACAGTTACCTACACAAATATTCCATATCTACGGCTACAGTATTTGGATGTGATAATACTGACAGAAATATAACGCAGTAACTTGTGAATAATAAACACAATTCGGTGTTTACACGTATATTTACCTGTCTACACAGGTGTGTAATGGAAAGTATACATGTAAACAGCCCAATGTGCTTACTATGTCCTAACTACAACATACCGTGTAATGTCCATGCTAGCAGTATAAGCACAAATATACATGTATACTAAACATGTGAATATGGATTATTTGTGTAAGTGTCTTTTGGGTTTTGAGTTAGATTTTTCGATAGATTTCCATTGATTTTACATGGGGTTCTCATAAGGGCACACCTACCTCAACGGCATCGGAACAGGCCCGGCATAATTGACATAATTGGAATTCATATACTGTACATGTATACACAACGGAATGTAAATATGTTTCTGCATTTTTTTCTCATTTGTCATCAAAAGTGTATGCTGTTACCACTCAGTTGAACCGTCTCGGTGAGACGGTTCAACTGAATGGTAACAACATACACTTTGAATGGGTAGCACGGGGCACCGACTGGATTCGCCGGACCAATCATATGATGCTTCCGGCGCCCCTGTACCTTAAAGGTTTGATGAACAAAAGAAAGACTGATAGGATCTGTATTGTTTGTTAGAATCATGACAGGTGTTTCACTGACTGAATGTCGAACACCGCAGACGCTGATCTCTGGGTCTACACTGGCTACACCAGACACACACAGACATATGAGACATGCCATACGATTTTGTAACTTCGGACATCTGCGTAATTTCATGAAATACGTTTACAAAACATGCGGATGTACTCTAAAAATTTTGTCAACTTCTCACTTTATTTATTGTAAATTTTGTAAACGTATGTAATGAAATTACGCAGATGTCCGAAGGTACAAAATCGCATGGCGTGTCTCAATTATGAGTGTCTTGTCACTTACAGGTTGTACAGACGGGGTGGGTGGTTCTGTGCCTCTGAACGCCGAGAGAACCGTAGACTGTATCACTACTAGATGTATAGCCGAGCTGGGTACCAACAGAATGGAGTTTGTTAAAGGAGGTTGGTACATATATACACACATGGCATATAGACGTGTCCGTTGGCGGTTATTATATTATGTTTAAACTATTATCGGTCTGTTGAATCATATGTATGCAGTTGGGATGTGAATGAGAGTTGTAAGTATTCTGGTTGCAATACGCCAAGTTGTACATTTCCTCTTGCCTGTTTTGACACTTGTGCTTTACATGATGTAGGTTGATCACAACTCTGAAGTCGTAAAGCCTCTCACGAGATAATGCACCTAGATATATTGACGTCAAATTCACTTATTGTATTAGCTCCAGTATTAAGTAACTATAGTACATGCACACACGAACAATTAAGGTTGTACATGAGAGACAATTGAATATGCTGCATAGCTTGGTCTGGAGGCCGTTTCACTAAACTGTGTACGACTAATAATTATGTTCGTAAGTGAAAAATTATGATAGTCCTTAAATTTCCCTTTAACAATGTTTTCTTGTAAACAATTATTGGATTTACATTTATTGAGCATATGCTGCATATGCAGCCTATGCTCAATAAATGTAAATCCATCAATTGAACTTTCCAGACGATCCTAAATTTGCAATTACGAACATTTTAGTCGTACGAAGTTTAGTGAAACGGCCCCCAGTTTGTAAGTTAACTAGGAGGAATAACACCAACAGAAACAGTATGACAAAGTACTCACCGGGAACTGAAATCAGGTTGTAGCGTGGATGGCCGATGTGAAGCGGAGGACTCCCAGTGGTCCGTGACGGCGGGTGACCACTGTACGCCGCAGACCTGTCGTCGCATCGTGGGCAATGTCATTCCACAATTCAATATCACAGATGGACGCGTGGGTATGTAAGGCGAAAATGTGTACGACAGACGTTAATGTAAGCGAACATATAGCTAGAATGTATCCACATGACCTGTTTTCAATCAGATAATGTCAAACTTTAAAAAGGTAATTTGGATATAACGTACCTGGTTTATGTTGGTAATCTGATCTGATGTCACGATGGCGGCATGCGTGGCCCAAATTGGTAGTGAGTTCTTAATTAACCTATGCTATAAGAGAATAGTAGGTGCCGTTAATGTGAAATTATATGGCGAGGTGAAAGAAACGGGATGAGCGCAGTTAGTTCTATATTTGACACATTCCTGTTGCTGACTTGAAACCCAATTCTAAACTGTTCGAGTTCTGCGGAAACAATACATTTACTTCCGTACAACGTACATATATGCACATATAAATGTCACACACTATGTACAGCTGCTGTTTGCCCAGGTGTACTATCACGTTACCCACATGTTACGGGGCGCCAAGTGGGACATGGCTCAATTTTGTCAACAAAATTCATTTTTGTGCCACAAAATTCAATTCTGTGTCACAAAATTCACTTTTGTGTCTCAGAATTCAATTCTGTGTCACAAAATTCAATTCCTGCCACAGAATTCAATTATGTCCACAAAATTCAATTCTGTGCCACAGAATTCAATTCTGTGTCACAAAATTCAATTCTGTCAATTCTGCACACGCATGTAATAAGGACTACCATTGGTCAGAAACTGCACTGGAGAAATGGGTCACGGTCGCCGATCTACACATTCAATGTCGATGATTTATTTCTCATTCTGCCGATGATTCATTTCTCATTCTGCCATTTTGCTTCAACTATCTCCAAACAGTCAAACGTTGACAAACCCATTCGTATTTAAACTCATTTGCGTTATAATTGTACACATAATTCATGTACATGAATCTCCCGCGAGTACTGACGTCATTTAGTGTGTATCGCAAGGTACATTTGCCCCAGTTAAATCAATAATACACGCGCTGTGGCCTGTGTTCTGACTGCTGTCTGTGTTTATAAACAGAATGTGTGTATTGGGCCATTTGAGGAAACTATTTGTAGTATTTGTGTAGATACCATGGATACATGTACTAAGATGGTGTATACTGTAAATAATGCATGTAGACACATAGTTGCGAACACGTAACTTCGCAACTAGTAGACACAGATCCAATACCATTTGTTTCACAAGGTTAGATCTACTGTTAGAATACGACGTCATCTAATGTCATTTTCGAGCATAAAACGTTACCTGATAAATAGAATACCAGGCTAGTGTATTTTAATATCAAGTTTATCAGGCTCGGCTCGGAAACGGTAGGAATTCCTCGGCAAGCCTCGGAATTCCTACGCGTTTCCTAGCCTTGCCTGATAAACTTGATATCAAAATACACTAGCCTGGTATTCTCTATATATGGGCATGCTCTCAGGTCTAGCTATATCCCGGCTACTTTATGTTTGACCCTGTTTACATAATTGAGGGAAAATTCTGAATATTTTTCTTATTTCTCCTTCAAAGTATATATGCTTATATGGTGTGACCACTCATTTGTAATCATAATATAACCAAAATAACTGTCCATAAAGAAGTATAATATTGATATATTGGGTTATATTTTCGCATTGAAATATTTAAACCTGCAAGTGTACTCCACCATCTAGTAAAATGGACTAAGACCGATCTCAACCAATCAACGTAGAGATGACATACGCAACTAATTTTTGTGGACAAACATGAATTCTGTCTTCACAAAATTGAATTTTGTGACACAGAATTGAATTTTGTGACACAGAATTCAATTTTGTGACACAGAATTCAATTTTGTGACACAGAATTGACAGAATTGAATTTTGTGACACAGAATTGAATTTTGTGATTTTTAGTGTTACAAAACTCAATTTTGTACACATAATTAACCTGTCCTGCATGGCGCCCCGTACATGTGTCTATCCAGGCTGTCTTGACGAGTCTGTGTGTCGGGAGGTGGCATATGAGAAGCGACAGGGTTGTCAAACCAGTCGGTGTGTCCTAGATACAAACACGGGGACATCTATGTTCAAGGTCGTAGAAACAGGTATGTTACTAGCGGATCGTTATGGAATAGAAAATAAATCAGCATGCGTTAATTAACGCATGATGATTTATTTTCTATTCCATAACGATCTGCTAATTTATATTATGAATTGAAACTAAAACTTTATTTCCAAATGGGCCCTGGTGTAGATACACATGTAATACAATGCAGAACACTACAATATCATCTTCAGGCTCCCAAATCAACGACCATATAATTCCATACTACTTACTTGCACACTATATTGTATATAGAGAAGATTACACTTGTGTTTATTTAATATGATACTAATATTATAACGAGTTTACTGAATGGATATAATAATGGGTGTTACATTTACACTCTGTTGTTACACTGTGACAGTCTATCGTATTCAATAAGTAAACATGTTTACTCCTCATCGGCCACATTCCAACCTTGCCAATTATGCCCGTTGGTATTACAGAGTGCCCTTGGCTTGACAGTTGCAAACCGGCAAACGCCACATGGCGCCATAGCTGCATCACTTATAGGTGTGACGTCGTCGCGGACGGCCACCAATACCGGTGGAGCGTGAAGCCAGTGGAGTACGGTCAGCAATGTTTATCGTTGTTTACATATCAATTGGTGACAATACCCCAGAACTACAGCTATGCTTTTAGTTCTTGAGCATACTATACACGTATTATAATTTAATATGCAGTGCCTGCCATTTTCATCACATACTATTTATACGTATAATACATGTAAGCAATTGAAAATTCAATACACGTTCCAAGCAAAGTATGTGATACACATACACTTTGATAGTGACAGTTGATGATTGCGAATTGACAAGTAGAATTCAGAAAATGCAACAGCATGGTACTACACTATAATACGGTAATACAGGTATCAGATTTAGCGTCAATTTTAATTGATTTTCTGATTTATATAATATTCTCCCGTTAAGCTAAAACTACATGTATATTAATATACACCAGAACGCGATTTGGTCCGAGAGATATATACATGTGGTGCTTTATAACCGTTACACAATATAATTGTTTATGTTTAATCCCCGTCCAGGTTGCAGTGATAACGGTAAATGCTACAGTGTAGGCGAGGCAATCACTGATAAATGCTATGACGCCGTTTGCCGCGTGAATGAGAACAAGACACTGGTCTACGTCGACGTCATTAAGGGAGGTATTTACCGTAATACGTAGTATCGTAGAAAACTCTTACGGCAATCAAAATATAACAGAAAATAACCGTTCGTATTAAATATGTATTTATTCTTAATAGAATGTCACTTGAAAATAGCATCATATGCCAAATATGGAGGTCGTGTGTAACATGGCAATTATAGAATATATAAAGGATATTAATGGCAAAGTTTGTCGTGGTATACGACATAAATACCAACGATGTTAATAGTAACATAAACATACTTGTCATAAGGGCAATACATATTTGGTAATAATGAAAACGCGTTGACAAATAAATGTATTAGTATAATATTTATCCCGTCAACACAGTGCGTATGTGCAGTGAAACACGGTGCCGTGAAACATTTTTGATATCTAGTCAATACTATTTTTGCATTTTACAGCAATTTGTAGGTGTTGACGGGATAAATAGAATAGTAGGTTAGTGCCGTGAATGGGAAAAAATATCTGGCGCGGCACGGAAACGGGATGTGCTCGGCAGAGCCTCGCCCATCCCGTTTCCTGAGCCTTGCCAGATATGTTTTCCCATTCACGGCACTAACCTACTATTCTCTATATCTGGCTCGATCGGTGCAGATATGGGATAATATATCAGTATTTATGGAAGTGTACAGTATACTGTACAGCAGCAGATGTTTACATAATTATATTCTAAGGCCGAAAAGGAAGGTATGGCACAGTAATTCAAGCACGTGTGTATACATATGAAACTTAATATATGTAAGCATGTACATTGATTAATTGCATACGTTGCTGCTTGCTTTCATATGTCGTTCATACACGGCTTGGCCACAATCAGGGCTCAGTAGAACCTTCCACTTTTAGACAAAAATCAACTTCTTTTTCCAGCTCCAAAGTCATTACCAAACTAGAATATTATATATCATGCGTATTTACTCGAAATATCAGTTACATAGCTATCACTGTTTTTTCGCAATACGGGCTGGAAGTTGGTTGGTAAAGGTCGTCACAGACTCTACACAGTTGGTGAAATGTATTTTTTAATTAATAATTGCTTTTGCAAAAACATGATTTATGTGGCAAATGTGCTATTTACAATTAAGTATATGCTAATGTGATTGTATCTCAATAAATGTTTTACAAAATTTCCATCAAAAATAGTTATTCCTCGACAATTGAAATTTGCATCATTTTCAAAAAAAAAGAATTACTGTTCTCTCTGTTCTTTGAAATTAATAACCCCTATCTTTCGTGGTAATCTGTAATACAGTACTCTGATATATGTATCGTATTGTGCAGGTGTAGTCACGTAGTTTAATAGTTATTGAGTATCGAATACGTGTATGAAAAAGTGTCACAGACTCTACAAACGGGACAATACATTAATTATGCTGTAAATAACAGAAACATCCTAGCTACTGTGCGCTTTTTCCATGATAGCGATGTATAATAGTGTGTGTGTGTAGCTATAGATAGTGATAAACAGTAACATTACAATTTACAAAACTGCTGGATACGCAAAATAACTTAATAAATATGGTTATTTTTTTCATAAAAGCGCTTGAAATCACATGTATCCATGATCAGAGTATATAAAAAGATAGTGAAATGCGTCCCAACACACATACCTACTGGTTCAAACATGAACACATTTATTAATATAGACAAATAAGTTGCCGTGCTCACAATTAAACTCATTTAATCCAATGTCACAGACTCTACCAAAAATAGAGTAAAAAACCATAAGGGGGGCAATGAGCAAGGAAGTATTGTTCAGTGGTTATCATGGATCCCTTGACTTTGTCATGTTATATTTAAAGTAGTAATACCATAGGCACACATGCTTTGGATATAAATAAAACAAATCATCAGTGTTTATACGAACTAACTTTAATGAAGAAACGAAACACGAAATTCAAAACGTCTTGATCACACCGCTATCATTTACTACATGTAGCTGTCAGTCCGGAAAAAGTAGCACTGCTCATGGTCCCGCTGCAAAATGCAGCACAGATTGTCTCTGCTTGGTCATAATTGTTGGCTGAGGCAAAATGCTTATAATGGAGCTTTCAGGCTCCCATGACTCGTCAGACTTGTTATATGCTTATATTTGTAATGGTTGATATTTTTGGTAGTCTGTGACGCCAGGCATTGAATTGAAATATATTGCCAGTAATAATTAATTCTTAGTATATATGACTGCAATTAAGCTTCAGTTCATTGTGTGCTAGTTTGGCAACTATAATATATTTGAAAAGTGTTTGCGTATGTCAAATGCATGTATCAAAGTCAATTTATATTACACATGAACAACTGATATGTGCATAAAAAGCTGTACATTTTTATGAGAAATTTCATTATTGTATTGAATTTTGACAGTATTATGAGTATGCAGTATGGTATACAATCACTAGATTCAATATTATGTTACAAAATGTCTTGCCAAGTAGTTTTAACGATTTTTTTATAATTCAAGTAATTGCGTCACAGACTCTACACCGTCACAGACTCTACATTTTCATATATTCAGGAGGATGGTGACTGTTTCAAGGGATTGTCATTTATAATAATTGTTATTTCCATACTAGAGTGTGGGTTCTCGAACATGGTACAAATATATTTGAACTATATATTAAGCATAAAAAGTTATTTGGGCGTCACAGACTCTACATGTTTTTTACTGAATAAAAAGTTAGATGTTTGAAAGAGCGGTAAAAAAAAATTTCTGGAATAAGATATATTATTTTACATAAAGTGTCTTCAATGTGGTTAAGTAGCTGATCTTGAGTCATTTGCACCATACTATATGTCCTTTGTCTCTTTGTTATTATATATTTATTAGTAAAGGGGGTAAATTATCTCAAATCTATAACGAACCATGCCTACAGCTAACTTCCAGCTATAATCTTATTTGTTTAGGTATTATGATAATATAAACGACAGTTGATAGGTAATTGAATCGGCTACAAAGTGGTATATACTAACAACATGAGCTTATTAAGTATGGTTTAATTAAAAACAACTGAAAAGTACTTTTTTCAAGTGAAAGGTCATAACGCTGAAATTGGGCTAAAAATCACACGAAAATTGGCAATATTTTGTTTATAGAAGCTGCTACACATTTTATTTTTTTGGGGTTTGCGAGATTGAATACTAAAGTGTATTTCCATTGCTAAAATACATCTCTTTGTCATATTTGGAAAGAGATAGAACACTATAACATCCAAAAATAATCTAATGAGCCCTGATTGTGGCCAGGCCGATAGTAAACATGTTGGCTAGTGTGTATTTGTAACGTGTTGCTTTTATTATATACCTGGCTTTCTAGCAGCTGAACAAATACCCGCACTACTAATAAATGAGTTTGTTTCTTTCAAGTTTCGTGACTGCCTGGTGCATTTTCAATGTTAATCGTTTGTGTTGCAGGTACATTCACAATGTGTAAGACATACAAACCTAGATACGTATGCCACTATTGAATTCTGAGACATACTAGTATACATTATATGTACACATTCACATGCACACGTAGACAAACATATTATTTCCGTATGTTGACAATAATTGTTATTATGTATTTGCAAAAAAATCATCGAGCCAAATATTGACATGGTATATTCATGCTAATCACAAAATGGCGTTGACGTTCCAATAAGAAGTTGATAAACAAGTGCATGCTATGCTTTAATGTATTCTCGCTTATGGCTTCGTTTTATATCCAGGTTGTACGTGGCGTGATGGCATATGTAAACATGTTAATGCTACTTGGTCAGAGGGCTGTCATGATTTCATATGCGTCTGGACTAGCATAGAAGACGGTTTCACTGCACATGTAAATGCTACTAATGTATGTAAGTGCTCGTTTTTTGTTTAGTCACAGGTGATTTAATCAATTGTCACTATCGTCACTAGATACTAGTATATATTATGTTTTATATGTGCACGAGTAGCTGGAGGTAGTTTCATTGTGTTGCTATCGGCTAGAAGTGGGTAGCAATAGGATGGCACCATACCTGGTTGTGGTATTTAGGTGTCTCATTATTATCATCATAGTACATGTAGTAGTAGTATTCTATATTCGATAACAAAATAACCAGTATTTACTTGAGCGTGTACTATCTAACAAATAACATTCTGGTTGGTACTTTATTATTTCTGTTCTACTTATATGAAGTAGTATTTGAGTCACGTTCTTTCTTGTTGCTACCTTCGTGTTGCGTACATTGTGGTACCGTATATTACTACCAATATAATGGAGTCAGCACGTTGGTGGTTTGTTCACTCGTTTGCGACTGATTCCATATTATGTATGGTATATATATTTAATCTGTGCGTATTTTCACACTAATTCTTCCATCTGGAATGTTAATCAGTTATAAATGGATGAAACTTTGTATAATTTAATGCAGTGTCAATATAGTGTTTATTTATCTGAATATACTATTGGCGAAATTATATGAACAACCAATGTGTGTAAGGTATAAGTATGAAGTCCAGATACATGCACATGATAACAACGTCCTTTTCTTTACAGCGTGCGAATGGAATGGTGCGTGTTACAAGGAGGGTGCCGTGTGGTCAGAGGGTTGTATCGACTACACTTGTGTCATTACCCGCCACAAGGATCAAATGGAATGGGGAATAGAAACGGCTAGACTTGGTACGTCGGTCAAGGTTAGAAGACACCAAATGGTGCGAAACCGCCCAGGGTGTATGCAAAAGTAGTCCGGTATAAAAAAATAGTGCGGGTGTTTTGAGGTCACAGACACCGTTTGCTTGCAAATCTTGATCCATTACTACCCAGTTTCACTTGAGGAACATTTTGGGGTGCCTTCAACACCAGTTTTCAGCATATTTGTAGCATTTAAAAGAAAACACTGACCCTGTTGGTCACTTGATGTAAACGGAGTTTCCGTGGCCAAAAAATGTACACAATATTGGAGGATATGACAAGGTTGGATTTTTCTTTCTTAGGAGTAAGTGAACCTATTGTTTAGTTCATGCAGAACCAGTACAGACTGGCTGCAGGTCATGTACAAGTGGGTCCCACAGCATCCATACGAATAGTGAAAGTAGGAGAGACTGGCCTTATTGGATGGCATTCGGTTAAATTATATAGTAAAACTATTTGGTGGTGTCTAACCTCAAACATGGACAGATCTCACATTTCTGTAAATATAAATTAAATGTTCCCCAGTAATATACGTCATGTTACTGTATACATATCCATTAATATTTGTATTTATTATTCATATCAGGTTACCATATGCTGGTTAATACCGATTGTCTCAGAAACGGCTGGGGTGGATCTCATTGTTTTATTGAACACATGTTCAGCTATAACGAAAACGAAAAAAAAACGGCAAATCCTCTGCCGATATTAGAGTTCAACTCAAGGTACTGGGCAGTTGTATGATACGTTCACTCTTATTTCTAACCCATAATCAATTTAAAACTTACGACATGCATTTGTTTGTAGTGATCGTTACATTCCAGCATGTTTGGACTTTAACCAGAAGTGTCGTGATGTGGGAGAAAACTTCACAGAAAACTGCGTCACGTATCAGTGTAAGCACACTGGCGATAAAATCGGCTTACAAGCTATATCAACAGGTACGACACCCGAGTAGTATTAACTGGCTCGTGGATTACCTATGTCATTGCATCTCTGTCATAGATACTGATTTTAAAATGGAATTAATTTCTTCTGTAATATTTACCTTTCTAGGCAATCGGGTACATTTTGTGTCGGCTTTATACCTTTATTATAAACATACACTGTTCTGCTTTAATGTTAAACAAATATTATGCTTGCCGTTGGTATATTTTCCTCATCAACTGTAATGGAATGAGCCATTTCGATGATCGTCCAACCTTTGCATATCTCCCGATATGATAGTTGGAGTTTTACCAAACTTCAATAACAGCTTGTTCTCAGTGATGGCTAACTATCTTGTGTCATTCGGGTGACTTTGGTAGACATGCTTGGGAAATATCATTCACATGCTGTGTAACTGTAGCGATATCTCCTCACATATTAGTCAGAGCATTACAAAACGGCATCAGTATCTTCCGTACATAGATGGCATAACACCACACGTCTAGAACTATATTTTTCGCTTCCAGACAGTCATAATTTACCACAGTTGACGTTCATACTTTCTTTACTTACATGTATTATTCACGCACTCATCTTCCATATGCATATGGTCAGGTTGTGAGTGGAAAACTGAGTGCAAACCTGAGAATTCAACTTGGACAGACCAGAGTAAATGCGCGAACTATGAATGCGTGAAGGAACGACGAACATCTGGCAGCGTGATGAGGATACGCCTTGTTGATTATGGTAAATTTTACATGAAATCAAATGAGTATTTATAGTTCAATATGTTCCCGTACTGATATCTAAATTAATGTTTTGTAAGTATGTCTTCTGCACAGTATGCCACCACATGTATTTATGGGAGTGACATTTAGTATTTTCCATCAAACTGTACTAACGATGTGTGTATACGAGTATAAGATATTTCAATAATTACACTATTTGTATGTGAAGCATACGTTTTTGAAAGAAAGTATAATGAATAACAGTTTACATCAATAATACTATTGGAAGACATATCACGTCTGGCATGGTATATTACGTCATCAGTGACACCATGACAGTTTCAAGATATACGTTCCATGTGGAATTCCAAAGGTAACTAAGTTGTATTACGGTAGTATGATGGTCCAAAGAACATTTCCAGCGCTTGACTAGTTGAGTAAATGAAGGATACATAGAATAAGCAAACCGTTAACGAGAACTGTTTTGTAATTGATGGAAATAATGAATAGCTAGGTAGACCCGAACACGATTTTCATAACAAAGTAGTCATTCGTTTTCTATATATAACTCTGTAGTGACAAATCGCACATAATACAGATGTATCCCGTCAACACAGTGCGTATGTGCCGTGAAACACGGTGCCGTGAAACATTATTGGTATCCTGTCAATACGATTTGGAGATGCGGCTGTGGTTATTTTTGTGCATGTTAAAGCTATTAGTAATGTTGACGGGATAAATAGAATAGTAGGTTAGTGCCATGAATGGGAAAATATCTGGCGCGGCACGGAAACGGGATGTGCTCGGCAGAGCCTCGCCCATCCGGTTTCATAAGCCTTGCCAGATATGTTTTCCCATTCACGGCACTATTCTCTATATCAACACGGTTCAAATATGGATTAAAATTGTAATGCATATCCTTGACTGTGCTGCATAGATGTGGTGGATAACATGGGAAATAAACAGTTTACATGACGTTAGAAGGGTGTGAGCTATTTTGAAATACTTTGTATTATGAAATTTCAAATGTTTGAAACATTGTTCACTATGAAAATGTTGAGTACTAATGAATTTAAGGGGTCGGCAGAAGAAGGGAGCTAACTCTATGAGGCAGGTAGCCACATTCTTCCACTGACCCCATCACGTATTTCCTATAGGTTGTGTGTTTAACAACACATGCAAAGCAGTTAACGACAAATGGAAAGACGGATGTCGGACTCGCAAGTGTACCGTGCAACAGACGGACCAAACCATAAGCAGAAGCACTGCGGCAGTCTCCGCAGGTACAGTTGTCAGCAAGAAAGAAGCTTCACATGTCTGGCTGTGATATGATTCAACATATACAATGCATTTATATGTTGTTAACAGGATTGTATTGTGTACTAGTTGGCAAAACATATACCATGCGTACGTACATCTGCACAAACGTATATAGTTATCTTGTCGGCCATTACGAACATAGAGTATGATTAACAGTAGCATCTCTCCTTCAAAGTATCTTATACTACTGTCTGTTCCACGTTTTTCTGCCGACCAACTTTTGGCTATTAAACACATTAAATGTAAAAAATATTTAAATGTAAGTACTTTTTCACCAATAACAAAAGTCACCCTCCCCAAAATGAAAATCAAAAAACGAAACAAATTGGAAATTGACTGCTGCTGGAAAATGATGTAATTAAGAAAACTAGAGTTAGATTTTGAAAATCAGTCTACAAATAAAAAAATATTTAAAACAATCTATTTTTATCCCCCATGTTACATTCCCATAGGAAAATCGTTTTTTCGCAATAAAATCAATATTTGATGGACTTTCATCAAATAATTTTTTTCGGGGAGGGTGACTTTTTTGTTATTTATGAAAAAGTACTTATTTTTAAATATTTTTTAGATTTAATGTGTTTAATGGCCAAATGTTCGTCGGCAGCAAAACGTGGAACAGACAGTAGGTAAGGCAACGATGATTAAACCGTTAACTTGATTCACCGCGGCGATCCTCGGAAATTCTACCCATTGCCTAGCATAGCCTGAACTGCTATCGAACTAGAATAGCGTGGTCTTCATTATGTATTAACTGAGTGTCTGTTTGTAGAGTGTGATGATGAGGGTGTTTGTCGACCTCTCGGCTACAAGAAAATGACGGATATCTGTATGGAGTACACATGCGCGTGGAGTGATGAACACAAGGATGCGTTTTTCACACTGTTCGGGGGAGGTGCGTATCATATGACAAAATGTTTTTTTCAAGTCAAGTATCACGATTATTTCAATATACATTCAATATTAGTTATGACATTTAGCATCCATCACATTTACTTTATATATGTCATACCTGGGGCCAATAATCGTCAGATTCGTATACTATATACATATAGCAGTGATGATACTGTTTAACAATTGACCAATACTGAATAGCAATACCGTGCTAATTGTGTAAGGCAAAATGGTCTACGATATATGTATTTGTAGCATGCAGATATGAGGGAAAATGTCATCTAGAAAACAGTACTTGGGTAGAAAAGACACCCGGAATGTGTGCCACATTTCAATGCGAAAAAACAAACGAGGGTTACCTCTCCAGCGTCATTGAACAAAGTAAGTTCGTTTTATTTACCTTCTGCAACATATTCATAATTATCACATGTCTTGTAGTGTCTGATGTGATGTATGTGCTTCCCGCATTGCACACATTTGTTAGCAAATGCTGGATTCCGTTCCAAAAAGGGGCATTAAGTTTGTAATCTACAAATTAGCATATGTATTTGCAAATAACATCAATGGATACACTTTGTTACCATTCAGTCATTGAACCATAAACCAAATGTGGTTATCGGCCAGCAATTAATGTATTACTGTGTCCATCGGTAGCCAATTTACATTAAGTCACGCTCTAAAAATTACGAGTGCCCGCTATACAGATATAATCATTTATTAATATTTATTTTATTGATAGTGCCTTGCGGTGGTATCAGGCTATTTTCATATGCAAATCAGACCTAATTTTTTTTATTATTATTAAATAATTAAAAAATACCATGCCTCATTTGCATATGAAAACAGCCTGATTCCACCGCGTGTGACTATCAGTAAAATAAATATTGCTAAATGATTATATCTGTATAATTGTATAGCGGGCACTCGTAATGTTTAGAACTGGTGGAATATTGACACAATTATACACTTATTTAATTCCTATAAACAACATTGTGTGCCTACTGAGTGGGCATGTACCTTTAATATATATATATTAAACTCGTTGACTGATCAATAAAAGCGTTTAAAAGTATCATATTAAATCAATCCTCGGGTAATACCCTCTATATATATACGTTGACGCGGCCTAGTGGATAAAGCATCCGCTTCCGAACTGGCAGGTCGAAGATTCGAGCCTCAGCTCGGGCTAATATGGCCATTTGGGGAGCCGCCGGCTAGTTAAATGCATGGTATTAAATATCTAACATGTCTGGGGGCCGTTTCACTAAACTTTGTACGACGAAAATGTTCGTAAGTGCAAAATTATGATAGTCTGTATATTTCACATGAACAGTGTTTTTTTGTAAACAATTATTGGATTTACATGTATTGAGCATATGCTGCATATGCAGCATATGCTCAATAAATGTAAATCCATGAATTCAAATTTCCAGACAATTCTAAATTTGCACGAACATTCTAGTCGTAGGAACTTTAGTGAAACGGGCCTCTGTAGCCGATTTCACCAAAAGTGCAAAGTATACTTATCTAGCAAAGTATACTTTGAGGGAGTAATCATTGATTTTTCCGAAATGCATTATTTCATACAGAACTAATGATTGCATATATTTGATGATTAAAACTATGCAGAATTATTATACTGAATTTGTTACATTATCACAGCCAAAATGGTTGTGATAATGTAATAAATTCAGTATAATAAACATTTATAAATTTATCATAAAATTGAAAATTTCTCCCTCAAAGTATACATGTACTTTGCTAGGAAAGTATACTTTGCAATGTTGGTGAAATGGGCTACTGGTGTCTGGCATAAACAGGATAGGCGTTGTTATAGAAAGTATTGCTGTTAACATATTAGTGCGTCTTATAAGTTAAGCTTGGCTGGCATTTCCAGTAGTGGTAACACAATCATAAACAATCACATTATTTGCATACCTTTTGCGTTACAGGCTGTCGCAGCACGGACGGTAAGTGCCAGCCGGTGGGCGCCACCGGGTTCCAGGCGGACATCCAGGGACAACTGAGGAACGATTGTACCTGTGTCAACTCGCCCAACAAGCAGGCGGGCATATCACTCAAATGTACTGGGGCATAACGCAATAAAACATGTTCTATTGGATACATGCGCATTTCTTTATTTACTACAAACCATAATGATAATGTTAATAATTACATTGCATATATGTGTGTTTTGTCAAATTTACATAACCACGTATTACATATTGACTACATCATGGTTTTGTGACATACTCAATATGACAAAGCTCTTTGATATTTCAATGGTGTCCAAATGCATCGTGATGTATCAGGAGAAGAATAACATAACATGCAGTTCAAATAGGGCATATGAGACACGCCAAGTGATTTTGTATCTAAGAACATGTGCGATATCTCATGAAAAATAAAAAATAATTACAGAATTTATGATAGTTACCGTAAATGACAGCATTAATATTAGCACTGCATATGCTATGAACATTTAGTCAACTTTCGAAGTCATTTACAGAAAATATCAGAGTTTCTGTATACAATTTGCATAAACAATCGCGCATGTTCTTAGGTACAAAATCTCATATAAAAGCTGCAACGGCTCAATTAAAAATATAAATGAATGAATACCATATGGTATTCATTCATTTATATTTTTAATTGAGCCGTTGCAGCTTTTATTTTTTACGAGATTTTGTACCTAAGAACATGCGCGATTTTTTATGCAAATTGTATACAGAAACTGATATTTACTATCTATCTCTTTGTCGCACGTTGAAGGCCTTTAGTCTCGAATGTGGATGAAACGTGAGTCAAACAGAATAAACCGGACACCAAGAAAACATCTGTGAACTTATTTTTGATGAGTTTCTTGGTGATTTATCTAAGGTGATAATGTCTGTTCGTGATCGCATAGCACACAACTATGGCGCAGAATGATCAAATGCCTGATTTACAATGAAACTTCTCTAGACCGAACACCCTGGGGACCTCCGAGGCTGTCCGGTTTAGAGAGGTTCTACCGTAGTAGGTAAAAGAGCATTTTGTGTTGCCGTCAGAGACAAGTCACTTTAAAGGTACACATGTATGTCCAATTTAGAATGCACAAATGTCTGTATGTTTGAGTACATATATTATACGTAGTATTCGTTTCACAAGTAGCTTGACTTGGAAGGTTAAAACACAAATGTATTCACATTGCGGTCAGACATCAGGGTTTCACAGAGGCGTCGGAACAGGCCCGGCAGGTCCGGCGACTGCCTGACCAATGATTTAGACAAAACTAGGATTTTTTTATTAAATTATTTCAATTTCATATATACAAAATAAAACGGCCAGGAATGTAATTATTATTATTAATAGTATATGTAAACATGAAATATATGCACTTCCCATACTGGTGGCGAACATGAAATTTCGGTTTTGTTTTTCGTGTCGGCTAGATCTCGTTTGATATATCAGCCGATGCACACATTTCTAAATATGTTTATGGATTTTTTCTCATTTCTCATCAAAAGTTTATGTTGTTACCACTCAGTTGAACCGTCTCGACGAGACGGTTCAACTGAGTGGTAACAACATACACTTTGGGTGGATATGTGGGGGACACCTTCGTCGCCGGACCAATCTTGTTATGCTTCCGACGCCCCTGTTTCACGAGAATTTCAGTAGGTTTAACACATTCCTTTCCTTGGTTTAATCTTGATGATGGTGTTCTTCACATAGACAGCCGCATTGTTCCAGTAACTAATACCGCCCTCTGCCTTCTTGCCATACACGGCATTCAGCAGCCCGAGGCGATAGCAGCTGTTGTACCACCACCCTCCGCCCCCGCCATACCGCTCACAGCAGTTGTTGGAATGTGCATCGTTGTCCCGGTCGTAGGTGCTAAACTTGAAGTCGTCATGGTAACTAAGGAGGTTTGGGATGGAGCCGTTGTACCCGTGTGGGTCGACGTTCATGCGATATGCGGACGTGACGTCGTGTACCACAAAGCTGTCGTATTGAGCGTAGTCTAATCTGCCGCCATGTGACTCCAGCCCAATATATATCTGGCTGCCTCCGTTTGTCAACCTGTGGATATTCTCAAGACCCAGCCAAAATTCATCGTCGAAATCCCCAAATCCGTCGACGTAATGTCGCCAATTCCGGCGGAAATTGACGTTGCCGCCGCGGCGCCGTTGTAACACTGTCCAGCCTCCGTTAGTCATGTCACAGTACACGTCAAACGGGCACCTGCCGTCGGGTGAGACTGTGTAGATTCCGTCGGCCGTCTCGCCAGCCTGGAGTATGTCCACGCAATCTGCCAATGGGAATTACGTCAACGTCATAATCTAGACACATAGAGGCATAGTAAACATTTCAGCACACTGGAAATCGGATGACACAGATGAAACAATAATGCTACACTCATTTTAGGTGTATGTTATCTCTGTGATCTGTAGCCGATTTCATCAAATCAATTACTAATCTAGCAAACTATACTTTGAGGGAGTAATCATTTATTTTACCCAAACTGCATTATTTCATATAGAACTAACCACTGCATATATTTGATGATTAAAAGTGGCTGTGATAATGTAAAAAGTCAGTATAATAAAAATTAATAAATGTATCCTTAAATTTAAAATTTCTCCCTCAAAGTATGCTTTGCCAGATAAGTATACTTTGTCATTTTGATGAAATAGGCTACAGGTCTATAGTGTGCCGGAAATAGAAGACTAGAAGCATCTATATTGCAGTGTATGTCCTTCATAGGGTGGATGAGTCTGCGAGAATTCCAGGAACTAGAATGGTCGTAAATACAATACCAATACAAGACAAAGTAAAGAGATGCATGATAGTCGCCGAGTACGAGAACAACAAAGTACATTGTAAGTGCGGTGTCACAGCCTCCAATCACCTACTTACGCGAAATTCAATGTAAAAGAGACACAATTAATACAAAAGTTAGACAAAGAGTGCACACTAGACTAGTCTGAAAATCATTTTATGACGGTTGGATTGGTTAGACAATTAACAAAATCCATCCCAGTTAGTTATGGGTGAAATGGTTAAGATGTGCATTTAATGACAACAATGCTATGCAGCTGCAAGTTTGTTTGGCATGCCATTGGTGGATATAAAGGGCTCACACGCAAAAGCTGACCAGGATTCAGGAGCACAAGTTGGTCATTCAAACAGATACACGATGTCAATGCCATGAAATGGTACATGCGTCGTGAAGAGTGGGGCAAGTTATATACACAGTATATATATAAAAAGGAATGTGGGGAAATGACTTAAACGCCATGGCTAACCAGGATTTTATCCAAATCCTTGTTAAATCAATCATTTATACAGACCAAGATGTTGAGGAGAATACTCAACAATAACAGATAACCTTTAAAGGTACAAGGAATTAAATGCATCACCTGAATGTTTGTTTTTTCGACAGATCATTGCACATCAAATAATAAAGTCAGGTGATGCATTTAATTCGTATATTAAGTATTTAAAAAAAATAGCATGCCTCATTTGCATATGAAAATAGCCTGATACCACCGCGCGTCACAATCAGTAAAATAAATATTACTAAATGGTTAAATCTGTATAGCGGGCACTCGTAATATTTAAACCTGGTGGAATAGTGACACAATTACACACTAATTTAATTCCTATAAAGAACAGTTTGTGCTTACTGAGTGGGCATGTACCTTTAATACCAGAGCTGGAATTATTATATAATTTGTAACTAATGCATACCATAATTCATCGTGCTTACACATCGTCATGAACCAGAGAGCCTTCGTCACACCACTGATATATAATGCCTCATTGGAGGAACTGTGAACAGTATTGACCCAATTCAGACGGCGCAGATACGACATAACAATTATGGCCGCAAGCACGGTAGAGTTCGGTTTGTCAGCAGAGGGCCGGTATGACAGCCGATCCATTGCAATTCATGTTTCTAATTTAGCATTGAATAAATAGAGAATAGTAGGTTAGTGCCGTGAATGGGAAAACATATCTGGCAAGGCTTAGGAAACGGGATGGGCGAGGCTCTGCCGAGCACATCCCGTTTCCGTGCAGCGCCAGATATTTTTTCCCATTCACGGCACTAACCTACAGATATTTGTTCACATTCACAGCACTAACCTACTATTCTATGTATCCCGTAAACACCTACAAATGGCTTTAAAATGCAAACAAATAACCCCAGCCACCGCACATATTCACACGCAATGATTAAGTCGCATTGGCAGGATATCAAAAATATTTCACGGCACCGTGTTTCACGGCACATACGCATTGTGTTGACGGGATAAATACAATAACATAGCTTTTCATACATTCACGCCACGGCAAATCTGTATTCTAAAACTACTGTCGCTGACGTTTCATTGGTCGAATGACGTCTGTGTGATGACACAAAATAAACAAGTCCATTTTATTTTCAATATAAGAATTCCGCCACGGAAGCGGTCAGAGAAGTGCACGCTTAAACCACGAAAAATGTCAAGGTTGAAGAAACTTTTTTGTTAATGGCTGCACGAGTGTGTTCCAAATGCTTACATGTATCAAGTGTCCACATGTTGAAGCAATCTGTGAAGTAATATTAAAGTTAGATTATGATGAAGAAACTTGTACAAACTGTTTGACTCAACAAACAAAATGGATAAGTGTTTCCATAACCATGTGAAGGTGAACAAATTGTAAGGTCATGTTAATGGCGGCATGAGTGTGTTCCTAATGATCATATGTATCAAGCGTCCAAATATTGAAGCAATCCGTTAAGTAATATTTAAAATTATATCATGATGAAGAAACTTGTACAATCTTTTTGACGCAAAATAAATGGCAAAGTGTTTCCACAACCATGTTCAGGTCAAACAATGCCAAGGTCATGTTAATGGCGGAATGAGGGTGTTCCGCATGATCATATGTATCAACTGTCCAAATATTGAAGTAATCCGTTTAGTAATATTAAAGTTATATCATGATGAACAAACGTGTACAAACTTTCTGACGCAAAATAATTGGCTAAGTGTTTCCGCAAAAATGTGAAAGTTAAAAAATCCAAGGTCATGTTACGGCGGCATGAGTGTGTTCCAAATGCTCACATATATCAAGTGTCGAAATATTGAAGCAATCCGTCAAGTAATATTAAAGTTATACCATGATGAAGAAGCATGTACAAACGTGTTGATGCAAATAAAGGGCTAAGTGTTTCCGCACAAATGTGAAGGTAAACGAGGTCAAGGTCATGTTAATGACGGTATGAGTGTGTCAAGTATCCAAATATTGAAGCAATCCGAAAATAAATATTAAAGTTATATCATGATGAAGAAACTTATACAACCCTTTTGACATTTTTGACGCGGACGACGGTGTAGACGACGGAAAAATTGGCTAAAGCAGGCGCGACAAAAACTACTGTCGCTGACGTGTCATTGGTCGAATGACATCTGTGTGATGACACAATATAAACAAGTCCATTTTCTTTTCAATAAAGACTATATTACTTGGCACCGTAGCTTATATAGTGCCCCTTACCGAGAGCCAGGCATCTGCGTTTGTGCTGGGGGACATAGAACAGTGGCTATATATACAGTACATGTTTATTAAAACATGTATCCATTTCTTTGCATAAAATGTAAATTTTAAAAACATGAAGCTAGTGTCTTGTGACATCAAGATTATAAGACTCAATTAGGAAACTGTAGGAAGAGCCTCGGCATTCCTACATTCTTGTAACCAATGTTGTTGTCATCTACGGAGCCTTATAAGGGACATGAGAAGAGAAAAAAATGTTCTGACACATTTGATTATTTCGTTAGAACGCATGCCCAATTCGTTCTAACGCATTCCAATTCGTTCTAACGAATTCCAATTCGTTCTAACGCATTCCAATCCGTTCTAACGATTTCAATCCGTTCTAACGATTTCAATTATTTCGTTCTAACGAATTCAAATTCGTTCTAACGCATTGCAATTCGTTCTAACGCATCCAATAATTGCGTTCTAACGCATTCAAATTCGTTCTAACGATTTCAATTATTTCGTTCTAGCGAATTCGAATTCGTTCTAACACATTGCAATTCGCATTGCAATTCGTTCTAACGCAATCAATTATTGCGTTCTAACGCATTCAAATTCGTTCTAACGATTTCAATTATTTCGTTCTAACGAATTCGAATTCGTTCTAACGCATTCCAATTCGTTCTAACGCATTCGAATTCGTTCTAAGGCATTCAATTATTGCGTTCTAACGCATTCAAATTCGTTCTAACGATTTCAATTATTTCGTTCTAACGAATTCGAATTCGTTCTAAGGCATTCAATTATTGCGTTATAACGCATTCCAATTCGTTCTAACGCATTCAATTATTGCGTTCTAATGCATTCAAATTCGTTCTAACGATTTCAATTATTTCGTTCTAACGAATTCGAATTCGTTCTAACGCATTCCAATTCGTTCTAACGCATTCCAATTCGTTCTAAGGCATTCAATTATTGCGTTCTAATGCATTCAAATTCGTTCTAACGACTTCAATTATTTCGTTCTATCTAACGCATTGTAATTCGTTCTAACGCATTCCAATTCGTTCTAACGCATTCAATTATTTCGTTCTAACGCATTCAAATTCGTTCTAACGATTTCAATTTATTTCGTTCTAGCGAATTCGAATTCGTTCTAACGCATTGTAATTCGTTCTAACGCATTCGAATTCGTTCTAACGCATTCAATTATTGCGTTCTAACGCATTCAAATTCGTTCTAATGATTTCAATTATTTCGTTCTAACGAATTCGAATTCGTTCTAACGCATTGTAATTCGTTCTAACGCATTCGAATTCATTATAACGCATTCAATTATTGCGTTCTAACGCATTCAAATTCGTTCTAACGATTTCAATTATTTCGTTCTAACGAATTCGAATTCGTTCTAATACATTGTAATTCGTTCTAACGCATTCCAATTCGTTCTGACGCATTCAAATTCAAAACTCAGCGGCTGGATTTCAAATAAACAGTGCAGTAACAACAACAACAGCAGTGCCATTGCCGCCATTGGCATGACGAAGGTATCACGGGACAATGGGCGGCTAGCTTTAAAAAGTGGGTGGACGATTTTCTATATACTTCACTATCGACCCTGCAAGTTACACAAGTGTGTCTAGAAAAATAGGTTAATTAATATTTCTTGACTTTGGGAGACTTGACTAGGTGTATGTTTTAGAGTATTTCATAATTCTACGAAACTGAATGTTAGCTCCGGTTGATTTTGACATCTTTGCGCATGCTATGCTGTCTCGCCGGTACGGTTTGGCGTCAGAATTTAAGGTATTTTTCTGGCATTTGTAGCGAAAATTTGAGGTGGTTATGACCCAGCTTTGGAACCATTTTCAGGAAATGGTGTGGTGTTACAAGTGATAGAACAAGACATAACAAAATCTCTGTGCCTCATGTTTTCATGAAAACAATTCCAACAAATTCAGTCGTGTTTAAATTTCTGGCCAAAAATAGGTGGGTGGGGTAACTTTGTAAAAATAATTAAACACATCTGATGCGGTTACTGCATTTGTATTGTGTCACGCGATTTGTACTTCATTTGCGAGTATTTTTCAATATTTATCGAAAGAGCTCCTTAACTGATTGTGAGAGGCGGTGATTTTTATAAGTCACCCGCCGCCCTCAGAAAAGCAGTAAATTTTGGCTATTTTCAACCGTCCCGTGATGCCCAAGCTGACATTGCCCGCCGGAAGTTTATCCCATAAAGAATCAGCTCTACACATCCGCCGGAAATGGTGTATAATAAGGCTGTCAGAAATGGCTAATCTACCATCCCGAAATTAAAATGGCATGACGGCTAGTCAAACAAGCCAAGTTGCCCAATGTAGACATATTCTGAGTTGTAGTATACATGTACCACTGCACCGTCTGATTTGGGCCTGAATCCCATTGAAATGGTCAAATAGACCACCCCCTGAACTAAAATGGCATGACGGCTGGTCAAACAAGTCCAGTTGCCCAATGTAGACACATACTGAAATGTAGGACTATGTCCCGAGTATGCGTCGAGACTGTCGGATTCGGGCCTGAATCCCGTTTTCAAGTATGGTGGTCAATTGAAGTCAGAAATGCACGAAAATATCGACCACCCCCTACAACAAAGTGCTATAATGAAATGCGTTAGAACGAATTGGAATGCGTTAGAACGAATTCGAATTCGTTAGAACGAAATAATGAATGCGTTAGAACGCAATAATTGAATGCGTTAGAACGAATTGCAATGCGTTAGAACGAATTGCAATGCATTAGAACGAATTCGAATTCGTTAGAACGAAATAATTTAAATCGTTAGAACGAATTTGAATACGTTAGAACGCAATAATTGAATGCGCTAGAACGAATTGCAATGCGTTATAACGAATTCGAATTCGTTAGAACGAAATAATTGAAATCGTTAGAACGAATTTGAATGAGTTAGAATGCAGTAATGGAATACGTTAGAACGAATTGGAATGCGTTCTAACGAAATAATTCAAATCGTTAGAACGAATTTGAATGCGTTAAAACGCAATAATTTAATGCGTTAGAACGAATTACAATGCGTTAGAACGAATTGCAAGGCGTTAGAACAAATTCGAATTCGTTAGAACGAAATAATTGAAATCGTTAGAACGAATTTGAATGCGTTAGAACGCAATAATTGAATGCGTTAGAACGAATTGAAATGCGTTAGAACGAATTGGAATGCGTTAGAACGAATTGCAATGCGTTAGAACGAATTCGAATTCGTTAGAACGAATTCGAATTCGTTAGAACGAAATAAATGAAATCGTTCTAACGAATTCAAATTCGTTAGAACGAAATAATTGAAATCGTTAGAACGAATTCGAATGTGTTAGAACGAATTCGAATGAGTTCTAACGAAATAATCAAATTTGTCAGAACATTTTTTTCTCTTCTCATGTCCCTTATAAGTCTCCGTAGTCATCTTTAGAGCACGGAGAACAAAACTGGGGTTGGTTCCAATTTTTTCGACAATTCCTTTGGCCGCCATCTTGCTTTTCAAAATGGCCTCCCTGAAATGTTATATTAATTATATATACACTTCTAATACAAGTAGAATATTGATTCTTTTTGTGTTGATATTCATCTTTTGACAACGCACAACACAACCAGTGTTTTCATGTTTAACGACCCCCAATGGCCAGCTATATACAATATATTGTATTATTCATATCTACATTTCAAATTCAGATTGAATGGTATGACTGGTATGGCGGACATTTTGTTTTCAAAATGGCCGCTATGTAAATATTATTTCTTATGTCTTCACTACATTCATGTACTGTCTTTAGATAAGCGTATTTATAGTTAGGTTGTGTTAGCTGTTTTGCTACATTATTTGAACCAACGTTATTTGTATCATCGAAGAAAACAAGAGTCGATCCTATTCTAGTATTCAAATTGGCTGCCGCTAAACTCGTACAATTCTGATATCAAAAATATGCATAAATCGTTTAGACTGACTGTTTCCAGACTATAATCATATTTGAAAGGGAATTATATCTAAAGTAAATGGCAAGTCACTGTTTATGACAAACATGTTAGATTTCAAAATGGCCGCTGTGTGTATGCAAGAATTGTCTTAATTACGGATACAGCGCTTTCAATCAGTTCAATCTGAATCTGCATTAGAGTATTCAACTTGTTGGTGTTCCTGAAAGGCATTGCTATCACACTCACAATGTTATCAAATGAGTTGATTACATAAACGGTATATCCTATATAAACTTGTATGCAGAAAAGTGTAGAAAAATGGCATTGAAACGCCATGTGCACATGTTCAATACGTGTAGAAGATGTATGTAAAATGTCAGACTGATTGCCAGTATACTGTTGTAGAGGTTGAATACACAAATGCAATACCTAATACAAAATGGTATGCCGGAAAGTGTAGAGAAATGGCTACGTTGAAAAGGCAGTATATTGTTACATGGTCATTTTCGTTATTTACGATTGCCATACGGTTTTAAGAGATCACAAGGTATGTGTCAATATAAAATGGATCAGTGCCTTGATGGTCCAAATGGCGTTTCGCGTGTTGACAATTGTCATTTTATGACTTGACAAGCCAGATACACTCTAGGCCTACGCATCTACAGCTGCATTATGTTGTGCCACGAAGGCAAGCCAGCGGTTAATGCATCCATACCATTGAATCTCGCAGAAAGTAGATATGCTCTGATTGAACTTTAAAGGTACATGCCCACTCAGTAGGCAAAACATGTTCTTTATAGGAATTAAATAAGTGTATAATTGTGTCACTATTCCACCAGTTCTAAAAATTAGTAGTATTTCTGTTACTGATAGTGACGCGCAGTGATATCAGGCTATTTTCATATGCAAATGAGGCATGATATTTTTTTAATTATTTATACTAATTAACCTGAAAAAATAATAGTTTCGACAGATTATAAAGTATGATCAGTGCACATCCAAAAATAAACACAGAGAAAAAATAGTAATGTCCGTTAACATCTTAAAGAAACACGGTTATCGCCCCTGATATCGGTATGTAAATTTACGTCTGACATAAAATGTATAATAATGCCAATCAATACGTCGGGTAATGATGAATGAATGTTTACTTTGCCAGAAAATGTCTCAGATGACGTATCTGATATACAGAACATGTTGTGCCTACTGAGTGGGCATGTACCTTTACTTATGAGGCATGTTATTTGGCCCGAAACAGTTTCGTTGTATGTACGGACTGACTCTTCGAGTGGAATCAGTAGCCTATTTCATCAACATTGCAAAGTATACTTTACTAGCAAAGTATACTTTGAGGGAGTAGTCATTTATTTTACCAGAAATGCATTATTTCATATAGAACTAACAAATGCATATATTTCATGATTAAAAGTATGCAGAATTATTATACTGAATTTATTACATTATCACAGCCAAATTGGCTGTCATAATGTAATAAATTCAGTATAATAAAAATTAATAAATTTATCATAAAATTGAGAATTTCTCCCTCAAAATATACTTTGCTATTAAAGTATACTTTGCAATGTTGGTGAAATAGGCTACAGATCACTTGCCTCTCATATACATTACATAAATTCATGTCCTCCCAGATTACAGAATATTTTATTGCAGCTGAAGCAATATGACCCGTAAGTGAAACATGTTTCTGACAAAAACATACTAGTTACTAATACGCTATCCCACAAGTCAGTAACAGACATATATCCTAACTTTTAAGGGTATGAATCCACAGGTACATGCAGTATTCGCGAACTTATTTGCGAACTTGACTGACTGAATGAAAAATAATTTCCGGTAACTGTTAACTGCAACAGTCACAAAACATGAAGTCCAAAATGGCCATTTGGGAAGTTGAAAATGATTTATAGTAGGCATGGTGTACCAAGTGCACATGTGTCAGTAGCCGATTTCACCAACATTGCAAAGTATGCTTTTCTAGCAAAGTATACTTTGAGGGAGTAATCATTTATTTTTCCCGCAATGCATTATGTCATATAGAACTAACAACTGCATATATTTGATGATTACAAGTATGCAGAATTATTATACTGAATTTATTAC
Source organism: Conchocele bisecta (assembly GCA_029237695.1). NCBI lineage: Eukaryota > Metazoa > Mollusca > Bivalvia > Lucinida > Thyasiridae > Conchocele > Conchocele bisecta. Next base: position 50,501,267 of record CM055265.1, on the reverse strand, counting down.
ATTATCACAGCCAAAATGGCTGTGATAATGTAATAAATTCAGTACAATAAAAATTTATAAAATTATCTTAAAATTGAAAATTTCTCCCTCAAAGTATACTTTGCTAGATAAGTATACTTTGAAATGTTGGTGAAATAGGCTACAGATGAAGTCTGCAATTTACCGCCCAGAAATTTGATGAATTTGAAAACGATGGTAGCGAAAAATAGTCAATGTGTAACAAATTTTCTTAAATACAATGGTGCATGTACATAACTATATTTGGGTATACTGAAATATTGAAACTCACAGAACCAGCATAGAATGGTCACCAGCACAGTTATTGATAGAACGGCGGCTTCAATCCAGTTTAATTTTCTTAAATACAATGGTGCATGTACATAACTATATTTGGGTATACTGAAATATTGAAACTCACAGAACCAGCATAGAATGGTCACCAGCACAGTTATTGATAGAACGGCGGCTTCAATCCAGTTTACTGACCACTTGCGAGCAGGAATTGCCAACAACTGTTTCTAGTTGCTACAAGATCAGTAGCCTATTTCAACAACATTGCAAAGTATAATCACACCAGCAAGGCGAGTACATGCAAATCGTACTGTGTGAGGTACAACAAACAAAATATATCTCCAAGTATTGTCAATTAACGCAATTGTCGTAAGGTCTCTTATCTCAGCCGGCGGCCCATCAACTGTCAAGGAGAAGAATTCACATAAGCTTTTACGAAGCTTGTTTTCTAATCCTTTTATCACTTGTCTTGTATATATGTAACCTGCTATATATGAAATAAAATATTGTTTAAACTAAAGTATACTTTTCTAGCAAAATATACTTTGAGGGAGAAATTTTAAATTTTAGGATAAATTTATTAATTTTTATTATACTGAATTTATTACATAATCACAGCCATTTTGGCTGTGATAATGTAATACATTCAGTATAATAATTCTGCATACTTTTAATCATCAAATATATGCAGTCGTTAGTTCTATATGAAATAATGCATTTCAGGAAAAATAAATGATTACTCCCTCAACGTATACTTTGCTAGAAAAGTATGCTTTGCAATGTTGGTGAAATCGGCTACAGATCCATTCATCAACAGGGCATGAAACACTATGATAAGAACACAGTAGCTTGAACATTAAAAGGGATAAACACTGGCAACCAAGTTGGACCCATAAAGACAACAAACTATTGAGACTAATTGAGGTCTGCTAGTGCAATGCCAGATCATACATTGTAAAAACTGCAGATGGTGCATCATATCGCCGTAACAGACGCTTTCTCATGAAAACAAGGGAGAATATGATTATTTAAATTTGCAATACAAAAAAAACAAGACATTGATATAAACGTTATTGGAAAAAATGGATGACTTGCCATATTCTTTATATTCTTATCTTAAAGCAAAACGCACGTGTTGACCAAGCTATCATTTGAAGGAACATAATTATATAAAAGCCATAACAATACTAACATATGTAGTACATGTAAATCTTTGAAGTGGCACTGTATGTGGCACACTTATTTTCAGCAGCTATTCTGAAGATAATGATGGCTGGTACCACAGTACTACTTAGCAATACTCCCAACAGTTTGTGTTAATTGTATTATGAGTATAAGCAGAAGAAAACCTCACCACTGCATTAAAAATGTACAATTAATATTAGATTGTCAAGTTTAAAATGGCGGGGATTTTTAAAATAACATGGCGAATATATTGAAATAATTATGACAATATTTCTTATCCATAATAATGTGTTTTGCTAAAAAATCACACCACATATAATGACGTTAACGTGAAATATAAATTAATTTCAATGGTGGCCATTATGAAATTCAAAATGACGGTCATACGGTCAAATGGAACCAACTGCTGTTTTGTTGTATGTGGTATATAGATATGTTTTAAAACGAACACACATGCGCCAATCACAATACCATTTGAAAGAACATAACTACAGCCACAGAAATACTAGAATGTGTAATAAATCTTTGATGTGGCGATGTACATAACACACTTAGTTTCGGCGGCCAGTTTGAAGATAACGATTATTGGTAGCACAATATCAGTTAGCAATAATCTCAGCAGACTGTGTTCAAAGAAATATGAGTATAACAAGAAGGAAAATACGGCTTATGTGGTCTATATATGAAAACAAACCTTGGTTCAAACAATTTAGCAAAGAATTTCACAAGACCTAAAATAACGACATAACGGTATATACATACACTACTAGCCAGTGGTATGATAGCAACATTACTAATAGTTGCGAACCGTAAACTAACTTGAAATCTACCCCTGTGTCGTCCGCAGCAGACGGACATTACGAGAGTATATTGCAAGAGTTACTGTTCGCAACTAAATTACTACGATTGGAACTACCATTAGTACAAGATTTAAGTGTACCTTTAGGGAAGGCATCGCCGAATAGTTTGATGACGCTCGGCAGGCTCTCACTGGTGACCCTGGACTTTGCCGCCCACTCCAGCTCCTTCACCCGGCGTTCCAGGGTTTCTATCCTCTTCCCAGCGTTCGCAGCAATTCCAATGTACACCCACTTCGCATCGCCATCCGTCTCGTAAATGTCGGCTGCTTTCTTGCAGATGAATGTGTCTGATATGGAGGCTGACAGCACCGATTCTATTGCCAACACCACATATACCAGTACAACATGCCGTGCAATAAGAGCACACATTTTATCTGGCTATTCCACGCAATGTATGTCAAGTGGTTATGATAGTACCTCACTGTACTCTTTGTACCAGGAATACATACTGAAACAAAGGCACTCATATGTATTATGCCGCACGCAGTACTTAAAGCTGTTATATTTAGAAAGGTTATAGTTATTGTTAGAAGGGTTAATATTTTTTTTGTTTCAGCATTTATAGATGGCATATTAATATATACAAATGACGTTTATTTGTTATTACCGGGTACACATATTGGTATCATTTTGTGTTATTTGTATGACGGGAATCAATAATCTTGAGGTCAGGGGAGATAATCCCGTTTTCTCAAAATATTAACAAAATTCGATATTTATTCAAAGGAAGTCAATATTATTTGTCCAATGCAATTTTTTCTGATGTACAATACTTTATAAGATATCGACAGCAATCGTGTTAGGTTGATACACGTACTTGATTTAAATAATTAAAACTAATCACACTGTATTCACATTACATAAACTGGTGATTACCACTACTAACACGGTATTGAATGCGCAGGCTGATATCTGGGGCTACGCTAATCGCCAAGTCGACAATTCCGTTTATGTCATTTCCTCCTACCATACCAGTGGCGGATCCAGGATTTCACCAAGGGGGGGGGGTGCCCACATGTAACTTGAACGAGGTATGCTCGTTCGTCGACTGAGCGGAACGAGGTAGTTGGCTAGGGGTGTCCGGGGGCATGCCCCCCCCCCCCCCCCGAAATAAATTTGAATTGAGGAAGCCATTTCCTGCATTCTACTGTATTTCTTTCATATATTTGAAGATCATAAAGAATAAAAAAATCCGCCTCTGCATACAATCATAGACCGTTTGTTTACAGTATGACATATATTATAGGTGAATGTACATGACTGTATTATTCATGTGACTAGTTGTTTTACGCTATTGTGAGGCTGATTTAAAGTGCATTTGCCAAACTATTTTTTTAATTTCGGGAGAGTTTTTGTTTCTGGCAAAAACAAAAACTCTCCCGAAATTAAAAAAATCCTTTACTACTAGCAAGCTTTATATGCTTTGCTTCGTTAAATTATCATATAATCAGAAAGCGGAGACAGTGCGGTATAAATAAGTGTATGATACAAGTACATATACATGTATTAGTATTAGTGGTCGCGGCATGGTCTGAAATGTATTTGCCTATTTGCCACGATTGTGGTGTTTCTGCATTATTATATTTAGTAGTGTATCCATGTACGTCATCTTGCATTGTACGTATCTTATACCATGTATGCTCGCTCATGAGGCAGTTGCTTCGATGCAATAAACTATTATATTGAAATATTAGTTAATTTTGTGTAAAAACGAACACTATTGATGTTAAAAATGTATGGAATAGTTATATAATTAGGTACACATTTACCTTCCGTAACAATATATATTTTACATAATTATTATGTAAAACATATATTGGTACGGAAGGTAAATGTTAATTTGAGTGACCCGATATTTAAGATGACATCGACATGGAATAGTTTAGTTGTTTAATAACCAATGCGCATTATCACGTGGTTACAACAACAACAACATGGCTGAACTTGTTGAAATCGCGCCCACTCCAAAGTAAGTATTATTTGATATTTTCCTTAATATGCAACGAATTTTGATGAAATATGGCGCAGCAAACGCGTCTTCGTGAGCTGCATTTAGTGGTCCCGGGAGTTCGGCACATACTTATGTCGTTTTCGCGAAGAATCGGATTTCCGTGTCAGTAGACACGGAAATCGATTATTCGCAAAAACGACAGAAGTTTGGGCCAAAGTACCGAGACCACCAAATGCAGATTAACAAGACGCGTTTGATGCGCCATATTTCAGCAAAATCCGTTACATGGTAAGGACAAAATAAAGGAATAAGTACATTGGATCAGAGGTATTCTGGAAGTTTCAGTACTCAGTGGTGTTGTTGTTGTTGTAACCACGTGATAATACACCTTGGTAACTGTTATTTGCAAATACTGTTATCCGTTATCCTGTTAGCCGACTGGCATGAGCAAACACACCGCCAACCCAAAACAACAGCAGACGACTTTTTTCTTTGTGCGCAGCATTCTAAGGGTTAACACTGAGTACAGTGATCGCAAACTAAATAAGCCCATTTTATGGTGAAGTCACATTCGTTATTGCAGCAGCTGGTGACAGCTTCTGCACTAGATGCGATTACTGGGTTAAGTGCTCATAATTATGTCGAAATAAAAATAACTCATTCCAATTAGTATAAGTATGTACTTACCTAAAGTAATGTTCGTTTCAAGAATAACAACACTATTATTGTATTAACCCATAGGCCGCTATCTTATTATTTTTGTCGTCTGCCGTTTGTTCTCTATTTTCCATTTTTATCATCAAAAACATGCTTTGACAGCACTTTAGAATAATTTTAAACATGCTTTGACAGCACTTCGGAATTGGAAATGATTCTGAAGTGCTGTCAAAGCATGTTTTTTTATTGAGAAATAAGGCCAAATATAAAAGCAACAGCAGACGACAATTGTTGTGAGTAGCGGTCTCAGGGTTAAAGCGACTGGGTCTCGGACATACGTAGAAAGTAGTGAAGTATTAGTTTCAAGTAATGTATGTTTCTGCCTAAACCTTGTATTGGGTTTAGCGGGGGTTAGAGGATCGTGTATTTGTCACCGCATCATAGAGAACAGTCAGAGTAAAGCACGTGTTTGTTTATTTGTTTGTTTGTTGGGGTTTAACGGCCTATCAACAGCTAAGGTCATTTAAGGCCGGGTCAATGGGTTTAGTACTAAATCCCATATATTACCTGTACAAGTACATGTACATGTACAAATACATGTACAAATGGGGGGGGGGGTCCCAAAATCAGAGCTGAATACATTTGTATTTACAATAGACCATATATTCAGCCATGAAATCAGAATAATCCTGATCTGATGTCAGGTCTTCGCACACCAGAATCACTTGGCCCCCTCCCAAAAGCAGAAGGATCAGTAATAATCTTACTACTTGATAATGGGCAATAACCCAATTCAACTCCCAGGTAACAAAAGAGCCAAATAAAAAAAAACGTACATGAGGGTCAAACGAGGCAAATTGTGATTCCTATAAGGAGGAATCCCTACCGTTAAATTACGCCGTCACGTTCGCCCGACCAACCACCCACAGTAAAGCACGTGTGAAATATGAAGCAGTTATGTGAAAGGAAACAGAACTTCTAAGAAATTTATCTTGAATGCACTAAGTATGTGACCTTGACATTGGGCTTAACGGAAACCCGATCGAGAACCGAGGATTTGTTATAGCATGATATAGGACCATCAGAGGAATGCATGTGTGAAATATGAAGCAGTCATGTGAAAGGAAACAAGAAATTATAATAATTGACCTGAGCGGGACGTACGTACGTATGGGCGGACGGCCGGGATGTACGGACACCGGTAACACTATATGCCCCCTCACCATTCGGTGGTGGGGGTATGAAAATAAAACATAATCGTACATATGAGTCGCCTGAAGAAGACTTGGCAAGTTTTTGTACAACCAGTGTATGGAATGGAAACCACTTTCTGTATGTGGTCTAGTGATTATCATCAACCCATTACATGCGGAATACACCTTTACGGGTATGATTTTTTATAAACATTTTATTTTTATTTTTGTTATTTCTCAATGAAAGTATATATTGCGACCACTCATTTGAACCGTCTCGATGAGACGGTTCAAATGGTGGTCGCTACATTTTCTTTCAAGCACATTTAAAGGAAATATTTATGATCAAAATGGCATATCCTCAGCATGAAATGGGTTAAAAAGCATTATTTTTCACAAATTGTGTTTGCTTCTACAGTAACTTGCAACATAAATGTATGCATTACCAAAGGTCGTGTTTATTTCAGTCTATCATAGCATATAATATAGTATGTAGTAGAATGAAACACCTTGGAATTTGATGGAATACAAGAGCTGTAGGAGAACAGCATAGTTCGACTACGAGGGTTGTCGATGTACACATAGCTTGACAAACAAGGTGGCCGCGACCTGCATAAAAACCTTAACCAAGGTTGACTAAAAACCTTAACCAAGGGAAATTAAGTAAGTAATTCAAGGTTAAATGTAGGTCAATGTAGGTCAATGTCAGATATATGTCAGGGGTTATTGATGTACATCACTAGGAGATGAAGTTTTCCAAGTATGGTTGCTGTAGGCCCAGGAGTATTCCATATACAAGCTTGACTAAAAACCTTAACCAACGGGAAATAAATAAGTAATCCAAGGATAAAAGTAGGTCAAGGTCAAATATAGGTCAGGGATTATTTATGTACATCACTAGGAGATGAAGTTGTCCAAGTATGGTTGCTGTAGGCCCAGGAGTATTCTATATGCAAGCTTGACTATAAACATTAACCAAGTTTGAGTACAAACCTTAACCAAGGGGAAATAAGTAAGTAATTCAAAGTTAAATGCAGGTGAACGTAAAATATAGGTCAGGCGTTATTGATGTACATCCCTATGAGAAAAAGTTATGCAAGTTTGGTGTCTGTATACAATAGTATTCCATCTACAAGCTTGACTAAAAACCTTAACCAAGGTTGACTAAAAACCTTAACCAAGGGGAATTAACTAAGTAATTCAAGGTTATATGTAGGTCAAGTTCAAATAGAGGTCAGGGGTTGTTGATGTACATCATTAGGAGATTAAGTTGTCCAAGTATGGTTGGTGTAGGGCCAGGAGTATTCCATCTACAAGCTTGACTAAAAACCTTAACCATTGAGAATTAACTAAGTAATTCAAGAGGAAATGTAGGTCAAGGTCAAATATAGATCAGGGGTTATTGATGTACATCACTATGATAAAAGGTTGTCCAAGTATGGTGTCTGTATGCACAATAGTATTCCATGTACAAGCTTGACTAAAAACCTTAACCAAAGTAGTATATAGGGAGTCAGTTCGTTACCGCGAAGTGTGGGGGAAGAATTGAAAGCAGTGGGTAGCCCCATAGGTACCAAAAATAGTAAAATTTTCTGTTAATTTAAAGCGAAATAAATACAACCCACAGTAAAACAAAATGATACCACCAAAGTTTGTAAAATGTGTCCCCGATTTGCAGCGGTGTCGGCTACCCTATTTCAACGAAATAGTAAGTCGATTTGCAGCGGTTTCGGCTACCCAACGAAATAGTAAGTCGATATACGCGGGAGGTCTCCCATATAGGAATGGCCGCTCTGTAGAATTTTTCTAGCCCATATCGAAAACGGAGCGAGAATAGGGGGAGGGAGAGGGCTTTGGGTAGCGTACGAACTGTGCCCTATTTTATACTGTGGGAATTTTTTAATACACCCTATTGAACACGAGAAAACTAGCAGAAAGCCCCCTAGCCCCGACAAAATATGTGTCTTCTATACTGTAGTATGAGGTGTTATAATTAATTAATTTTCAAAAATGAAAAAAACACCCTATTGAACATAAGCCATACAGGTATTTATATAAAACAATAAATTTCCACGATTAGAAAAATGACAGATATACGTAAAAAAAGTTACGAGAGCGCCTCGCCCTAAGTTAACTCGCACAAGGATTAGCGATAAAAGGGGTGTAAATCCGTCTAAAAGTTCTTCCCCTAGGATTCGGGAATTAAGGTCAGAATTAATAAGAATGGGTACACCTTTTTCAAACAGGTTAAGGGAAAGGGGGTTAACTACACTAATAAATAAGGAAAAAAAATGATGAATTTATGAAAAGAATGGCTCGTGCAATGTCTCGGGGGGTATTTAAGGGGGTGGAAAAAAAGAATATAGAAAAGATAGCACATAATATAGCTGATGAGGCTTCCCTCAGTCTTAGAAGTAGGAACATTGGCAAACCTCAAAAACGAGTGCAGAAAGCGCGTTTATTACAACAGTTAATAGAGGAAGGTAGCGAAATATTAGAAGATTATAAAGAAAAAGAAAAAGAAATAGTAAAAGGGCGTAGGATAACTACAATAACCCTGAAAAGAAAACTTCAAATAAATAACAGCAAAAGGATAATGGGCGAGTTAGAGCCTTTGTTAACTGACAGTTTTTTACCTAAGATTCTCTTTTTCTTACAAATTAATTCACCAAGAGGAGAGAGACGCAAGAGAAAAGCCGACAACGTTGGTATTTTATACAAATTTATCGGGAAGTCCGTGGTTTAGGGGTTACGATGAGGTTGAAGAGTGGATTAATAAACAAGAAGAGCATAGATTAAACATAGATAAAATAGATAGGCCAAGCACAAAATGGAGGTTTGTAAGATGGATGGATATCAGCGTTAAAATAGTATATGGAAAACAGCTTCAAAGTGGTATGAAATCCCCAAAGGTGATGCTGGAATGCAATCCGAAAAAGTGCCAGGAGGTCGAATGCCAGAGTGGTTACGTTATAAAAAAGGGATGAAGCCCCTGGATAGTTTCAATGATGATCTTTGTTTGTTCAGATGCTTGGCGCTCCACACATCGAAGCTTAGGGCCGATAGATGTTTAACGTTGACCAAAGAACTCCAGCAACAATATTTACAGTTCTGTAAAACCCATAAATTACCGAAACCAGAAGGACACATATTATTTGGAGATATCAAGAAAATAGAAGAGTGTTTTAAAATAGGTATTGATGCATACGAACCTACAGAAGAGGGAACATGGTATTTAAGAAAAGTAGCAGCTCATTACGACAAGATGAAAATAGGCATCTATAACGATCACGCCTTCCATATTAAGGATATGAATAAAGCCGCTGAAAACAATTATTGTTGCTTCGACTGCAAACAACGCTTTACAAAGGTCAGTAATTTAACCCGGCACGCATTGACTTGTATGAAGGGATTAACCAAAGTATCGTGTAAAGGGGAAAAAATAGATCGGCCATTATCAGCGTGTGAAAAGGCTTTCTACCCAAAACTCAAATGTAGCAAGAAGTCAATTACATGGATAAATTCGATCTCAAGCCCTCATATACACACCGCGGTATGCGGACACGGGGTGGGGTGGGGGGGGGGGGTGGGGGTGGATAATAATTGCTGGTGCCCCGGTTGATGGGTTTTGTCCGGAGACCAATACGGTTTATCAATTTCACGGATGTTATTGGCACGGATGCCCCAAACACTGCAAAAATTGGGGGGAAAAATACGCAAAAACACGAGTGCGAGACAAGTTGATCAGGAGCCAGCGCAATTTAGTAACTATTTGGGAATGTGAGTATGACGACCCAAACGCTTCCTCCGCACTTCAAAAACCTCCCACAATAATTTATCCGTATCATATAGTATACGATTTTGAAGCATATTTAGACGGAAGTAAAGAAAAACGGAACCCAACTAAAGATCTAGATTTTATAAACGAACACGTTCCAATAAGTGATAGTATAGGGGATACTCTATCCAACAATATAACTCACATATGTAATACTTCTCCAAAACAATTAGTGACCCTATTTATGGAAGATGTAAGAAAGAGGGCTGAAGACATTCGCGAGGTTGTTGGTAAGGATAAAATATATGGGTTTCCTACAAGTATGGAAACGCTTTCGCCTTCTCAAAAGCGGGAGATTACCAGATGGATTTCACAAGTCCCAGTAATTGGGTTCAATTCCAGTAATTACGATCTTAATTTAATAAAGAAGCATTTAGTTGATATGTTAATGGATAAAACCTCTAAGGTACTAGTAGGAAAGAAAGCCAATACAACCATTTTCATAGAACGCCTATATTCTCGTGAATAGTTACAGGCGTTCTATAATTACAATCGGTCGATGGGCCGAATGGGGTTCGCTGCGGGAAACTTCGTAAAATGAAAGTGTGCCAATACCAACAAGCTATATGTTAGTTCAATATTGAAACATGCTAACACCTGTAAACATTGATAGGTTATATTAAATTTAAAATAATACGCATGTAATTTTTTTTGCGAAAAAAAAAAATAGCTTCCCAATGAAATTTAGTTTAAATAGATTATCCGTTATGGAGCCCTCATTTTTGAACGTCGGCACCCATATAGAGTCAATATTTTTTTTTTGAACCTTTTTACTAAACGCCATAGTGTCATGTGTCCAAATTTATTGGACACTGGACACTTTTTTTTTTTTAATGTAATATACCAACCAATAACAAAAAATTTACGTTTAAAAAGTCAGCTATTTGTTGTTAAATGCGATTTTATTTTCTAGTGACGTCTACTATATTTCGTGTCCTGCCAAACGCGTAATAATACAATGATTGGTCATATTGCCATTACACGTACTGGTCGAAGCCATCGTGTCATATTTTTTGCTGTCTTCATTGTTGATAAATGCTCTAAATACGGAAATACAGATACTCATTGTGTAAACTCGACGATTTGTGAATGCTACAGACGTACATTTCTGCAAATTTGCCTAAAGTTGAGAGGACAATACGGCGACAGCCAAGACGCAATTCAATAATTGACCTACATTTCAAGTCTACTAGCCTGCCAGTCACGAAACATTCGTTTAGGTAGGAATTATTTCTTTATTACTGTTGACCAATATTTGAATCGTGCTGACTTCGACAGCACTTTTAACCACAGGGCTACTAAAATAATTCCATTGTAATCAATCATAACATGAATTCAAGTGGGTGGGGGATATTCAACATTGCCTGTGCATGTGCCGAGTCATTGGTTTTCGCGACCAATGTTGTTTTCCACAATTGTTGTTAAATAGCTAAATTTAATGGTGCATCTCTCGGACTCTGTGTGTTTGTGTGGCACCTCGATACTTGTAGATTCATTTTGAAATATGTTTTTCAGTCCAACAAGTCAATTCATTATTTATTTAGCTATTATCTGTTGTCTATTGTCTATATATTATAGGCTTTTAGCCACTTAAAAAAGACACTACTTTCATTCCCCCCCCCCCCCCCCCCCCCCCCCCCCCCCCCCCCCACCCCCCCCCCCCCCCCACGAGAGTCAAATGTGTTTATAAAAAAACTGTAACAACAGTGATGAAATAAAGTAAAAAAATTGAGGTGTGCGAATCCAGGTACACTGCATTTGCACAGCGGTGACTTTTCCCCGAAAAAATCTTGAATATAGGCCGGTGCAGTATTTTCTATTTAAGTAAGTGTACCCGGCTTCGCACCGTGTATGTGGCTTTGCACACACCAATATTTTATATGTCTGATTATTCATGTTGTTTTCTTAAGACAAGTGTTTTCAGAAAGTCACGTGTTTTACACGATTTAGAAAACTTTAACAACAGTGACCAAACAAGTAAAAAAAATTGAAGTGCAGTATTTGTATTAGTATTTGTATTGCAGTGGGTGGGCTTCCTAAAAAAATTTATTTTTTACACAGGGTACCCCATGTTTGGTCTGGGGTGGATGATGAGGACTTTCTTTGCTTCATTGGGGTGACCTTCACGAAATATGGGCGGGGGGTGGAGACTGCTGTTTTGTTGGATTTACAATCGTGTCTGTTTAATTCTGCACACCTAATAATAATTTTCGTGAAATGTCCATATTCAGTCTAAATTCCTCTGAAACATTCAAAGCAAGTTCTTAGCAAGATAATCACGGCTAAACAGATGCTTTTACTATTTCATCTGTCGTCTATTATCTGTATCCGCCTAGCGGGAGACCCAGCCAAATTTGATCAAGAATTATCAGTCATTTTGTTCCTCTGAGTTTTGCGAATATACGGAATAAAATAATAACCAATGTCGGTATATTGCATGTGTTATTATTGGTTTTATGAAGATTTTTTTTAACAGATCTGTTGTTGATCTATTAATTTAGTAAGCAGGACCACTAATCATTTTGACCAGGTCTGAATAACTTTTTTACCAAACTATCGGAAGGGATAAAAATTGTGATTAGTATACCGTTAATCAGCTGATTTATTCCAAATTAAAAAATCAACATAATTTATTCTGACGTGATTAAAGCTGGGCAAAACCATTACTTGAAATTGTGCATTAGCCGGGTGCGCAGAATTAGCCGTAAATGACCATTTTTTATATGCAGATGAGAATGTCAGTTTTCATTGGTTTGATACAGGTACAGATATGTATGTCAGTGATTCTATATTTTAAGTACATTGGTGTCCCGGTGTAATTTACTGACAAAATCACACAATTTATAAGGAAATTTTTTTTTTTTTCAGTAAAGAAACTATGTAATAATACCATGTATATTAACGATGTTTGGTACATGTGGTAAAAACACGGCATTCTGTTAGTTGCCAAGCTATTTTGTTTTGCTTAACTTTACTGATTCATATTAAAATACATGTTGTTTGGGTTGCCATAAATGAGAAATTCCACGACTTGCTACTAAATTTCTCTGTTTCGCACTAATACAATTAGCATTACCATATTCTTGACACTTTTTTAAATAGATGCCCCTTCAGTTGTATGTTTTTTATGCCGTTGAAAAGAAAAAAAAATGTAAATGTTAAAGCTATATTTACGTCATGTAAATGTACATATCGGAAATTACATTTCTGAGACCCCTGGTCCCTTGAAGTGGAAAACAAATTAAAATAAAATGACGAGAACAATTGGCTAATACTGTTATAAATGTAACAACTGGACTGTCACCCAATGGAATAAACACAGTCTTAATGAATTATTGGGTTCTACATCGAAACTATAAAAACGACACCAATATGTAACATAAAAATATCGAATCAACTGATGTCTCATTATTATTGAAACCATGTTATTTTAGTATTGCGAACAATAAACTCTTGCAATCTACTCCTGTACGTCTGTAGCAGAGTTTACTATTCCATTCATACATGTAGGCTTCCTCTACATAATAGCTAAATCAGATCTGATTTACCCACTTAGTTGTTAATTGTGACACAATTTGTTATATTTTCCATCTGAAAAAAAATATTATAAAAGTAATACGTATGGATCACGATTTGCTGGTTTGGGCCCTCATGCACGTTTTCATCTTTCGCTCTTTCTGTTTACCTGGGAGTTGAAGATGGGTAATTGCCCATTATAGAAGTAGTAAGATTATTACTGATCCTACTGCTTTTTGGAGGGGCCATGTGATTCTGGTATGTGGCGAGGGACCTGGCATCAGACCCAGGATCATCCTGATTTCAGGCGGAGTATATAGTTCTTTTATTGTAAATATTAATTTCTGATTTTGGATTTTCCCCCATTTGTACATGTACTTGAACATGTACTTGTACAGGTAAATGGGATTTATACTAAACCCATTGACCCGGCCTTAAATGACCGCATCTGTTGATTGGCCGTTAGACCCACAAACAAATAAATGATATACGTAGGCTTCCCTCTACAGAAATAGCTAATCAGTCTGATTTACAATTTAGTTGTTAATTGTGACCTAATTTGTATATTTTCATCTGAAAAAAAAACTATTATAAAAAGTAATACAAAACTTTACGTGGGTGGTGGTCGGGAGAACGAGACGACTTAAATTAACGGTAGTGGTTCTCATATAGGAATCACTATTTGCCCTGATTTGACCTTCAGTACATTTTTATCTTTGGCTCTTTTGTTACCTTGGAAGTTGAATTGGTTATTGCCATTTATAAAAGTAAGTAAGATTATTACTTACCCTACTGCTTTTTGGGGAGGGGCCAAGTGATTCTGGTGATGGCGACGGACCTGGCATCAGACCAGAATTATTCTGATTTCAGCGCTGAATATATAGTTTTGTTATTGTAAATATTCAGTTCTGATTTTGGGATTTTCCCCCCATTTGTACATGTACGTGGAAAAGATACATGTACTTTTTTCTTTTTGTATGAAACGTGAATTTCGTCACTGATATCAGGGGCGATAACCGTGTTTCCATTAAGGTTAATGGGAACTATATTCTGTCTGCTTAGTTTTGTTTATGCACTATGATCGTACTTTATAATGTGTCATAAAATGAATATTTGTTCGGGCGACACATTTAATGGGTATAAATATAAAATTTAAAAAAGTCATGTCTCATTTGCATATCAAAATAGGCCTGATACCACCGCGAGTCACTATACAGTAAAATCAATATTCTGAATGATTATATGTGTATAGTGGGCCTGCACTCGTAATTTTTAAAACTGGTGGAATACATGTACGTAGTTACACAATTATACACTTATATTTAATTCTTATAGGCAAAAACTGTTTTATGCTACTAGATGGGACCACAGGTTGAGTACATTGTAATGGACCGAGGTCTAAATACAAATTAAATACGCCTAAAAGCGTCCATAAAAAACCGAAAAAAAAAGCTAAAAAAAGTTTTGTTACTCCCTCTATAACCACACATATATATACCTCGGTCCGTTACTTCAACCTTGTGGATAGGGACCCCAACTTTAGCTGCTACATGTAATTTGCGAACCAGATCTCTTATTCACTATTCTGCAGAGGGAAGACTATGAATGAACGTAACTCATGCTACGGACAGTACGGTTGTAGATTTCAAGAGTTTATGTTCACAACATGAACAATGTGGCTTTACTCGCTTACACATTTATCCTAGTGTTGTGAGTTTGATACGGGTGGAGGGATGTAGTTCTCTAAGCACTGTTTCATGTTGGAAAAGTTGCGGATTTGTACATTTGCTGAAGTAATGGTTAATACTGGTAAGAAATTAAAATTCAATAAAAGGCTAACCATGAACATAATTTTTGTGTTTGATTGTTTGTTTCAGGGAAAGCCGTCTACAGATCTTAGCCATCTGGATTTATTCGTCGAGCCTCTTTCAACTTCACCCTGCAGTCGAGGCAGACACCAGCAGGGCTATTGAGATGTATATGGGCGGTTTCAGAAGAAGCAAGATAAGGCGGAAATTGTTTCTCATTCTGCTGTTGAAGGACAAAGGCCACCAGAAGAATAATCGCTGCCCGAAGACACAACTCCACCTGGGCAACAAGTTGCCAAACACTCGCGAATGGGAACTGATCCAGTTCCTGACCTACACGAAGCAAAACTATAGTGTCGCCCATGACAGACTGTCATATCTTAAGATCAGCGACATCTGATAACCCTCGAGGAAGAGCTTGAGAAAGACAAGTTCAGTTACAAAAAAATTAACCATTAAACGGAGTACCATCCATGCCAGCGGCAGTGTTTGTGTGGTTCTTAACTCTGATTTCTGCTCTAATCATCTAATCAACCATGTTGAAAGGATGTGTCGTGAAGACATGTTACTTCTTGTGTTGATGGAATTGAGAATGAATCTTATTCACACAAATCTGACTTGTGCAGTTTTAAGATTTGTCAATATTTTTTTGAATCGTGACTATTCTTTTGTGGTGGACAGAATGACATGGTACATTTCTGATTAGTGACACTCGAAGGACTAGATATTGAAATGGTCAGAAATATATTTACTATGCTTTACACATATGTGGCTGTGACCTCAGGTTGAAGTACGGACCATGGCCTATAAATACATTAAATATACCTAAGGATCATCAATAAGTGAGAGAAAAATAAGCTAAAAACAAAAATGTTATTTACTCCATGTGTGATATAGGGGAGTAAGTAAATAATTTGTTTAGCCTATTTTATTCACTTATTGATGCTTTTAGGTATATTTATGTATTTATAGGTATTGGTCGTTACTTTATTCCGGTCGCTGTGACAGGAGAATGTGGTTTATGGGATTTTTGTGACCAGTGTAGCTCTGATCAAATAGTACACTCCTGTAGCCTGATAATGATGTGGCTTGTTTTAGAAGCATGATGGAGATTTCATTGATGCATGTGAACAGTGCAGATCCCTGTGCGGATATGTGTATCTACACTGGTCGCAAATCCCATAAGCCCATTTTCTCCAGTCACAGACACATATTTGAGCAAATTTAAAAAATCCTACCGCCAACCTAGAATGATTAACATTTAGGTATTGCATTCAATCTTTATTTCACAAAATTTCTGTTTAACGTCCCACAATCTATAAAGTCTATATTTGGTTGGTTTCACATGGTTTCAGTGTATCTTCGCAATAAACGGGATTTTATACTTGAAAACATCAGAATAGACCAAAGACAAACTTTGTAGACTTTCGAAGGAAATGAAAATTTACGAATAATGATGTATTTTTTTGTGCTATTATCAATTGATTATAATTGAAATCAATGCCCAACTGGTCAAACTTGTAACAAATTACATGTGTACAAATAAATTTCGACTTCGAAATTTGACTTCGAATGAAAAATGGTGCAATTGGTTGATATTGGTCATTTGCAGTGCATGATGTGACAAACAACATTGAGGCATCATCTGTAACACAGTGCCTTCAATCATGATTCATACCAGGCATACAAAGTATGTCGAGGTGTATATAGTTTTTGTATTTTCGTCCATCCGTAAGATTTGCGTTAAAGGTTTTTTGGTACCCATTATATCTGCAAACCGTAAATCGCATTGAGTTGAATCTTCATATTTACTTCTTTATCGTCATCCATATTTTATTTTTTATACTGTAGCACACCGATGTGGCTTTCCTGCACAAGGGTTTCAATTACTTAAAGTTTTGAAATAAAAATTTTTGCCATCAAACATGTCAAAGTTTTTAAGTACACAATGTCTCTGCAACCGCAAGTCAGGTGACTTGAAACTTCATATATATACTTCTTTATGAAGTTAGAAGATCAATATTTTCTTTCATAGCCCTAGTGGGTGCATGTGATGGGTAATTTAACAATCGCGATTCATCCTTACCGGAAATCCGACTGGGAGACCTGGTTTGGCCCTACATACGTCTTTGGCATTTTGTATGTGACAGTTGAATCTGGTTACCCGGTATATCTCTTGTGTGAGTATTACGATTATTTTTCGTAATCCTTTTTTAGGGAAAGGGGGCCCAAGTGACTTTGGTGTGGTAATGGACCTGGCATCAGGTCAGGTTATTCCCTTTAATTTCAGGGCTGACTTTATTTTTCTCGATTGGAAAATTATTATTAGACCATAGCTGTTGATAGGCCGTTAAACACCATTAAACAAACATTTTCTATAGCCCACTCATACGGCTTTCATGCACACAGTGAAGGTGAAATTACTTTTGAAACTTGCGTTAAATGTTTTGAAATATATGTGTTTAAAGTTTTAAGTAATACAATTTCTTCTGCAACCGTAAGTCAGATTGAATTGAAACTTCATATTTGTCTATCAACAATCAACATCCATATTTTCCATTTTTATAGCCCACACATGTTGACTTTCATGGCCAAGGTCAAGGTCAAATTTGGTGTTTAAATTTTAAATTTTTTTGAGAATATTTGCATTAAAATTTGTTTTAAGTACACAATTTATCTGCAACCGTATGTTGGGATCAACTGCAAATGTCACATACTTCTTTATCAACAGCCATATTTTCATTCTATATCTCACCTAAGCGGCTTTCATGCCAAAGGTCAAGGCCAAAACAAATGCTTTGCTACGGCCCGGAGGGTATGTGTGAGACCCCGCTCACTTGCTCTAGTCCTTAAAAGCAAGAATAACATATCTTACCATACAGTACCGATTTATTTTTGTTTTTTTTTTTTCGGGATACATGTACTGATTTTGTGTCCCGAGCATAACTGGAATTCCTTTTTGTTATTTAGTTTATCACAACTCTTGCCCTCACTATTCCAGTGTTCTCCGCCTTTTGTTTTTTCACGCATTGATTTTTGTATTTTGCCACATGGTGATATTTCAAATTTGACCTATTATGGTCCCGATATTTATATCAAATCGAAGGTATCGTGGTATTGTCAAAATCGGATGATACAATTCATACAAGATTGGCCGCTGACAGGTCATCTTTAAATTATAGATTTCGCCCCTTCTTCTCATGTTACCGTTTGGCCGAAGCTGGTTCAGACTTCACAGTTGTGGTGCGTAGGGTGAAGCATTTTTCATATTTGTTAAAATGGAGGTTGTCGCATAATCAAGATGGCACGTCGTAGAAAATTTGGTAAAATTCTTAAAAAAATCATATCAACCATGTTAATTTTACATTATTATTTATTTTTACATCAAGCTTGAATGAATTGCCACTTTGATACAAGGGCGATAACATTGACTCTTTAAAATGTTAATGGAAACAACATTTATTCTCTCTATTTATCTTTTTGAATTGTGCAATGATCATATTTTGTAACAAGTCAATACAAATATTTATTCAGGTGACACATTTAGTTGATATAAATAATTTAAAAATGACCTGCCTCATTTACAATCAAAATAGCACGATGATACAACCTATCAGTAAACCTAATATTACTAAGTGAATATTTCTGTGAGCGGGCACTCGTTATGTTTGAAAAAACTGTTGGAATAGTTAAACAAATTATACTATTTTAATATTTAATTCCTATAAAGAACACTTTGTGCCAAACAGATGGGACCCCAATTCAAATCAATGATTTGCAAACTTTGCCTGAAGGATGTCTGGCACCCAGTCATTAAGTGCATAGGCACGACACATGTCTTATCAGCTCATTCACAAACACCACATCATAAAAAACACTTGACTTCATGGATTCACCAGTGGGTGTACAGTAACAAAATTCCAGTGATGGTGTGTAATTGCATCCCGTAACATAAATTTGTCAGGTGTGTATTTTTTTTACTTTAACCTACGTTTTTCTGGGGAAATAACTACCTGTATAATATATGTGAAAAATCACTACAATGGAAGAAAATTTGAATGTATTTGTTCTCGCACCCCCTTCCAACTCCATTCACATTCACACCCCCTCTGCATGAATCTGGATACTCCACTGCAGTGCAAAGTCGCAGAACAATTTTGACATTACAGCCGTTTGAATGTGTAACTTGTGTGTGTGTAATATTTCTCAGACTTTTTCAAGGCAATGATTTCTGTTTCGAAGGTAATGTATGACCTGTCGTTGGTGGCTTGTAAGGAGTATTTTATATCCAGTATACATTTTCTATGGCTTTCACATTCTGTAAACCGTCTGGAGTTTCGACAATGAAATGGAGAAATGGCAAAACATTTTCATGTGTCTGAATGTGGATTATTTCTGGCACTCATATCTTTGGCTTATAACGTCGTTCAAATTGTACTGCGTCAATTTTATCGAATTTCTAAAGATTGCATATTTCATGACTTTTCTTCAAAACGCCAGTTTTAGAAGTTGATGGTTTTAGGATTTTTATATCATGCACTGCCGTGCCGGTGATAAGTCGCTAGGTGGCGTTGCCAAGTCGGACTGTTGAACTGTTATTTTGTACTGTGCGGACTCACGAAACAAACCGCCAGTGGACGCGTTCACTATTTTTTGCAATGTAATCTCCCTGGGTAAGTTTATAGATCGCGGCTCAGTCAGCGTGCGACTAGATGTCGGTTTTTTTTGTTAGGGAAAGTACTAAAATTGGGAAAATTGGGCCCGCGCAAATATTTAAAATTGCGCCATGTCAATTAAAGTTGGGGCGAGGATGTTGAATGTAATATCTTTATAATGGGGAAAGACAGAGTTTAATGAAACATAACGCAGTAATGCTTAACAGTTGGCCAATTAGTATCCCCTCGCCGATAGGCAAGAGCTGGTATCGTTAGTCCATGTTACTGCGTTACGTATGTACGTACGCTAAAGGTTAACACATTTCATTTTCAATATCTTGTGAACTGCTTCTACGATTTTGATATTATTTGACCATAAAGTATGTCTATGGATGGAGCATGGTTTAGAATATGAGTAGACTCATGACCCACGTTTCGACCCGCCCAAGGTCACGGAGTACTTGTTTTTTATTATCAAGGTTGCCAGCGAGGAGATTTGCTTCGTTTAATGATGCCAGTGCGAGGGGATTAGCTTCGTTTAATGATGCCAGTTCTTGCATTATGGTATAGTTTGCTTTAATCTAACAATTTTCTGGTTTTGACGAAGAATCGGTTACCATGGATGTGAATATAAATCTAAAGAACGTGAATGTATGGTGTCATACATATCATCGAACCGGTATGCCACTTCTATGGTGTGATACATATCATCGAAATCCGTCCGTTTGCTTGGAAAAGTTTCAAGAAAATTTACTGTAAAAATGACGTCACAGAATACGTCACGTCGGAAAAGCAGGTTCGGAAACCACTGATCCCATACCCTGATATCTATAACTTTACATGCTACTTGCAAACATGTAGTTGGCCTCAATAATAATAACATACACTCAAAGCGTTCTTTTATAACATGATCATTCATGTTATAATTGTTCTTGTTCTATTTACACCAGTATTTAGGTTTTTAGATGTAAAATTATATCTTGCTCCTGGTATCGATTATGATAGATGGGTTAAGGCTTATGGATGCGAAGGTGAAAAATCCTTCTTCCCATATGAATGGTTTGATTCTCACGATAAACTAGCCGTATGAGGGTTTACGACCACTTAAAAACTGGACAAATAAATTAACTCCAAATAAAGCGATAACCAAAAAACAGTTGGAAGAGTGCAACAACATTTATAACAGATTAAATATGAAGTCTTTCAAAGACTGGTTAAAATACTATAACAACTTGGATGTTGGCCCCTTTTTAGAAGCTATCGGAAAAATGACAAAATTTTATCAAACAAAAGGTATAGATATGTTTAAAGATGCAGTTACCCTACCAGGAGTTGCTTTACAAATATATTCTCAGAGGAACGATAAAAAACCATATAAAACCTTATCAAACCAAAAAAGAGAGTAAGATAACAGACGCGATATGTCCACCACTGTATGCCCCTGGTGAGGAAATATATGAAATGTTAAAAGGAGCATTAGTTGGAGGTCCATCAATTGTGTTTACAAGATACACTGAAGCAGGTGTTACGAGAATTAGGTCAGCCCCAGATGGAAATGGAAAGCTTTGCGAAGCCGTACTTGGTTTTGATGCAAACGCCCTATATTTATCAACATTAAGCAAACATATGCCATGTGGCGAAGGGAAACTACACGAGGAAAGCAGCCCTCACGACCCTATTAAAATAAATAAGTTTTCCAACCGGCGGTTTTAAAGGGTAAGTGGTTTGGCTTTGCTGAAGTAGATATAGAGGTTGCCAGTAGTTTAAAAGAGAAGTTTTCGGAAATGTCCCCAATATTTATAAATAGGATTGTAGAGGAGGAGGAAGTTCCAGAGAAGATGTTACAGTATTTACAAGAAACTAACCGTGCAAGAGGAGATGTAGAAAAATAGAAAACAGTAGGAGCAATGTCTGCTCAAAAAGTATTACTATTTGCCCCATTATTAAAAATGGTATTTGAAGCATGGTTTAGAAATTACAGGGATTTACAGATAATTAAATTATACAGAGGTAAGCCCTTTGAATGGTTTGTTAAAGAAGTTACTTCAGCCAGGAGATCCGGAGATGTTGATAGCTCCAAGTCCCCAATTGCAGATATAATGAAACTATTAGGTAACTCATGTTGCGGGAAAATGATAGAATCCCCTGAAAAACACCTCAACACAACGTATACAAAAGATGAAAAATGTGTGGACAAAGCTTTAAGATACAGCGTAATTTCGATGATTTAGAGGAAATAGGAGATTCTCACGAAATATCCTCAAGAAAAGTAAATGCCAATATGACTCGTCCATTTCACTGTGGGATTGCTGTATACCAATATGCAAAACAAAGAATGTTAGAATTTTATTATGATTTTATGGACAAATACGTAGATAGAGCAGATTTTGAACTAGTACAGATGGATACTGATAGTTTGTATATGGGGTGGGGGTTAGTGTGAAGGGTGGAGAGTTGGATGGAATGATAAAACCAGAAATGGTGGAGGATTTTAAAAAACATAAAAAAGAGTGGCTAGCGTGGGATAAATGGAGTAATAGAGAACCAGGGCTATTCAAAACAGAGTTCCAAGGAGATCGTGCAATAGCTCTATCCAGTAAATGCTATTTGGTTGGAAAATTTAAAAATAATGAATTAAAACATTCAGCAAAGGGGTTATCTGCCAGGCAAAATAATCTTACATCGAGAAGGTATATGGAGGCCCTACACCAGGTTGGAACGGATAGAGGAACAAACAGAGGGTTTAGAATGAGAAATGGTGTTATGAAAACATATACCCAAAATAAATTAGGACTGTCATCTTAATATGACAAGAGAAGGGTTTTAGAAGATGGGATACATACAGAACCCCTTTAAACTTTCATTAAATAAAATTATGCAGTTTTGAAACCTGTTCAATTTTTGAAGGTATCTTACACACCTTAGGTCTTCCAACGGGGGGTTTTCTTTTCACGGGTTTCCGGGGTTTTTGGCCAATTATCTCTAGAAAGACCCATGATAAATTTATCTATTTCCATTTCAGATCTGTAAGGCGTTTGGGACCAATATGGTGCTTCTTTCTAACTTCATAGGCAGGAACAATTCCACGGGACTGCAAAATATCTATCAGCGCTTCCTGCGTAATAACCGATTTAGGCATGGTTTTATATATATATATATATAAATGTCTAACATTAATTCACAATTGGAAATAAATAATTATAATATTAAATATATTTATGGAAACCGTGAAAGCCAAACCTGTTGAGATTTACCACGATTCAATGCTGGAAACCCTTACAGAAGTATTATAAAACAGTTTAAAAAGCTCTACATGGATGAATTAATCCATCTGTCATAATGCAGTTTATTAGGGTCACGCCAATTACAGGGTTCTTTTCTATTATGATAATTCGAACACACCAACAAGCAAACCTGCTAGAGCCCCAGCTGAATAGGTCCAAGATATAGTTGAAGAATCTTCTTCGTTAACTTGTTCTAAATTTGGTTTTAACGATTGTGCAAACCCCATATTTGAGGTTATCATCAATAATTTCCCCCCAATCAACCGATCGTTTACACCTCCTTAGAAAAAAGGTAAATTCAATCCAGAGGTGGTTTTATCTTTCCACAGCTTTTTAAGCCTCGCACTTCCAATCCCATACTTTTTCTTAATAGCGTTCGCAGGCGCGCGCCGAAACAATTTCTTCAATATTTTTATTCGATAAGTAGGACTTTGTCATTTTTAATTGTTATGAGGGCAGAAACTTTGTTCGAAATGCTCAAAATGCCCGTCTTTCCCAAGGTGCTCGTACGCCTGGGCGTGGTGCTGGTATGCCTAGTCGTGGCGCTCGTACGCCTGGGTGTGGTGCTCGTACGCCTGGGCGTGGTGCTGGTATGCCTAGTCGTGGTGCACGCATGCCCAGTCTGTCCAGGTGTGCCCAATATTTCCGTGTTGAACATTGGGCAAAATATATTTGTATGTGCCTACAAAAAAGATGCCGCAAAAACGAAATTTATCCGAGCAGGATATAGAAGATATTCGCAATCTTCGAGGTGTCGAGTCTGCGGACGACACGAAGAAAAAATATGGGATCGGTACCACTCGCCTTCGAAGAATATGGGACGCCGTCGATGCGGAACGTAGTACAAAACCCGAAGAACAACAAGAAACCCCTACCCCCGTAGTACACAGGGTGACCGCGCCTGGTTTTGCGGGCCCCACCGAGTTCCCCACGGATCTACTAGAAGATGCGCGAAACACCAGCTCGTTCGAAGAATCGACGCGCCTGTTCGACATGGAGAGACGTCTGGAGAACCGGTTGGACGCGCTGTTGGACGCGATTTCCGGCGATGCCGATTCCGAGTGTCCGAAGAAAGACGAGCGGGAGGTGCACGACATCTGGAGAACCGTAGAGAATGCGAAGTGGTGGCTGGGGGTATTTGTGGTGGTGTACGCGGTTTGCAAACCACTGTTCCCATTCGTGTCTCTAAAGGCCCATAGCCTCTGGAAGAAGAAAACAGACCCCGACGCCCAGTTCGTGCACTCCGCAAAACAGTCCGGTACGCCGAATGGGAAAAACGAAACTAGCGACTCCGTACACCAGCACTCAGGTAGTCGCGACCCGTTCTACATGCAGTAGCCATTTTGGAAAAAAAGTATCCGAACCCTCCCCTATTGGGAACTTCGATTGGTAGCTAGAACTGCCACCGGACATACCACAAACCATCTGGATTTCTTCTTGTTGGGTGTAGTGCGAGGCTCCCCCCATTCTACACCGAAGCGGAGTCTGTAGTTCGCACAGTGGCCTCCCGATGTTGTCCACTTCTCGATTTCCAAAAAACTGCAAAAGTACCCAAAGCCCTCTCCCTTCCCCTATTCTCGCTCCGTTTTCGATATGGACTAGAAAAATTCTACAGAGCGGCCATTCCTATATGGGAGACATCCCGCGTATATCGACTTACTATTTCGTTGGGTAGCCGAAACCGCTGCAAATCGACTTACTATTTCGTTGAAATAGGGTAGCCGAAACCGCTGCAAATCGGGGACACATTTTACAAACTTTGGTGTATCATTTTGTTTTACTGTGGGTTGTATTTATTTCGCTTTAAATTAACAGGAAATATTACTATTGTTGGTACCTATGGGGCTACCCACTGCTTTCAATTCTTCCCCCACACTTCGCGGTAACGAACTGACTCCCTATATACTACTACCAAGGTTGACTAAAAACCTTAACCAAGGGGAATTAACTAAGTAATGCAAGGTTAAATGTAGGTCAAGGTCAAATATAGGTCAGGGGTTGTTGATGTACATAACTAGGAGATGAAGTTGTCCAAGTATGGTTGGTGTAGGGCCAGGAGTATTCCATCTACAAGCTTGATTAAAAAACTTAACCAAGGAGAATTAACTAAGTAATTCAAGAGGAAATGTAGGTCAAGGTCAAATATAGACCAGGAGTTATTGATGTACATCACTATGATGAAATGTTGTCCAAGTATGGTGTCTGTATGCAAAATAGTATTCCGTGTACAAGCTTGACTAAAAACCTTAACCAAGGGGAATTAACTAAGTAATTCAAGAGGAAATGTAGGTCAAGGTTAAATATAGATCAGGGGTTATTGATGTACATCCCTATGAGAAAAGGTTGTCCAAGTATGGTGTGTATATGCACACTAGTATTTCATGTACAAGCTTGACTAAAAACCTTAATCAAGGTTGACTAAAAACCTTAACCAAGGGGAATTAACTAAGTAATTCAAGGTTAAATGTAGGTCAAGGTCAAATATAGGTCAGGGGTTGTTGATGTACATCACTAGGAGTTGTCCAAGTATGGTGGGTGTAGGGCCAGGAGTATTCCATATACAAGCTTGACTAAAAAACCTTAACCAAGGGGAATTAACTAAGTAATTCAAGAGGAAATGTAGGTCAAGGTCAAATATAGATCAGGGGTTATTGATGTACATCCACATGAGAAAAGGTTGTCCAAGTATGGTGTCTGTATGCACAATAGTATTCCATGTACAAACTTGACTAAAAACCTTAACCAAGGTTGACTAAAAACCTTAACCAAGGGGAATTAACTAAGTAATTCAAGAGGAAATGTAGGTCAAGGTCAAATATAGATCAGGGGTTATTGATGTACATCACTAGGAGATGAAGTTGTCCAAGTATGGTGGGTGTAGGGCTAGCAGTATTCCATAGACAAGCTTGACTAAAAACCTTAACCAAGGCGTGACGGTGACGCCGACGCCGACTCCTGTCGGCCGACGCCGACGCCGGGGTGACTACATAAGCTCTAACTAATCTTCGAATAGTCGAGCTAAAAATGGTGAGTTTATGATGAAACAGGCCATTTATAGTCATCGCACATACTCCCATGGTGGAGTGTCAACCCCGGTCGGTATTGGTATAAAATACATCTTGAAATGTCACAATTTCTCAGAAAAATGTCTGCCAATTCAAATGTCAAGCTGCATTGGAAGTAGTTCTAAGTGATTTTGCAAGTGCGGTATTGTATATAACACTTGTCTACTGTTTTATCACTTCTAAAACGTGAATGTTTATAGCTTTCCATGTTTCATAATTGAGGAAGACAGTCATACCACATACTTTTGTCAAATATTCATACCACGAAATGTCCGTCACAGGGATTAAAAAAACAAATTGGTTTAAAACCGAGTTTATTTCATAGATTCTCTGATTCCGCACATGACACGGTGAGAAATAGTTCTAAACAAACATGCAAATAATAACAATGGGGCTTATGGTATTTGCGACCGGTGTAGACCCAAATCAGACTGCGCATCCGCGCAGTCTGATTAGGGTCTGCACTGCTCGCCATTCAGAACATTCGCAGAACATTGGCAGTACTAGTCCGGTTGTGAAAGCCATAAGAACCAATTTTCCAGTTGTATCACAATAACAAATTGCCCTAAAGTATGGCGGGCCAAATAGACCAGTAGCCTATTTCACCAAAATTGCAAAGTATACTTATCTTGCTAAGTATACTTTCAGAGAGAAATTTTCAATTTAAGGCTAAATTTATTATTTTTATTATACAGAATTTATTGCATTATCACAGCCGTAATAAATTCAGTATAATAATTCTGCAAACTTTTAATCATCATGCAAATATATGCAGTCGTTAGTTCTATATGAAATAATTCATTTCGGGGAAAATAAATGATTACTCCCTCAAAGTATACTTAGCTAGATAAGTACGCTTAGCAATTTTGGTGAAATAGGCTACTGGCGACATTTGTGACCATTTGTTACATATTTCGACTCGCAGGAATTTACTCCAGGTGTATAGGTTACTGCAGTGTCTATATGGTGAACATTGAATCCCAACGAATGAGTATACTTGTAGATTTGCAGATGGAGTTGGGCAGAAACTGGGAACAGCTGCTGTAATCATTTCACCCCTAAGTAACTGGAATGGAATTTGATATGTTACTGTTGCAACCAATCCAACCATCACAAAATGATTATCAGACTAGTCCATTTATGAAAAGTGGGTATTTTTAAATATGAAAATTACAGATCTGTAAATTGCAGATCCTGATGCGAGCCGGGTCATCTGGATCTGCACTGTTTGCATAAACTACTATAGCGGGCTTTCTGGTTCAAAGGGTTAAGGTGCCATTAGTTAGCTGATGAGATGGCTCATGTAGCAATACAACCAGTCACTGTGGACTAGTGTATAAGGTTATAGTTGATTGATTGATTTATTGGTGTTTAATGACCTAACAATAGCTAAGGTCATATAAGGCTGGGCCAATGGGTTCGATTCCACATTGAACCTGCTGCATTGCAGAGAAAATCCCAAAATCAGAACGGAATATTTACATCAAAATACATATCTATTCAGCCCTGACATTAGAATAACCTGACCTGGTGCCAGGTCCATATCACATCAAAGTCACTTGGCCCCTTCCCCTAAAAGTAAAACCGGTAGGATTACTCGTATAAAGGGTATAACCAGATTCAACTCTCACATTCAAGAAAGCCAGAGAGTCAAACCAGGTTTCTGGTTGGGATTCCGGTAAGGATGAATCCCAATTGTTAGATTACCCATCACATGCTCCCAACAAACCACCACTTGGCTGGTTGGTGATCGCCAGCTAGTTAACTTCAATGGTACCAATTGCCTTCCTGCCGAGTGCTGGATAGGAAATGGGAATTACTGATTTTTTCGATAGAGTGTCTCATAAGTCAAATATGACTGGCCCTTTCAATAGGGGTGACACTATAATCAGTACCATAACCAGGATGAGGCCGACCAGGTGGTTGCCTCATCTGTCATTTTGCCTATTGTAAACAAATCCCCAGGGTGGTGGCGGGGAGAGTGCTACCTGACCCCCATACGATGTGGCAGTGGAGCAGGCAGGTAGATCTCATAGAGGATCCTACATGAGCGATGATTTAATATGATATTTATTAAATGAGTTTACTGATTTCATAAGAAACTCGGCTATGCCGAGTTTCTTATGAAATCAGTCAACGAGTTAAATACAAATGTTAGATTCTAGTTACGACATAAGAAACGAGGCATAAAAAGTCAACGAGTTTAATAAATACCATAGTAAATAATCACAAATGTTAGATTATATTTATTGCATAAGCACATCGTCACACATTGAAGCTGCACTGGTCACCAAACCTGTTTTATGTAACAAGCTAATTTGCATATTTATTACACTAGTGTATTATGATTTCAACTAAACTGCGACCTCCCAATGTATACAATAAACATCTATATATTATAAGGAATGAATGGCCTTTTTGTGGAATTTATCGGGGTATAAACTTGGAAAAGTCGCGGGAATACTGGACGAAGGCCGGAAGGCCTCGTCCAGTATTCCCGCGACTTTTCCAAGTTTATATCCCCGATAAATTCCACAAAAAGGCCATTCATTCCTTATAAATCCAGCATTTGAAAAAAAATCATCAAGAAAATGTGTTTATTTTCCGTTTTCTTAAGAATTATTCTAACTGCGCCTCACGGTTACGGAAAGTAGTTCGGTGTGGGAGTTTACTGGGATATAAATTTTGGACAGAGACTTGCTACGAGCCAATCAAATGTTAGGGAATTGTGTAAATATTTTTGTGCTGGAATTATATACATGTAAAACCAGATGGGCACGACCCGTATGTCAAGCCCATGAACCATTTCATAGTCCAAGGGTGAAACGTGATTAGGTTTGACATCCCAGCAACAGCTAAGGTCATTTAGGGATGGCACTTTGGTTTCAAGTTTCATCCGAAAGATCAAGTCTCAAATGAAAATAGTTTGATGCCTAAGGCGAGGTTTGAACCTAAAACCTATGGTATTGAAGTTCATTGCTCAAACCTCTCGGCCACAACCTATCCCAGACCAAGGGTGAATTAAACTTAAATGCAAATTTCAAAGCATTTCTCCTTGGGTATGTGGGCCATATAAGTTGGGGACAGAATGAAAATATTGATATTGACGAAGAGCAGTTGTAGTTTCAAGTCAATAAGACTTACGAGATGGCAGCATAGATGGATGCAAGCACAGACTCACAGACTTCATTGGGATCACTATATCTCGCATTTTCGCAAGTGGCCTTGGCAAAAACATGTCAAGAAGCATCACAGAATTACTCAATAAAACGTTTCACAATGATATACAGTCCCCAAACACTGTGCTAAAATATGGCCCTAATCAACCTATTATATTTTGAAAATACACTATTTTACAAACAGACAATTTCACATATTTCCTTCATCTCTTATCCGAAATATATAGTGTGCCCACCATTTGAACCGTCTCAACGAGACAGTTCAAATGAATGGTCACAACATATACTTCTGTGCATGAATAAAAGAATATGTTTTTTGTTTGAAAAAAAAAATGGGTTAAAACTTGTCAAGAATGATATAAGCCTGTAAGTCAAAATGATGATAAAGAAACATATGAAGTTTCACGCACGCCAAATCAGTAACAGAAGGAATAGGCGCCTAAACATTATGTTGCAACTTTTATACGGATAGCATGGGCGGATTCAGGGGCGGGGGGCGGATTCAGGGGCGGGGGGTGGGGGGGCGGACCCGGCGCGCGCTCCCCCTAAAATTTGCCGAGTAAAGATTTTTTACAAGTTACAAGGCACGTTTCATGCCAAGTGCCATGTATTCCATGCATTTTTCCGCTCGGTCGACTATTTTGCAATACTTGACTATATTATCGAACGCCCCACCCCCCCCTAACCCCAAATCCTGGATCCGCGCCTGGACAGACAGAATCAACATACATGAATAAAATGACAAAAACTCTATGTAACAATCGGCACACATGGCCATGGCCATAATAACATACATGCACATATTAGCCTATGCCATAAAATAAAATAAAACTTAACAAGAGTGCCGTCAGTCACAAAATATGCCCGTCAAAGATGGGCCAGACAGCGAAGATGCAGAAATGTGAAGCTGTCACCAAGGCAAGAAACATTAACGAAAATTTGAAAATCTATCGCATTATTTCTTCCTCTTGTTGTGATAAACAGGTATACTAATTTAGGTAGAGATGTGTATAGTAGAACTTATATAGAATTGGATAGAAAAATTTCGAAAAAATGGCTAAGTTAAAAAGGTGTCTACAATATGTGTAGAAGATGTGTGTATAGTTTCAGATCGAATGACTGAACAGTTTCAGAGGAGTTGTGTACACAAACTCTGTACCCTATATACAAATATGTAGAACAAATTAAAAAGATGATAGTTTTGTTAAAAAATATTTTTTCGGCATAAAAACACCAAGGCACATATTCAATATGTATAGAAGATATGTGTGTATAGTTTCAGATCGATCGACTGAACAGTTTCAGAGGAGTTGTGTACACAAACTATGCAGTTTTTCTGTACGACACCCGCACGCCCCGCGGTAAAACATAATACGTACCGTTTTTTTAAAACGGTCGCATAAAAATCAAACCAAGCAGTTTCATTAGCCAAACTTTTGGTCATTAACATTTTACAATCGCAAGACCATGTTTGAACTTGACTTTACAAGCTACTTGGATTTACAAATTTGTAAAGTTAACATTTAACCTGCTGAATTAAAGTTTGTTGTCGGCTGTGTATGTTCTATTATCCATTTTTCTCATCAAAAACATGGTTTGACAACACTTCAGAATCCAATGGAAATGATACTAAAGTGCTGTCAAACCATGTTTTTTTATTGACAAAAAAAAAGGCAAAATATAAAACAACAGCAGACAACAATGTTTGTGCCCAACATTCCAAGGGTTAAAAATAATTGTTTTATTTGAATCATCTATTACCGGACCATCTAATACCGGTAAAACAATTACAGTTCAGGCCAATCAGATTGGGGGGCATGTTAAGTATACTGGGTTACTGAGGACATTCAGACTCGTCCACATGTGTGGGCTTGTGAGGAATATACTCCAATGATAAAATACACATATGTGGCTGTGACTGGAGAAATAGGGAATATTGGTTTTGCGACCCGTGTAGATCCAGATCAGCCTGTGCATCCGCACAGTCTGATCATGATCTGCACTGTTCGTCATTCCATCAATGAAATACCCGATAAGCAATATCATTATCAGGCTACAGGAGTGTGCTATTTGATCAGGAGCTACACTGGTCATTATTCAAATAAGCCTCATTTCTTCAGCCACAGCCACATATGAGACACGCCATGTGATTTTGTACCTTCGGACATCAGCGTATTTTCATTAAATACGTTTACAAAACTTAAAATAGTTTTCATAAATAAAGTCAAAAGTTGACACATTTTCAGAGTACATGCGGAATATAATTCCGCATATACTCCAAAAATGTTGTCAACTTTTGACGCCACTTACGGAAATTACTGTAGATTTTGTAAACGTATTTCATGAAATTACGCAGATGTCTGAAGGTACAAAATCACATGGCGTGTCTCATATAAACATTTCACTTACAATTACCTACAGTACAACCATCTCACTACAGCGAAACAAAAATAGCAGACCACATAATTAACCCTTCCTACGCTGTTGACGGAAATTGTCGTCTGCTGTTTTTCATTTTTGCTTTAATTCTTAACAAAAAGCTGGTTTTGACAGCACATGAGAATCGTCTACACTGGAGACGATTCTCATGTGCTGTCAAAACCAGGTTTTTGTCGAGAAATATTGAAAATAAAACATTTCCAGCAGACGACAACATTTAATTCAGCGTAGTAAGGGTTAAAATCATTTCTAAGCACACATTTATGCTTATGCTTGAAATCAAGCAGTTTGATGTGCCAATCAACCTTTTGATATTGAGCTCACATTTAGAGAATATGCTCAAATATTGTCTCTAATATAACAACAGGCCAAGATTTACATAAACAGAGACAGCTGTGAAAGCATGTGTGTCTGTGATTAAAAAAAAACTTATGAAGCATATTTGACAAATTTGTACTCAAATTCAAGCCATTTAGTTGGCTGAGCCTGAGCATAGTTCAGTCTCACCCAGTCAATCTTGTTGATATTGAGCATACTATTCGAGTATATGCCATGCAGTCTTACAATCACAGAGTCAATAAATGGTGAAAACCCAAGAATACCCATACTTTCTTAGCATGTACTCTATGCTCATGCTCGAAATCACACAGTTTGATTGGTTGAGGCTGAGCTTTGCTCAGACTCAGCCAATCAAACTGTCTGATTTCAAGTTCTAAAATGGGCCATGATTTTGTGATTCTGCAGCCAGGGACATAGTGTTAAGATCGTACTGTAGGTCATTGTCATAGCGACGTGATCGTCTGACACATCTCTCTGGACGTGTCGCTATAGTAATCACTGGAAGCATCTACATAATGTGTTGTGTTGCTTAGCAACGGAATGTATTTACTATAAGCACTGCTATGTGGAATTTCTTCAGAATAACGGTGCGATTTGTCTTTCATCGATGAGACTATAGATTTGCTGCCGTCACCGTATACACAGAGTTTGTCCTTGTGGCAGTCCTGTGGTGATCCAACACTACAGCTTCGCGGTCGACTGACCATCACAGGCAAAAATGTTTTCACTGTCGGTTTGGCTTGCGACATCTTCACGGCTATATTGCCGCTCAATCGCTTCACTGTCACACCGTT
This sequence comes from Conchocele bisecta, assembly GCA_029237695.1. Taxonomy (NCBI): domain Eukaryota; kingdom Metazoa; phylum Mollusca; class Bivalvia; order Lucinida; family Thyasiridae; genus Conchocele; species Conchocele bisecta. The sequence goes on along the minus strand of CM055265.1, from coordinate 50,468,213 downwards.
CAGTTTCTCCTGCGAGGCACTATTGTGGAATGAACGACGATTTAACATTACGGCGAACTTGTCCGCGTGTGACTGAGTCACGGTGTTTTGACAGGATGAAGTGGCAACTTCAAACTCCTCCGTGTCCTCAATAACTACACTCGTAGTGGGTGCATTCAGGCACGGCTGTAAGAGCTCCGAGTTTTTGGTGAGATCATCAATTATATCCTCGATGTCCGGCCGGTCGTTCATGTCCGCTTCCAGGCACGCGAAGATAAAGTTACAACTAGAAACAGAAACACAAAGTAAGAGGTCACCAAATGTATGTAAAGACACTGTATACGTGGTCTTTATTTGAACTTGGTCACCAAGTTCAAATAAAGACCACGTATACAGTGTCTTCACATAAATATCATATTGCATGGTGGTTAAGATGTCAAAAGTCAATTAAATTTCAAAGACCGAATTGACAATTTTCAAGCATTTGTCATGTTTAATACTACTTACATATCAGCAACTGGAAATGTAAGTATTAAAGATCAATAACTTTTTAATATTTTTTGGTGAGTTTTGCCATTTCATATTGATTTTTCTTTTGCAGAAATTTGATGAGAAACAGACACATACAAATATTTTGTTTAAGTACATCAAGTGGAAAACAGTTTTGAAGTTTAACCCTTTCAACACCACAGGCCTGTATAGTGGTAATGGCAAACAGTGCAGATCCAGATGAGCCGGCTCGTTACAAGCCGTCTCATCAGGATCTGCACTTTTTACAAGTAATTTTCATATTTTTGAGAACCTAAATAAAAAAATTTCATAAATAGACTAGTCTGAAAATCATTTTATGATGGGTAAATTGTTGGTTGAAAATTTAACATATCAAAATCCATTTCAGTTACTTAGGGGTGAAAGGGTTAATAGAAGTCAAATGAAAACAGTTATTCCAGGTGTCTACACGAATCAAGTGGAAAAAGTAGGTAACACGACAGTTAATTAATTGAAAAACCTACAGTTCCTCTGAGCAGTTGCGTGGCAGGTTGAGGCGGCCCCCGTTCTTGACGTACTCGAGCACCTGGCTGTTGGAGAGGCCCTGGTAGGGGAAACTGCCAAATGTGACAATCTCATACGTCAGGATCCCGTAACTCCAGATGTCAGACTTCGCATTGAAGAAACCGTCGGAGAGACTTTCCGGTGACATCCATCGCACAGGTAACATACCTGTTATGGGAGAAAATGCCAGAGTTGTCCAGGTATGTGGCTGTGACTGGAGAAATGGGCTTATGAGTTTTGCGACCAGTGTAGATCAAGATCACCTGTGCATCCGCAGTCTGATCAGGATCTACACTGTTCACCATTCCACATATGAAACCCCCATCATTCTTCTAACAATAAATATCTGCACTGTTCTCCGATTTGAAACACCTGGCATGCTACTAGCAAGCAATGTAGATTGTTATCAGGTTACACAAGAGCGCTGTTTGAACCGATGCTAAATTGGTAAATAAATCGCATAAGCCCTCTTTCTCCAATCACATCCACGTATAAGCTCTGATGAAACAGTCCGACTTTCTGGAGACACCAAACACACAGGTAATACACCTGTATTAATTAATTGAATGGGTTTGTATGTCCTTTCACCAGTAAGATAATTTACAGATGGTTGCATGACAGCTGTATATGTAATGGTCTTTAGTGTAAACGTATGTGCGTTTATGTATTTAAAATCATGCCGAATGATTTTGTATGTTTCAACACATTTATCATAAATACATTATTTTGAAATCATTATCAGAAAACTAATTATGGAGATGCAATAAGTTTATATAGCTGTAAGATTTGGGCATGTTTTGTGAAACAGACAGTACATAAGTGGGCATGCGACCGGTGATTACCTCGTTTACTGAAGCGGTAGTAATCAGTATCACAGGTGGGTCGAGTCATCCCGAAGTCGCCAATCTTCACTGTGCCATTAGAGTGTACAAGGCAGTTCCGGCACGCTAAATCCCTGCAAACCATCAACACTATTACAGTAGAACCTCTCTAAACCGGACACGCATGCAGTCTGTGTATCCTTAATTTTATGGGTTTCATTGGTGTATATTTATGATGATAATGTCTATTCAGGTTCGCAAAGCACAGCCGCATACCTTAGCATAGTCATGTCAGATTTACAGTAGAACATCTCTAAACAGGACACACTGTGGACCTCCCAGGGTGTCCGGTTTAGAGAGGTTCGACTGTATAACCATACGTGTCTGTCAGTTCAATAAATTGATTTTTTTTGTCTTTATATCCTGTGTTGATAATGATGGCACATCAGGGCACATCTGATAATGAAATGTTAACAATCAGTCGACAGAAACAAAATAGAGGCCGTTTAAAATCATTAGGAAAATAATTGGCATTCTTGTGTGCTATGTTATTTGCCCACAAGACAAATGTATGTCTAAGAAAGTATTTACTGTATACCAGGCAGTATTTGATTTACAGTGAAACCTCTCCTAACCGGACACACCCTTTCGCTGTAAATCAGGCATATGACAATTCTGATGCATGTGTGTGTGTGTGCTATGCGATAATGACACGGGCATTGTCACCTGAGATACAGGTGTTTTCTTGGGGTCCGGTTTAGAATAGTTCAGCTGTATATACATGTTTATAGGCGGGACAATAAATCCATTGTATTCTCAATATTTTGCCTGTCAGATGGATTCACAGTAATTAAACTATTTAATGGCCTATCAACAGTTAAGGTCATATAAGGCCGAGCCAACGTGTTCAATCCTGTATTTAACCTGCTGCATTGGGGGGGTAAATCCCAAAATCATAACAGAATATGCAATTGCACAGCTCAGCATTGATTGATCAACCATATTAATTTCGAGCATGAACATGGAATAATAATTTAGTAAGTTTTATAATCATGGTCCCTGAATGTTAACATACCTGTGCACATATTTGAGGTCATGTAGATAGCGGAGCCCGTGGCCCACATCCAGGGCCATCTGTGTCAGCTTGTGTGCGTTCACGTCATCTGCCTCCTTCGCGGCCTGACCCACCAAGTTTCGTCGGGACAACAGGTAGGTTTTCAGGTCACCTGTGGGATGGATTCATTGACTGAATGGGGAATTACCTTGTACAGTGGAACCTCTCTAAGCCTGGACACCCAAGGTGTCCTGTTTAAAGATGTTCCACTGTGATCCCGAGGGTGTCCGGTGTAGAGATATTCCACTGTAATTCAGACTTGTGCATTTGTTTTTATGCCCCCGGTGTCAGTAGAGCCAGTGGCATATAGTGTTTGGACTGTGTGTCCATCCGTATGTGTGGCACATTAAGAAGTTCTCTGGAGTTTCCACCCGTGCTGACACTCGTGTGCTGACAGGCCACATTTTCTTGTTTTAACCCTTAGACCCCTACACACAACAATTGTCGTCTGCTGTTGCTTTTATATCTTGCCTTATTTCTCAATAAAAACATGGTTAGACGGCATTTCAGAATCATTTCCAATGGAAATGATTCTGAAATGCTGTCAAAGCATGTTGTAAATTATTCTAAAGTGCTGTCAAAGCATGTTTTTGATGATAAAAATGGAAAATAGAAAATAAACAGCAGACAACAAAAAATAAAGATAGCGGTGTAAAAGAGTTCAACTATAGTTTATTTAATTCAGTTTTGACATGCACATGGATACATACATAGTATTCATGCAAGGAAAGATAAGAAGGATTAGAAAAGAAGCTTTATAAAAAGCTTATTTTGAATTCTTCTCCATATGCATTGTACTTTGCAATCATGAACAGACACTATCAGCAGTGAATCCCATTCAAATTAATCTTACAAAGGTTATATGATGACCGGTTTAGATAGGTTCTACTGTACGTTCATTCAACATGTTACTCAACATCCAGGGACTGAGGAAAATAATTTGAGTTAAATTAAGGTACATGTCCACTCAGTAGGCACAAACTGTTCTTTATATCAGAGACATCATCTGAGACATTTTTTGGCAAAATAAACATTCATTCACCATTACCCCACATATTGATTGGCATTATTATACATTTTATATCAGACGTAAATTTCCACACTGATATCAGGGGCAATAACCGTGTTTCCTTAAAATGTTAACGGACATTTACGATTATATATGTATATCAAACACTCGTAATTTTTAGAACTGGTGGAATAGTGACACAATTATACACTTATTTAATTCCTATAAAGAACATGTTGTGCCGACTGTGTGGGCATGTGCTTTTAACAAGAGTTATTATACAGAAAAACATGTACAGGGAACCAATAATTTGACTTTGAGCTATCAGTCATTTGACTTAAGACAGTTTGAGGTAACGAATGTAGACTGTAGTTAAAAAGACCGCTGAATGCATCAGCTGAGTGCATGTGTGTCACCCTGTCGACGAGTGGCCATTTTTACCCACCATGCAGCAAGAACTCCATGATACAGTCGACCGGTTCCCCGCGTGTACACACCCCCAGCAGCTGCACAATGTTGTGGTTGTGGAACCGCTTCATTAGCTCTGCCTCACTCAGGAAGTCCACCTACAAAAGTCAGCACCTGCATTATAGAACTTTCACATATACGTAACTGGACTGGTCTATCCCATGCTGATGATCAGACTGGTTATTATTATGTTTAATGTGAACTGGAAGTAACCTAATAAACCTAAAATGCCATTTTTACCATTATTTGTTCACCCTTGACCCCTAACGGCAGCATCTGATTGGTGAGTTTCAACAGCAAACTCACTAAGGCTCACCCCAATAAAGCTGTCAATGGCTCAACCAAATATATTCAATGGCACTAACTATGTATTTACTATATACATACAGGCTACTGTAATCCAAGTTGAGCGCGGTTCTGAGTTGAGTACAGGAACAGTTCTACAACCTCGGAGCCCAGTTCTCTATTTATATTTTCCTGTATGGTAGCCCCGACCTTGAGTACGCAAGTGTACGGTGTATAAATGGGGCTAAAACTAAAATTATAGGTGGACCTATAAATTTACAGGTCCACATGTCCACCTGTAAAATTTACTGGTGTAATTTTAATTTTGACACCGATCGTACACTATAACCTTTGGTCCTTTTCACTAGACTTTGTACGAAAAGGTTTGTACGAAGATATTTATGATGTTGCTTCTAACATTGACGTTGTTCACCTATATATATGTTATCATTTTCCACCCAAAAGGTACACATATATAGTTTAATGTGAATAGACCCAATACATTTTTGTCAACATCGACTGTCAGTGACAAAGTTACTGTAAATTAAATTATACACTTACAAACTTCTTAGTCCTACGAAGTTTAGTGAAACTGGCCCCAGTTTTGTATTTACCTTCTCTTGTATGGTAGCCCCGACCTTGAGTGTCTTAACGGCAACAGCCACCCAGCCGTCGTCATCAATCTGGGCCTCGCCCCCATACACCGTGCCAAACGCCCCCTCCCCCAGCTTCCGATTGAGCACCACCTTGTCTCGCGGCACCTCCCACTCGTCAAGGGAGAAACACTGAGAGAAGTCGTTGGTCAGCAGGCCTAGCTCTCGCATCCTCTTATGGGTCGCCTGTACCTTCTTGTCATACCTGTGGATCGTCACAGCGATATTGTGGCAGTGACTGGAGAAATGGGGCTTATGGGATTTGTGACCAGTTTAGCTGCTGATGTTATAGCACTCTCCTGTAGCCTGAGACCGATTGACTGGTATATCGATTGTTATAAGCGATGATGTGTGTTAGGTTGATGGAATAGCGAACAGTGCACAACCAGATCAGACTGTGCGGACACATAGGCTGATCTGGATCTGCACTGATCACAAAACCCATAAGCCCCATTTCTCCAGTCACAGCCACATATATGTTCATCAGGTACTGAGCTTTGCATTGTCCGAATACATACCGACTGACAACAAATTGCCGTATCCTGCATTGACTAGCAACGCATATCTGGGTAACAACAATTTTTTTCTGATGTTCCATTGGAGTCACATGATGTTACCAATGACGCCAGTGTGATCACACATTGTAACAGGTAGGGATACTTTTCAATGAAAACCATGTTAATATGTTTGCCAGTCCTCGAGCATAAAATGCTACCTTATAAATAGAATACCATGCTAGTGTCTTTGGATATCAAGTTCATCAGACTCGGCTCGGGAGCGTAGGAATGTGTTTCATAACCTTGCCTTAGAAACTTCATGTGAAAGGAAACTAACCTGGAGGCCGTTTTACTAAACTTCATACAAATAAAATGTTCGTAAGTGCAAAATTATGATAGTCTGTAAATTTCACATTAGCAATGTTTCTTGTCAACAATTATTCGATTTATATTTATTGAGCATAGGCTGCATATGCAGCCTATGCTCAATAAATGTAAATCAATCAATTGAAATTTCCAGACGATCCTAAATTTGCACTTACAAACATTTTAGTCGTACAAAGCTTAGTGAAACAAGCCCCTGGTATTCTGTGTTATAGATAAGTGACTGGAGAAATGGGGCTTATGACAGCAAGTCTAAATCCCAGTCTGCTAGGCCACTCATTAGCAATCTACAATGTTAGTAAGTAGCCTATATTTAAGTGTGGATATTGGCTCGAAGTTCTTCCATACCCAGACTACTGTATTGCCAACATTGTATTTATTGTCAGCTGGGGATTGACAGTGTTGACCACAGGTGATGGGAACAACCAAACTGATAGTCTGTTGTTACTGGTATAGATATCTATATATATACACCGTTATGTGATTTTTTTTCCCGTCACCTGTGGTGTTAACTATGTTCTAAAGCCGTTTTTGCCAGCTGTTGGCCCAAATGGTGCATACCATATTTATTCTAATAAACGCAAACACAGCTAAAGAGTCTGTTGTAGTGTTCATATGTAATTGTAGCATATAAACTGAGATTTTGGTTTGAAATGACTATAGACCCAATTCTCATGGATTTGTGCCTTCTCATTGATTCATGCCCCTAGAAAACATGTGAATAAGCATATTCTAAGAATACTGTCAATTGGAAATTATTTTAAAAGGGTATTTTAAGTTGATTCCCATATGGTTTTCTAAGTTACAGTTTCATACAATTGTGATTTACCACCTATTTCCTTAATCTGAAGGGGGTCTGTTCGCAAATTATGCATAAAATGTGATATATGTTGATTTCTAGGTGAATCTGGACTTCACCATATTTAAATTGGATGCATCTAGGCAGCAACACTTCTTTATTGTATGAGTGATCAAGGAATGTCACTCAAATGTGCAAAAAGTTGTAGGGCACGAACCTGATGAGAAGTTTCAAGATCAATTAGGTGACGTGGTTGGGTTATTTCTAGGGACTCCAAGACTTGCATAAGCAGCAATTTTGGCGAATTCCTTATGTGCACTCATAGTATGTGTTTGAACTTTATGTTGATGTATACATTTTCAGGAATTAATTAGAATATAACACACAATGTGAATGTATGTGCTTAGGGGCACGAATCCATGAGAAGAGTGACTATATGAATGGTATGGTATGTTTTACTGAAAATATGGGAAGGGACTCTTATTCAATAAAATGATGGTATTAGAAGAGTGAGAGGGAGCTACTATTAGGAAGTATTAGGACAGACACGGTACCTGGCCTTGATGAAGACAAGCACCCCGACCAGGATGAGGATGAAGGTGCCGAGGGCCAGCACATTGGCGATCACTATTGATATCTCACACGACACGTTGAACAGTCTACGGAATGGTTCTATAACGCAGTCCTGTAACTCTGAAATAAGATGGTACCCATATAAACATGTGTGACTTACATTGACCGAATGGCAAAGAGTGAAAAAAACTTATCACAACCAATTTATACCAAAAAGACAGTGATAGCAAAACTCATTTCACAAATTCTGGTATATCTCAACAACTGTAATTTATATCAATTGGTGAGTGCATGATGATAAGTGAATGTGATAACCAAGTTTCATTAACATAAGCAAAGGGGTTGTGCAGAAAAAGATTTGAATGCAATGTGAGAGCATAAAAATGTGGTAAAGTCACTCCGGGCGTAAAAGTAAGTCAAGGACATGGGTTGAGTGATGGAAGCTGGATGTGTTGACCAAATTTTATTAAAAGACGCCAAAGGGCTGTGGAGAAAATGACTTGGAAAAAACATTAAATAGGATTATAGAGCATAATATAAAACTGTCATAAAAAGTAATTCAAGCAACAAATGTTTATCAAAAGAACTGAAAGGTGAGCTAATTGTGGTGAATGATATAAGGAGAATGTGGCCTCGGAATTGATGACAAAATATCCTGTCCATCTAAGAAATTAGTTTGGTGTGGACATGCCATATTTGACTTATATCACATACAAAAGTGACACCATTAGATCAACCAAAATGGTAACTTGGCAACTCTAGATATACATCTCCCCCTGTCCCGGCAACCAACCCACCTGGCTTGCCGTCCGTGGGTTTGAGCCCATCCTGGGTGAGCCAGCGCACGTGGGTGTGGTACATCTCCAGTTTACCCTGGGCGTCACTGGCGGTGGGTACGTAGCGCCCGACAAGCCGCGTCTCGTTAAGGAAGTACTGCACTATACTGATGGTGCCCGGCCGGTCGCCCCCGTTGAAGTGGATGTGACCAGACACACCCTGGAAGCTGGTTCTGTTCACTTCCGATACAAACACCCTGAAACAGGCACAGTTCGGGGATTATTTTCATGCATTGCCGTAATAACAGTGCTCCAGTTAAAGTGCGTAATTTGGAAGTAAATTTCTTATTTCTCAATCAAAAATGGCAAGTTGGGAGTGCTTTAGAATCGTCTCAATGAGACGATTCTAAAGGACTCCCAACTTGCCATTTTTGATGAAGAAATAACAAAATTTCACCCAAAGTTGGTCAAATTACGCACCTTAACTGGAGCTCTGAATAAATCAAACTTCCTACAGCAAATACACTCTGTACATCCATAATCATTAAATTGAATATCAGTATGAAGCAAAAAAAGGGGTTAGCTTTCCAGCAACACTTAAGGTCATGTAGAAAAAGGTTATCCGTTCTGAGTCTCATCCGAAAGATCATGGGACAAAATATGATGAAAGTATTGTTTCCTGCTGAGGGTGCGGATTAAACCTATGACTTCCAGATTTTGAAGTCCAGCTCTACCACACATCAACACATCCCTCAGTATGAAGCACTGAAATGTCTATTGCAGTGGCGTAGCCTCGGTCGGGTGTGAATGCACTGCCTAAAATCTGTCTTAGATACTGAAGAATAATTATTTTATTCTAATTTACCTCTGTGACTTCGATCGTTGATCATTTTATTGTGTGAGATATTGCAGGTAGAACTGCCAACATTACCTAGTGTTGTCTGGTGAGTGTATATTCTCGAGAGCGCCCGGACGTGACTTGAGCAGTCGATCCAGGGCTGTGGCATACACCCACACAGCGTCATACACATACGAGGCAAATGGCGTCCCATCCAGGTCCTGTAATACAGAAGTGGTGTACATGTCAACCTGTGCAATGCTAGCAAAGACATCATCAGATACTTCTGCAATAGTTGGCAGATATATTACTGGATAAATGGAGCTTGTGGCCAGTGTAGCTGTTGATTTAAAAGCTAATGCTAGTGAAACATAAACTTGAGTCCATATATAGTGACCTCGAAATTGGATATTGGGACATGAAACACCTGGGCTGATGACCTATCGATGTCTGGGCCCAGCACATGCAGAGATACCGAAAACAATGGCACATATGCCTCTCCCTCATTGTAAAAATGGGCAAACAGACAAATGTGGCTGTGACTGGAGAAATGGTACAAACCACTTACAGCTTTGCCGACCCTGCGGGCGTACATGCGTTTGTACTGGCCGATAGTGATGCCGCCAATGACGTTGGTGTCGTCGGGGTCGGAGAAGGTCTTCTGCAGGATGAAGTGGCCGTTGACGGCGTACTCCATGTTGGCTGTGGTGCAGGGGATCGACTCCTGGGGCCGGTCATCCCCGGGGCTCGGCGCGCTGTTGTAGTAGTCCACATCCCACCACTCCTTCGAGTACCAGGACGGCAGGAACCACACATAGCCTTCCCGCGCCGTCATCCGCTGGGGGATATTTCAAATGAAATGAATGGGGTTTAACGCAGAGGCGGATTCAGGGGGGGGGGGGCTATATTATACGAAATATTGTTTTACACATAGATTGTATGGACTGTTATGATCTTCAAATATATGAAAAAAATGCAGCAGAATGCAGGAAATGGCTTCCTCAATTCAAAAAATTTACGTGGGGGCATGTCCCCGGACCCCCCAAGCCAACTCCCTCGCTCGCTCCCTCGACGAATGAGCATACCTCGTTCAAGTTCCATGTGGCCCCCCCTTGGTGAAATCCTGGATCCGCCACTGGATCCGTCCCAGCAACAGCTATGGTTATATAGGGATGGGGGGACAACAGTTTATAAATCTTATCCGACAGACCAGTGGGATGGAAATATTATGAAAGTAATTTTCATGCCCTGGTGTAGGTTTTGAATTCACAATCTTCAGTATAAAGTCCTGGGGACCGGTTCACTAAACTTTGTACGACTAAAATGTTCGTAAGTGCAAAATTGTGATGTAAATTTCACATTAACAATGCTTCTTTGTAAACAATTATTGGATTTAAATTTATTGAGCCTATGCTCAATAAATGTAAATCCATCAATTGAAATTTCCAGATGATGCTAAATTTGCACTTACAAACATTTTAGTTGTACGAAGTTTAGTGAAATGGGCCCCTGTATTTTATCCCTGAGCCACAGCCTAACACTTGAATATTTGAAGATCGTGCATTGGTCACATGTGGCTGTGACTGGAGAAATGGGGCTTATGGGATTTGTGGATATTCAAACTTCTGTAGCAGATTTCACCAACATTGCAAAGTACATGTATACTTATCTAGCAAAGTATACTTTGAGGGAGAAATTTTCAATTTAAGGATAAATTTATTAATTTTTATTATACTGAATTTATTACATTATCACAGCCATTTTGGCTGTGATAATGCAATAAATTCAGTATAATAATGCTGCATACTTTTAATCATCAAATATATGCAGTCGTTAGTTCTATATGAAATAATGTATTTTGGGAAAAATAAATGATTACTCCCTCAAAGTATACTTTGCTAGAAAAGTATACTTTGAAATGTTGATGAAATCGGCTACAGATCTTCTAGAAGCTTCATAAGTATCAAAACTATAAGTTAGCAGCAGTATGGGTGCTAAATTGATGGAATGGCGAACAGTGCAGATCCTGATCAGACTGCGGAAGCACAGGCTGATCTGGATGTACACTGGTCACAGAACGTGTCAGCCCCATTTCTCCAGTCACAGCCACAAATGCAGACTGACCAAATAACAAAATGCGCTGTACGAGACATTAATGCTGATATAATCCAAAATCAAAAATACTTTCACTGATGTTTCATTGGTCGAACTACGTAACATTACATTTAATACCAAATGACATTTGTGTGATGATGGAATGAAAACAAGTCAGTGTTCATTTTAACGAAAATCACATGATATGTCCTACTTCTGTACATACATGTTACCTGATAAATAGAATATTATTCTAGTATTATTTGATAGCAAGTTTATCAGGATCGGCTCGATAACGGTAGGAATTCATCACCTTGCCTCGGAATTCTTACGCATTTCCAAGCCATGCCTGATAAACTTAAACAAAAGTCAATATCCTGACATTCTCTGCAGTGTATCAAAACAAAATTGTGGACCTAATTAAAAATAGCTATACAAATATAGAAACTATTGATTCTTTACACCAATTTCAACAAAAACAAAAGACTCCCAAATGCCCCGCCCATTTACAGTCAAACCTCTCTAAAACAGACACAAAATTATGATGAATGTGTTTACTTTATGACTTTCAACTTAAGTTTTCTCTAATTTTCCTATCGTCCCGGATTGAAAACAATACACACATGTACTTGAAGTGCTCATATACCTGAATTACAGTGGAATCTCTCTAAACCTGTCCGGTTTAGAGAGGTTCCACTGTATTTTCAAATTTGTATGATCTGTTAATTAATTGTTCAGAACCTAAGAATAAATTTATGATTCACAAATCAAGACACACCTGTCTCCAAGCCTCACACATGACTGCCCTGGCCGCAAACACGAAGAAATCAGCAATGATGACGCGTACGTTCTGAGCGCGGAGGTCGGCGAATATCTGCGAGACGTCGAGTGAGCTTGCGTGACGGACGATGTTACGCTTCACCACGACGGAGATCCCCGACAGCTGGAGGTGGTCCTGCAGCAGGAGATGGTAGTCGGGGAACTCCTGCCCGCCCTCCGAGATTGCCCCCACCTGCCGCCACTCCATTGCCTTGAAAAACTTCTCATACACGTACCTGTGGAAATATCCATGTGTCACAGTTAGTATGTAGATCACTGTGGAAAGGGTGTTAGCTCAGTCTTTAGGGTGAATCAGAGGTCCCGGGTTCGAGTCCTGTAGCCTATTTCACCAACATTGAAAAGTATACTTATCTAGTATACTTTGAGGGAGAAATTTTCAGTTTAAGAATAAATGTATTACTTTTTATTATACTGAATTTATTACATTATCACAGCCATTTTGGCTGTGATAATGTAATAATGTAATAAATTCAGTATAATAATTTTGCATACTTTTAATCATCAAATATATGCAGTCGTTAGTTCTATATGAAATAATTTGTTTCGGGAAATGAAATCGGCTACTGGGCCGGGTGTGCACTTTTTTCGGCATGTGATAGATGGTACAGTAGAACCTGTTAAATTATATATCTATGGGTTTCCCTGTAACTTATCCCTTATTATACCATCTAATCATGATTGCAAAGCTTGCCGACCAAAGATGGCTTAATTACAGTGAAACATCTCTAAATGATACCTCCAGTTTAGGGAGCTTCCACTACAGTTTTACCATTTCAACACTAAATGGACCACTGGCTGAGAAAAATGGACCTTAAACATCCTCTACTTGTTCAGTCGTATAGTAGGATTAAGGTCTACTGGTAATTGATTTACTGTCGACATTAAAACAACTTCTTTATCTGCATGGCCAACAGAATAGGTTCTAACTGAATGGGGCTACGCTGGTCACAAATGTTTGTATCATTCCTCTTCCTAGTGCTCATTATACTCTCAGAAGACATGACAAGTGAACATTTTAATTGATGCAAAATTGGAAAAATTCTAGTAGGTCCCTTCCAATACTACATAAAGTCAACATGTGAAAACACTGCAGATCCAGATGAGCCGTATCCTAATGAGACATCTCATCAGGATTTGCAGCATTTGTCAGTATTATGCAATATTATCATGAAACACCGTGGCTTTGATAGTATAACCAAAAAAAACTTTAACCTGGATGCACGTATGTACGGACGTATGTATGTACACCAATGTGCCGTTGGATATTTAGGGATATTTATGTGCCAGCATGTGGCTAGCCGAACCAATAAAAAAGCTGAGAATCATGTAAACCACTGTGACCTGAGTGACCTTCCTCTGACCCGAGTGACCTTCATATGACATGAGTAACCTTCTTGTGACCTTAGTGACCTTCATATGACATGAGTGACCTTCATGTAACCTGAGTGACCTACTTGTGATGGTCCACCTGTGGAATGGTGCGGTAGAAGTACGGGTACTTCTGTCTGTCAGACAGGGAGGACGCCTCCGCTCCATAGCTCACGACCAGCATGTTGAAGTGGCGCGACAGGGCAGCGATTGGTTCGGCCTCGTCTGAACATCCCGGCCCTGAAATTGGTTATTATTGATAGTGTCTTCATGTCCGTTCTAAAGCAAATCATATGCAAGAAATACTGAAAATAATAATAAAATATAATTCAGTATTGCATGGTAGCATTTAAAGGGCCTCTGTCACACAAGTAATGTAGGTTTTAATTTAAATTAGCTTGGATTATGCAGCACTTACTGTGACGTCATATACGACTCATAAATATTTAGTTTTAGGCCATAAAAAAAGTACTTTGGTTCTCAGATATCGCCACGTCACAATAATCCCTGCGCTTTGAGCGTTTTATCGTCATTGAGAAATAAAATTGTACTGTAAAAAAATCTACCATGCAAAAATATGTTAATGCAATCATGTCCGATGAAAATCTGGTGATTTTTCATGTCTAAATAGGTTATAGTAACTTTATAGATCATATATGCATCTGGCAATTTGAAAAAAATCAGAGACGAACATCTCAAACACAAAAAAAGGTATTAAAAAAATCCGCCCTCCTGCGTCACATTTCGCAAGCCCCGTACCAAAGTACATTTTTATGGCTTATTTATATTAATTATATTTTTAAAATTCTTAATTGTCTTAATTAATTTCATAATTATATTGATCATGTATACAGGAATACACATTAAACAGAAAAAAACAACATTTTTATTCACAATAAAATTGATTTTAATGGAAAAACAAATATCGACAGACGGACGACAGACAGTCCGAATGGACAGGGTGGCGACTATATACACCCCATTGTTTTGAGAGGGTAGGTACATAATATAGGAATGAATGGCCTTTTTGTGAAATTTATCGGGGTATAAACTTGGAAAAATCTCATTATTTTGTTCATTCCTCGATAAAGGTATATGTTGTTACCACTCATTTGAACCGTCTCGTTGAGACGGTTCAAATGAGTGGTAACAACACATACTTTCGATAGGAAATAAAGAAAATCAGATTTTTTCTCTCAAAAGGTTCATTATAGGAATGAATGGCCTTTTTGTGGAATTTATCGGGGTATAAACTTGGAAAAGTCGTGGGAATACTGGACGAAGGCCGGAAGGCCTCGTCCAGTATTCCCGCGACTTTTCCAAGTTTATATCCCCGATAAATTCAACAAAAAGGCCATTCATTCCTTATAATTCCAGCATTTGAAATAAATTCATCAAGAAAGTGTGTTTATTTTCCGTTTTCTTAAGAATTATTTTAACTGCGCCTCACGGTTACGGAAAGTAGTTCGGCGTGGGAGTTTACTGGGATATAAATTTTGGACAGAGACTTGCTACGAGCCAATCAAATGTTAGGGAATTGTGTAAATATTTTTGTGCTGGAATTATTAAACTAACAGTACAATTACCTAGCACCCCGGCTATGGGTAAGGAGCTGTTCGTGATGTATTTAATGAAAGCCTTCATGGAAACGTCGGGCAGACACTCGCTGTTGCTGACAATCAAGTCGAGACTGTGTTCCGGCAGAATGTGCGGGTCCTTGTTGACTAGATCTAGGGCCAGCTCCCCACCTTCAACACATACACCGGGAAATACAGTACTTGTTTGCATGTGTATATAAATGTGACTATAACTAGAGTATAGGTACTGTAGCCGATTTCATCAAAATTGCAAAGTATACTTATCTAGTATACATTGAGGGAGTAATCATTTATTTTTCCCGAAATGCATTATTTCATATAGAACTAATGACTGCATATATTTGATGATTAAAAGTATGTAGAATTATAAAACTGAATTTATTACATTATCACAGCCAAAATGGCTGTGATAATGTAATAAATTCAGTATAACAAGAATTCCGCGGAATCAAATGTCTCGCCTTGTCCCGCCGCCTTGACCTCGAGCCTGGGCCAGAAGGCAATTTTCACTGGCCCGAACATATTATACAATTATTGACTAGTGAGCCATAGAATATCAGATTATATTCTATGGCTCACTAGTCAATAATTGTTTTAGTATATGATAATAGTCGGCACTTACGACCTTATGCTACTAGACAAAAATGGAAACAGAATTTGAAGAAAAAAACAAGAAACGAGTCCACTTTTTGTAGACTAGATGGCCGTGGCCTGCATGTCGCGCCTCAGGGCGAGGCATGGACACTAAAAAAAGAGATATAGTAGATGGAAAAACTTTAACCGGACACACGGACGGACGGACGGACGGACGGACGGACGGACGGACGGACGGACGGACGTATGCCAAAATGCCGACTATTATCGCGCTTTCCGCAAGCGGGCGCGACAATGATGATAAACACCCATGTGAAGTATGAAGGTAATGGGTGAAGCAGTTGCAGAGATATAGTACACAAAAAAATCAAAGTCATTTGACCTTGACATTGGGCACAGGGGCCGCACGGTTGGGGGGTAGAATGAAAATATGGATGATGATAAACACCCATGTAAAGTTTCAAGGTAATGGGCAAAGCAGTTGCAGAGATATAGTATAACGAAAAAGTTTAATAAAAAAACTTTAACCAGACGTACGTTAAAAAGTTAACGTTGAAAATGGCTAAGTGAATTACGTAGAAATAATAGGTGAAGGTAAAAAAAATGGTCACATATTGGATAGTTGTATGTGGTGGGCACCCCTTGGTTATGAAGCTGTGAAAGTTTGGTAGTCCTAGGTGGTACAGTACCAAAGAAATGGACTTAAACACGAAAACTTAACATTGTAAACGCGAAAAGTTAACATTGACTGCGCGGAAAAAATGGGTCAAGTTCAAAAAGGTAACATGTTGGATAGTGATATGTGATGGGCACCCCTTGGTTATGAAGCTGTGAAAGTTTGTTGGTCCTATGTGTTACAGTAACAAAGAAATGGACTGAAAGACGAAAACTTAACATTGATTGTGGACGCCGCCCGCCCGCCCGGCTTTCGCCAATCCAATAGCGTGGATTTTTCCCCAAAAAAACCTGGCTAAAAATGGAAAAAATGTTTAAAAAAAAGTTTAAAATGATTTTTTTTCCAAAAAAAACCTGGCTAAAAATGGAAAAAAAGTAAAAAAACCTGGCTAAAAATGGAAAAAAAGTTTAAAAAAAAAAAGTTTAAAAATTAAGAAAAAAATAATGCTCGGTACTGGAGCCCAGAAATTTTATAATAGTCCTATATTTATCTACATATCATATCTGCACAGGTCCACATATTGCCACAATATCAATTGTCAACACAGTTTACGGAAATGTAATACCCAGGTATAATAATTTACCTGTATAAATTACCTGTAATAATTTAGCTGGACATTTAGTGGTCAAGCTGGAAATTTGCACATGCTTGCACATGCAGAAGTGTTCAACTGGAGAAGGCTATTGTTCTCTCTACAGGTAAGGTGTACAGAGCGCACGAGAAAACGGGTCTTCATGCATTAATGTTCAGTTTGTAGCATAGAAAGAAATACAGAGTTTGACCTTGACCCTGGAGCCCGGAATTTTTTTTAATAGTCCTATGTTCATCTACATATCATAGTAAAGGTATGTATAAAGTTTGATGACTGTAGCTGATAAGGTGTTGAAGTACCGGTAATGACCGTAACACGAAAAGTTAACATTGAATGATGACGACGACGCCGCCGACAACGCCGCCGCCGCCGCCGCCGACGACGACGACGGAAAAGCAAAACCTATGTCTTGCTTTCCGCTTCGCGGGCGAGACAATCAAAATTAATAAATTTATCCTTAAATTGAAAATTTCTCCCTCAAAGTATACTTTGCTAGATAAGTATACTTTGCAATGTTGGTGACATAGGCTACCGGTACAGGTCAGTTAGCACACTCCTGCAGCCTGATAAGGATGTATACTCTTTTAGAAGCATAACAAGTGTTTTACTATTATAAAGTGTGTGGATATGCAGGCGGGTGTGCCTCTATATCTGTCACAACCCCGATTCTCCAATCACATATCAATCACAGAAATGTATAGATAGATTTTTACTCTACATCTACATAACAGATACGTGACCAAAAATGACAAATACCCAAGTGAATAGTGAGCAGCGTAAACCCTGATGCTGATACACTGTATAATGGTAAGTATTAAGAGACTACTTTGAGATTCATTAGCTGGACATGGAACCCTCAGCTGACTTCAGTGGTGCAATGCAAATACATATAAATGACATTTGGTTCAATAGAAGCAATATTAATTTGGGCAAGAAATGCGCATAACATAATGATAAAGTATGGTATAAAACATATACTTGCAGGGGTGCCGGAAGCATCATAAGATTGGTCCGGGCGAATCTACTGGGTGCCCCCGCTACCCACCGAAAGTGTATGTTGTTACCACTCAGTTGAACCGTCTCGCCGAGACGGTTCAACTGAGTGGTAACAACATACACTTTTGATGCGAAATGAGAAAAAATGCAGAAAAATATTTACATTCCGTTTTTGTTTTATACATGAATTACAAATATGTAAAAATTATTGATGCGGCCACTGCCAGAGTGTCCAAGTATCAAAGCAATCCTTTGAGTAATATTGAAAATATTACATGTTGGAGAAACTCTTACAAACATTTTGACGTAACAAAATGGCTAAGTGTTTCAGCGACATTTCGAACGTGACAAAGGTCAAGGTCATGTTATGGCTATGGATGTACAGAACCTGAAGAGCAACACAATATGCCCCCTTGCTATCACATAATAAACTTCAACAGGACTACAACAGGATATCAAAAACACTAGTCAGTCCCCAATTATAAACATTTGAGCACATTCTATAAAGTTATACAATGTATTTAAAATCAGGCAGCTTGATTGGTCGAGACTGAGCTATATTTTATTTATGCATATACACTACATACACTATATTGACTTACCTTGCACCAGCCCGGGCTCCATCCAAAAGTTCCCCGTCACAGGGAACAGCCCACCCAGGTAAATCTTTGTTTTATTTGACAAATTCTCCGGGAGCCATTTCCTCCACACCCGGGCATTATCTCTCACCCAAGAGCAGGCTATCTCCTCAGCTGTGGAGAACGCCCGGAACATCTGGATCAGCTTTGTATACTTATCCTGATGGAACGTCATTTTGGATATCACATGGTATGCTTCAGGAATGCTGGTTTTTACCTTCGACCAGACCACTTTCGTGAACTGACTAAGCCCGAAATCACAGTCGGCAGGTAAGTGTATGAGATCATCTTCGCACAGAGGGAATTTTATCCGTGTGAATAGTTTATCAGCCGTTAACTGGTTC
The DNA here is from genome assembly GCA_029237695.1 of Conchocele bisecta. NCBI lineage: Eukaryota > Metazoa > Mollusca > Bivalvia > Lucinida > Thyasiridae > Conchocele > Conchocele bisecta. The sequence goes on along the minus strand of CM055265.1, from coordinate 50,449,224 downwards.
GGTTGCCAGCTGAAAAATAGCACAGGGAGTTTCTGGGCAATACGAGAATGGACAAATGCCTGTAGGTTTGGGCCAATCCACGCAATGTTCACCGGGAGGTTCAGGTTATGTACTTGAGCTTTTAACACGCCGATATCCATGTCGGGATAGCTGGACAATAGAGTGGCGCATGTGTACATGTTGGTTGGGCTACACTTTGGTCCGTAGTAGATACCCTCCCCACAGTCGGCGGAGTTGCAGTAGTATTTATGGTTCGGATCGCCGGTATGAGTGAGATTCTTGATATGGTTGATTTGTACGGCGAGCGAGAATTTGCGGATGACTTCAGGTAGGAAGAGCGCCCGCCAGTGGTCAGCGATGATGTTGTCCTTCCATAGACCATCCACAGTCGATGACGGCATAAACCAACCCAACCTGCAACAATGTACAACAGTCTGTGTATGTGTATAATTGTGGCTGTGCCTGGAGAAATGGGGATTATTGGATTTATAATTCCAGCACAAAAATATTTACACAATTCCCTAACATTTGATTGGCCCATAGCAAGTCTCTGTCCAAAATTTATATCCCAGTAAACTACTACGCCTAACTACTTTCCGTAACCGTGAGGCGCAGTTAAAATAATTCTTAAGAAAACGGAAAATAAACACATTTTCTTGATAAATTTATTTCAAATGCTGGAATTATAAGGAATTAATGGCCTTTTTGTTGAATTTATCGGGGATATAAACTTGCACAGCACAGGCTGATCTGGATCCACACTGGACGCAGAACCAATAAGTCCCTTTTCTTCAGTCACAGCCAAAATTGATTGATTGGGGTTTTACGTCCGTTCAACATCAAGGTCATTCGTGTCTGTGACTGGAGAAATAGGGCTTATGGGATTTGTGTCCAGTGTAGCTCCTGAACAAATAGCAGACTCTTGTGGCCTGATAACGATCTATATCGTTTTTTAGAAGCAGTGCAGATTCTCATAATTCTTAAATGTTGCTAAAATTTAATATAATTGAAAAAAATATTGTTTTTGCATTGTTTATATAGCCATAAAATTTGGGCAGGTTTCATGAAACAGACAGGAGTCCCAGGTGTAAACCCCAGTAAGATTCACAGTTAACCCTTAGACCGCTACTCACAACAATTGTCGTCTGCTGTTGCTTTGATATCTTGCCTTATTTCTAAATAAAAACATGGTTTGACAGCACATTTCCAATGGAAATTATTCTGAAGTGCTGTCAAAGCATGTTGTAAATTATTCTAAAGTCCTGTCAAAGCATGTTTTTGATGATAAAAATGGAAAATAGAAAATAAACAGCAGACGACAAAAAATATATTGGTCTAAGGGTTAAGATATGAATCCTGAAGGATGGTTTCATCTTTACTTTATGCTTGCCCTCCCTGCCGTTATGTGACATTTTGCCAGGATCTGCAATTGTTGCAATGTTGCAAGGTCTCTATCCTCCAACAGTCTCTCATATATAAAACTCATTTTTCATATGCTAGGTGTGCGCTAGCAGGTTAGAAGCTAGACAGGCCATAAATCAGCTACCGGTTGACTAAAGGACCTTGCGATGTTTGTCACCAAAGTAGTACCAGATCACACTGCGTATCCATGCAGTCTGATCAGAGCCTACATTCTCCATTGCTAAATGCCATTATGAAATTTTGCAAGTGCTGTAAGGTCAGTTTCCCCGACCAGTTGCCTAAAATACTGTGAATAAACGGGTTGCCCCATACCTCAAGTGAGTCAGCGAAAGTGAATGGGTTTAGTGTCCCAGCAACAGCTAAGGTCATAAAGAGACGGGATCACAGTTTAAAGTCTCATCTGCCAGACCGGTGGGATGGCATTACTATGTAAGTATTTTCACGCCTAGGGTGAGGATCGAACTCACAACCTGCAGTATTGAAGTCTAATGTCATATCCCCTAGGTCACGGCCCATCCCCGAGTAACAGCGAGACAAGTGTGAGGACTGGTATACATGTACCTGCCAAAGGGCCCGAGTGTCATTATGCCATATCCCTAGGCCACGGCCCATCCCCGAGTAACAGCGAGACAAGTGTGAGGACAAGTATACCTGCCAAAGGGCCCAAGTAACAGTGAGACAAGTGTGAGGACTGGTATACCTGCCAAAGGGCCCGAGTGGTCCGAGGTCGAGCACGTTTCCCTTCTTGGTCCAGGGTGTCCGGCTGAATCCTGCCATCATCCAGACCTCCAGGTTCACCATGGTCTGTGGCAGGGTTGGGGCCACGTCACCACAGCTGAAATATAGGAGATACAGTCGAACATCTCAAAACCGGACACAGAGAAATGTTAGCTCAATTCTGATCGGGTTTATTGCCATTTATTTCCGGTGATAATGTCTGTTCGTGGTCGCAAAGGACCCACGCATCTCTTGAGGTCATCATCTGTATATTTTAAAGTGGAACCTCTCTAAACCGGACACCCTGGGTACCACCCAGGGTGTCCGGTTTAGAGAAGTTCTACTGTATAATATACAGTTCCAGCGATATCAAGCTACTGATAATACAAGAACACAGTGATAGTGGGGATTCTGGAATGGTGATTATAAACTTTTCTGAACAAGTTCTTCAGTCTGATGCTCTAAATCAGGGAGCTTGACCACAATCAAACTTCGAGATTTTGAGTATGAATGTGGAGAACATGGGCAGAAAGTTTTATAACTTGGGCTCTGGAATAATTGTTCTACTTATAACACAGAAGAACAGGCGTAGTGAACATTCAGGAACTTTGAATATAAAATGTCTGAGCATGTACTAAGTTATCTACTCTATATCAGACGTTCCATTATCAAATATGGGTATAAAGACTATGAAATACAGTATGCTGGCTTGGATTTGATTTTATTTATTGCTACAGTCATTTAAAACCGGGTTCGATCCCGCATGTAACCTGCTGCGTTGGGGAGAAAATCCCAAAATCAGAATGGAATATTTACATAATATATTCAGCCCTGAAATTAGAATAACCTGACCAGGTGCCAGGTCCATATAACACCAAAGTCACTTGGCCCCTTCCCCTATAAGTAATAGGATTAGGAATAATCATATTACTCACACAAGGGGTATAACCAGATTAAACCCTCACATACAAGAATGCCAAAGACATACATGAGGGCCAAACCAGTAGCCGATTTCACCAACATTGCAAATTATACTTATCTAGCAAAGTATACTTTGAGGGAGTAATCATTTATTTTTTCCCGAAATGCATTATTTCATATAGAACTAACGACTGCATGTATTTGATGATTAAAAGTATGCAGAATTATCATACTGAATTTATTACATTATCACAGCCAAAATGGCTGTGATAATGTAATAAATTCAGTATAATAAAAATTAATAAATTTATCCTTAAATTGAAAATTTCTCCCTCAAAGTATACTTTGCAATGTTGGTGAAATAGCTAGGCTACAGGTCTCAGTTCGGGATACCGGTAAGGATGAATCCTAATCGTTAAATTAACCGTTGCATGCTCCCACCTGCCACCTATGCTGGCTTGGGTGACTATCGATTCTCAAGCATGCCGGAACAAGTACAACGTTTGAGAATAGGCTCAGATAGTTTCATAATCACGGGTCCGGATAACAATGCTGTAGCCTATTTCATCAACATGGCAAAGTATACTTATCTAGCAAAGTATACTTTGAGGGAGAAATTTTCAATTTAAAGGTACATACCCACTCAGTAGGCACAAAATGTTCTTTATATCAGAGACATCATCTGATACATTTTCTGGCAAAATAAACAGTCATTTACCATTACCCCATGTATTAATTTGCATTATTATACATTTTATATCAAACATAAATTTCCACACTGATATCAGGGGCGATAACCATGTTTCTTTAAAATGTTAACGGACATTGCTATTTATTATATGTATTTATTTTTTGATGCTCAATGATCATACTTTATAATCTGTCGAAAATATTATTTTTTCAGGTGACGTATTTAATTAGTATAAATAATTAAAAAATGTCATGCCTCATTTGCATATGAAAATAGCCTGATACCACCGCGCGTCACTATCAGCAAAATAAATATTACTAAATGATTATATCTGTATAGCGGGCACTCGTAATGTTTAGAACTCGTGGAATAGTGACACACTTATACACTTATTTAATTCCTATAAAGAACAGTTTGTGTCTACTGAGTGGGCATGTACCTTTAAGGATAAACTTATTAATTTTTATTATACTGAATATATTACATTATCACAGCCATTTTGGCTGTGATAATTTAATAAATTCAGTATAATAATTCTGCATACTTTTAATCATCAAATATATACTGTCGTTATAGTTCTATACGACATAATGCATTTCGGGAAAAATAAATGATTACTCCCACAAAGTATACTTTGATAGATAAGTATACTTTGCAATTTTGATGAAATCAACTACTGGTCACGTTGTGAGAACGTAACTCTCATTTATAGTACCCTCATATCACCTTGAGATAGAATGTAATAGTCCAAAAGAGGTACGTATATAGCATCCATGAGCATCCACAGGCGCGGATCCAGGATTTGGGTTGGGTTGGGGGGGGGGGGCCGTAACTATTTTGCAATACTTGACTATATTATCTAACGCGCTAGGGGGGTCCAGGAAATTTTTTGAAATCAACATCGCATTTCCTGCGTTCTGGCGCATTTTGGAGCAAAAAAACCCCAATAAACAATAAATTCACAACGCGAACGTAGAAACGTGCCTTGTAACTTGTAAACAATCTTTACTCTGCGAATTTTAGGGGGGGCGCGCGCCGGGTCCGCCCCCCCCTGAATCCGCCCTTGATCCACGTGTCTAATGACAAATTTGTCAGTATAAGCAAGGGCCAAATTTTCTATGGTTAGTAGGGGTCATAGATTTGTAATTATCATAGGACCAACAGAGAAATGCATGCGTGAAATATCAACAAACTCTGTCAAAGGAGACAGTTAGAAGAAATGTATGCGCTGTATTAACTCATTAAAGTATAAGAATAAAATAACTTTGGTTAAAAAAAATCACATTATTTTGTTTATTTCTCCCACTGTGTTGAAGTAATCATTCAAGGGATATAGAAGTTACAACAGAATTTCGAAACTCCGGAGAACTTCTTAATATGCCGGACACACGGACGGACACACGGACACACAGTCCAAACACTAAAAATGGATTATACAATTGTCTAATCACATACTGGCCTCAAAATTAGAACTTAGGCCTAAAGAAAATATGTTTGTTAACCGGTTATCCGACCCTACCTAGATAGATATTCCTGCCGACCCTAAACTTTTTAATAATAATAAAATAATAATAATAATAATAAAATAAAAATATTGAAATAATAATAATAATAAATACAAAAATCAAATAAAAATCACTGACATCGTCCATATACAAAAAAAGTGTTTGTGTGTGGATTTTACTATATCGCTAATTAGCCATGACATGCACTACTCTAAATTGGGCGTGCATCTGATGTCGATAGAAGACAAAAAGTTTGTACAAAATAAAAACTACCTACCTACCTACCTATTATTTTTGTGTGCGTAATAGGAAACAAACAATTTTGTTTTTGGCCTTGAGGAGTTTGATTGTCGAGGTTGAGCAGGGTACAAATTATGAAAACATACTCAGAGAGTTTTATAACCATTGGGCACAGGTCTCAAGTGCAATATAATTTACAAATAAAACTTGCAATGTCTGTAAAATTATTTGTAAGAATACTATATGCATGTTATAATAATTTTGGTACCTGTGTTCTACCCTATTAAACGTCTCGCATTGATTTGTCACTGCAAAAATCAATGTCAGCAAAGTTTTCTAACAATGAACCTTTCAGGTGCACAATATAAACTACAGCTGCAATTTAGATGTGAAAAGTGATAATGTATTTAGTATAGAGCACAAGTATATGACAAATCAACCTTATACTAGTCCATAAACAACCTGTAAACCCTTAGACCGCTACTCACAACAATTTTCGTCTGCTGTTGCTTTAATATATTGCCTTATTTCTCAATAAAAACATGGTTTGACAACACTTTAGAATCATTTCCAATGGAAATGATTCTAAAGTGCTATCAAAGCATGTTGTAATCATATACTTTCGAAGAGGAATGAGAAAAATATTACAAAAACTATTTTTAAATTTTCTGACCCATATATAGAGGATCTTACATGAGGGATGATATAGTAAGATATTTTTAAAATATATATGTAAATGTTCGTAAGTTAATAATCAAATTTACAGACTATCATAATTTTGCGCTTTAATACAAACATTTTAGTCATACAAAGTTTAGTGAAATGGCTCCCTGGTCTCCAGTCGGAATTCCGGTAAGGATGAACCCTGATCGTTAAATTACCCATCGCATACTCCCACCTGCCACCCACTTATTACACTAGAGTATTACCATTTTATTACACCATGTTATTACACTGTGAATGTCTATTGTATGCAATAAAGTGGTATTCTACATGCAATGGGTTAATGAACTGGAAAGACAGTTGGTAACGAGATAGTAAGACCGTAGTACACAGCTTACACGTGGTACACAACAAAGTGATCGGAAATGTGAAATATGTCAGTCAAATGGGAAGCATGTCATTATATTTTATAACCTTTATTTTCTATTTTCCATTTTTATCATCAAAAACATGGTTTGACAGCACTTTAGAATAATTTACAACATGCTTTGACAGCACTTCAGAATCATTTCCATTGGAAATGATTCTGAAGTGCTGTCAAACCATGTTTTTATTGAGAAATAAGGCAAAATATAAAAGCAACAACAGACGACAATTGTTGTGTGTAGCGGTCTATGGGTTAAAAATAAAAAAAATCAAATGACAAAAGTAAGTCCGGTATGTATTAACGCAATCTTAACTAATGTAAGCATTTCACCATGACAGACCACAATTAATGTTGGTGTTTGTAAACAGTGTAGATCCAGATGAACTGGTTTAGTTATGAGCCGTCTCATTACATGACATGTAATTTAATACATGTACTGGTATCAACAAAGTTTTAGTTTTATTTAAATTACCATTCTCGGCAGTGACTTCTATTTTCTGCTGAAATATGTTTTAATGACAAAAATAAAAATGTTTTCTTTGCTTATTTCCCTTTCACCTCTACTGGAGTGGATTCGGATATGTTAATTTTCCAACCAATCTAATCGTCACAAAATGCTTTTCAGACTAGTCCAATTATAAAAAGGGGGTGTTTTTTTCGCTCAAAAATATTAAAATTACTTGCAAAAAGTACAGATCCTGAGTACGAGCCGGCTCATCTGGATCTACACAGGCCCGTAGCCAGATCTGTTTGAAGGGGGGGTCGTTTCGAAGGCCCAAGGGGCCTGAGGTATCTAGGGGGGTCTAAAAAAGTGGACCTCGAGGCTAAATAAGTGGACCTCGAGGCTGGGCGGGGGGGTCATCCGACCGCTCCGACCCCCCCTGGCTACGGGCCTGCTACATTGTTAGCAAACACAGTTATAGGGGGCTGTAGTTGAAAGGGTTAAAATTACCAACTAGGAAGTGACTCGGAGTTATTCAATAAAGGCGGCGATGTAGCCAAATCCATATAGCACAGGTGAAAGATGCGTAGCATTGCCAAATAGTGAATAAAACACAAAATATGTTAACCCTTAGACCGCTACTCACAACAATTGTTGTCTGCTGTTGCTGTTATATCTTGCCTTATTTCTCAATAAAAACATGGTTTGACAGCACTTCAGAATCATTTCCAATGCGGAAATAATTCTGAAGTACTGTCAAAACATGTTGTAAATTATTCTAAAGTGCTGTCAAAGCATGTTTTTGATGATAAAAATGGAAAATAGAAAATAAACAGAAGACGACAAAAAAAATAAGATAGCGATGTAAGGAAAATTTAACAATCAGCCTTCTTTTTATTTCGTGAAATTCGGTGAAATATTCATTTTGTTACGGGAATTAATTTGTCTATGGGAATTTAACATGGGGGAAAAGGAGGTGGAGGAGCCGTGGGAGGAGTCAAAAAACGAAAAAAATTGGAAATTGACTCGGAAACCTGGCTAGATATCTTGGAAATGATCTAACTAAGAAAACAAGTTACATTTTGAAAATCGGTCCAGTATTTCTGAAATTCTAAAACATTTCCCCATGTTAAATCCCCATAGACATCTTCACTCTGTGAAGATGTCTATGGGGATTTAACATGGGGAAATTGTTTTTTCGCAATAAAATCAATATTTGACCAAATTTCACGAAACAAAAATAAATTTTGCTTTAATTTAATATTATCACAAAAAATATTGTTTTTGCATTGTTTACATAGCCGTAAAATTTGAGCAGGTTTCGTGAAACAGACAGTAGTGTTATTTATTATTGTTTGAACACATTTTGTTGTCCCGTTATTCATTTTTGAAAAAGCCACATACATGTATCATACACATGTGGTTTACAATTTCTTTCATGTGATATTGAACAAGGTCAATTTTGTGACAGACGTGTGTTTACATGTGCGTGTATATATTGTATATCTGTCGTTGACATGAAGTGCAATCTATACAAACAGTATATACATATTTGGCAGATCTCCAATGCACCTGAGAACCCAACATGGACACTATATGTTACCCTCCTATATTGATTTGTAGTACGGGTGGAATATACCTGTATTGCCCATACAAAGTAACCTGTACGCTTGAACTTTGACCTGAATATTCACGAGAATGTAGGCTATCAACCCATTTTGTTTATGGAAAATTCTAAATATTTTCATAATATGTGCTCAGAAGTATATGTCGCGACCAGTACTTGAACCGTCTCATTCAGACGGTTCAAATGAGTGGTCACAACATATACTTTCATTGAGGAATAGCAAAAAAAAATAATTTCATACCCGTAAAGGTGTATTCCGAATGCAACAGGTTATTGCACTAATAGCCTTGCTACCATAGCAGAACATATAAAATGTGGATGTGACTGGAAAAATGGGACTTATGGGATATGTGATCAAATAGCACATTCATGTAGCCTGATAACAATATAGGTATATTTCTTGTTACAAGCAGTATGGGTGTTTCATGATGGAATGGCGAACAGTGCAGATCCAGATCAGACTGCGTGGATGCACAGGCTGATCTGGTTCTACACTTTTTGCAAAAACCCATAAGCCCCATTTCTCCAGTCACAAATTGTATATTTTGTCTCCTTTCTCCATAGATGTGATAAAACATGGTTTGACAGCACTTCAGAATCATTTCCATTGGAAATGATTCTAATGTGTTGTCAAACCATGCTGATGATGAGAAAACTGCAAAATAAAGAATAAACAGCGGACGACAACATTTAATTCAGCATTGTAAGGGTTAATCAGTACACATGTGAATGCCTCGGAACTGTGACATAAAAGATGGCCATTAAAAAATACCATTACCCCACCCACCTGTTGTCATACATGGCGTCATATATGAGACACGTCATGGGGTTTTGTACCTTCGGACATCTGCGTAATTTCATTAAATAAGTCGAAAGTTGACAAAATTATCAGAGTACATGAGGAATATAATTCTGTACTCTGAACATTTTGTTAACTTTTGACGCCATTTACGTATTTAATGAAATTACACAAAAGTACAAAATCCCATGGTGTGTCTCATATGACATCATGTACAGTACAACAACATGTGGGTGGGCTAATGAGTTTGTTTACTGGGCATCTTCTTTGTCACAGGTCTTCCATTTGTGAAGCAGTATGGTGACCTGGCAACCTACCCGTCCACCGGACAGCCAGAGATTCTGTTCATAATGGCGGATGCGTTCATCGAGTCGTGGGTGTGGATTTCCACCTTCTCGTACCCTATCACCTCCTCCAGCAGGATCTTGAGAATGTGGTTGGTCACGTTGTGCGAGGCCCGCATCGAGTTCTCCAGCACGATCGGGATACTCCGCCCATGGTAGAACAGGTGTCGCATATACTGCACCGCTGTAACACACGGGTGGATGTCTATATGAGACACGCCATGTGATTTTGTACCTAAGAACATGTGCAATATCTCATAAACATATTTACAAAATTTACGCTATTTTCTGTAAATTACTTTGAAAGATGCCTAACTTTTCATTGCAATATTCCGCATTTGCTATGAAAATTTGATCATCTTTCGATGTTATTTACAGACGATTTTACATTTTCTGTAAATATATTTCATGAAAAATCGCACAGGTACAAACTCGCATGGCATGTCTTATATGTGGTTTGATTGATTGATACACTGCGTATATCCAAAATTGATGTAAATTAGAGCTTAATAAAATATGTTTATACCATTTGATTGATTTGAGTTGAGTTGAGTTGAGTTGAGATGACTGATTAATTGATGGATTAATTGATCGGGATACTCTGCCTGTGGTAGAAGAGGCGTTGCATATACTGCACCGATGTAACACACAGACACACACAGCTCTATATGTGGCTCAATAGACTGACTGACTGACTGACTGATGATTGGGGGTTTGCATCTGTTCAACAGCAAGGTCAAGTACAGACGGCAATGCACCTGGGGCCCATTTCACTAAACTTTGTACAACTAAAATGTTCGTAAGTGCAAAATTATGATAGTCTGTAAATTTCACATTAACAATGTTTTCTTGTAAACAATTATTGGATTTACATTTATTGAGCATAGGCTGCATATGCAGCCTATGCTCAATAAATGTAAATCCATCAATTGAAATTTCCAGACGATCCTAAATTTGCACTTACAAACATTTTAGCCGTACAAAGTTTAGTGAAACGGGTCCCTGTATGGGGGGAGCACTGTACAGTCAGCTCGGAAGACAGTCTCCTTATGAGTGCCAGACACCCTTGCTACACTAGATCACTTGGCCCGAGGTGTGAATCCCAGTAAGATGCACAGCTAAGATATGAATCCTTAAGGATGGATTCATCACTAAGGTGTTATACCATCAAAAAAAAGTGAAAGTGAACGGGTTTAATGTCCCAACCAACAGCTAGGGTCTTATAGAGACGGGACCACAGTTTAAAGTCTCATCCGACAGACCAGTGGGATGGAAATACTAATGATGCCCAAGGCAAGGTTTGAACCCACAACCTCCGGATTGGAAGTCATGTGTTCTAACCCCTAGTCCACAATCCATCCCTATATATATATATACCATAAAATGTCTATGGGGGACATGGTTAATGTTAATGGCATGACGCTATAAAAACTCCATGCACATATAATTTCACATTTGTTTGTATCACCCTTAACCCTTTTCATGCTGAGGATACGCCATTATTTTTGTGGAAAATCTATGCGCTCAGAAGTATATGTTGCGATCACCATTTGAACCGTCTCGTCGAGATGGTTCAAATGAGTGGTCACAACCTATACTTTCATTGAGAAAGAACAAAAATAAAATATTTAATAAATTTCATACCCGTAAAGGTGTATTCCGAAAGAAATGGGTTAAGTACATGTATAACATAAAACAATTAGTGGCTCAATTCAATAATTTGCATTTATAACAGAAGGCAGAGTAACCATAATAATTGGTAGCTACCGTTGCTTTCAGATGACAATTTTTTCTTGAAATAATTTGTTTTCCAATTGATACATTACTACGGTAATGCAGACTGAGGTACAATATTGTCATTTATTAACTCTCATTTGCATGGATTTCGCTGTGAGAGAAAACCCCCGTAATCAACTCCTTATAAATAATACACCGTGAAGAGAACACCCGTCATTGCGTGCCTGTTTTCTTGGAAACCACGAGCTACCATGCAAAATGTTTAATTTTTATTACAGTCAAAATAAAGTTATTTGAAAATTTGGAAAGGGTCTCGACTATGGTGATCTAGAAGGTTAATGTGATTGAACACATTCCAAACATGCACTCAAATATATCTGGCTCATAGAAACAGTCGAGTAATTTGGATTTCAAAAAGTTTACATGACCTCACATTTGACGTCACACAACATAACGTCAAAACGCGGGAAAACACGTCATTGTATAACTATTAATGTGCAATTCACAATTCACTGATTATAATCTCAAAAATAGAATAAATGTGCATATATATCCGCCGTGGAAGTGTAATAAATAGGATATTCCATCGTATATGTTTGAATAGCGGAAATAATACACTCGTGTCCGTCGGCGTCCTTGCAAGCAACTCGATCGCTATACTCACTCGTTGCTTACGCGGAAGCCGACGCACACTTGTGTATTTCCCGCTATTCAAAATGTAGGGTGGAATATCCACTATATAAAATAGAAAGTTTATAACTGATATCTTGTGCGTGCGTGTCCAAAGTTTAATGGTGGGGATTACGTTGTATACAACAGTGGATCTATATAATTTGGGTTTATTTATATGCCTAACAGGCGCAAGTAAATGTGCAGGCAGGCAGAAATGTAGTAGACCAGTCGTGAGAAATAGACATTATAACCAGTCAGTCGAACCAGAATGTGTAATTCTGTTGTGCATATAACTTTGAGACATTTTCACCTGTAGATGTATTTTAACCCTTAGAATGTTGGAGATGAAAATTGTCATCTGCTGTTGCTTTATATTTTGCCGTCTTTCTCAATACAATAAAAACATGGTTTGACACCACTTTAGAATCATTTTGAACTAGATTTGTCAGTAAGCGAGGCTTACGGAATATACCCCGCATGGGCCCAGGTGCTCCTAAATATGTAGATGTTTTCCAAGTCTGAGGGCCTGACATATGGAAGGTAGTGGTCATAGATTTGATCGTTATCAGATGACACAATGTTAATGTGTTGGGTTTTTTTTGGCAAAAAGTATAACTGTGGTTTATTGTGGACCTTGACTTTGGGATCAGCGTGGATTGGATGGTCGTGGATATGATATTATAGGAATGAATGGCCTTTTGTGGAATTTATCAGGGTATAAACTCGAAAAAGTCGCGGGAATACTGGACGAAGACCGGAAGGCCTCGTCCAGTATTCCCGTGACTTTTCCAAGTTTATATCCCCGAGAAATTCAACAAAAAGGCTGTTCATTCCTTATAAATCCAGCATTTGAAATAAATTCATCAAGAAAATGTGTTTATTTTCCGTTTTCTTAAGAATTATTTTAACTGCGCCTCACGGTTACGGAAAGTAGTTTGGCATGGGAGTTTACTGGGATATAAATTTTGGACAGGGACTTGCTCATGGTAGTAGATCCTTTGAGGAATGCATGCATGAAATATGGAAATAGAAGTTATAACATATTTCTCCAATGTTAAGTTTTGTCAAAAGATTAAGTATGTGACCTTGACCTTGGGATCAAAGGGGGTTGGACGGTCATGGATTTGTCACAGCATGATAGTAGATCCTTAGAGAAATGCATGCATGAAATATTAAGAATTTTCGAAATGGAAGTTATAACATATTTCTTGGATGTTTAGCTTATTGACAGACGGACGGATGCACGGACGGACAGACAACCTGACTCCAGTATACCCCCGCACAACATGTTGTGGGGGGTATAAGAATATCATAGAAAGTGTAATGAATGCAAACTATGCATTTTATTCAATAGAAAGCAATTATATGTATGTATACATTTTAAATCTCTGTGTCTAGGTGACAAAATATGACTACTATGACAGACCTCAACAAATCCACTTGTCCACTCGTATGAGTGGTAATTTGAAGAGAGAGTATGGCATAAACATTAATCCTTTCAATACTATAGACCTCTATCATAATGTTTGCAAACAGTGAAGATCCAGATGAGCCGGCTCGTAACGAGCCGTCTCATCAGGATCTGCACCATTTGCGGATATTTTCTGATTTTTAAAAAGACACTTTAATTTCTGATGACTGAAACAGTCTGATTTTTAAAAAGACACTTTAATTTCTGATGACTGAAACAGTCTGAAAATTAACATGGGAGTGTCGATTCCAGTAACTTAGGGGTGATTGGGTTGAAACATATTGGAATGTATGAGTTGAAATCCAATCTGTAGCCGATTTCATCAACATTGCAAAGTATACTTTTCTAGCAAAGAATACTTTGAGGGAGAAATCATTTATTTTTCCTGAAATGCATTATTTCATATAGAACTAACAAATGCATACATTTCATGATTAAAAGTATGCAGAATTATTATACTGAATTTATTACATTATCACAGCCAAATTGGCTGTGATAATGTAATAAATTCAGTATATTAATAAAAAATAATAAATTTATCATAAAATTGAAAATTTCTCCCTCAAAGTATACTTTGCTACTAAAGTATACTTTGCAATGTTGATGAAATAGGCTACTGGACAAGTGGAAAATTAAGAATTTGTCGAGGCCTGAAATGTCCCTACCTGGTCTGTCTGTGAGGCATCGTGCATCCAACCATGACGACAGCAGTAGAAGCAGCAGGCTTGTAATCACAGCAGCCCCCGTTGCCATGGTAGTGCCAACCAATCAGATCACAGTATCATATCACACAACCTCATTCTAAATATCAATAATTTTCAAATCACGATAAAATTAATCATAGTCATATTGAAGTATTCGCTGTCTTGTATATTTCCAAAATTATCACACGCATTTATAATTGTACGTTAAATATCACAGACGTATATAATTAATGTCCAGCATAAATAGTATCGACCATGAATTTGAAGTGTAATCCAGTTGTTGATTATTCACACAAATATTCCAACATGATCTGGTACTAAATACTAAATATATTTTCCAAACATGTCAGTTGTCCTCATGTACCTCGACAGATGAGCTGCATATATGGAAAGTCACTCCAAAGTAGCATCAGGTATGCATGCACACTACTAACCTTTAAAATGTGGGAAACAAATATTATCGTCTGCTGTTTTTCATTTTTAACTTATTTTTCAAGAAAAGACATGTTTCGGCAGCACTTGAGAATTGTCTCCAAGGGGGACAATTCTCAAGCGCTGTCAAAACATGTTTTCATCAAGAAAAATGGAAAATAAAAATGAACAGCAGACGACAAAAGTCAAACCTAGCAGTGTATGATTTAGACACACAGATGTGAACAGAAATGTCAGTCATGTAGCTTGTCAGGCAGGTTGCTATGTACATATGTTGCCATGGAGATCCACGTTGCCCTAGGTAACCGAACCGTCCTTCCAGTAACGGCCAATCAGGTTGGGGATGCTTGAGTCACAAGTGGTAAACATGGCTCACAACTCTGGAAATAGACATATAAAACATGGATAATGCCTAGAAGATCAACTAGAAATATATAGAGAGAATACCAGCATGTTTATCAGGCAAGGCTAGGAAACGCGTAGCAGCTCCAAAGCTCGCCTCAGAATTCCTATCGTTTCCGAGCTGAGCCTGATGAATTTGATATTAAAAGAAACAAGCTTTGTATTCTATTTATCTAGCCTGGCAATGTTTTATGCTATGAAAATACATTGCTTTTGTTGTAAGAAACGCAAACTTTTTGCGTTATTGCTCTGATGTCACTCGGTAAGTATAATTTTAAATTGGATCGACCATGATACAACATGTATCAGCGTCAATGCCTGATACAGAATTTTATTTGTTTGTTGGTGTTTAACAGCCTATCAACAGCAACATATTCAACCTGCTGTATTGGGGGGAAAATCCCAAAATCAGAACTGAATATTTACATAGAAAAAAAAATATGTTCAGCCCTAAAATTAGAATAACCTGACCTGGTGTGAGGTCCATACCACACCAAAGTCACTTGGCCCCTTCCCCTAGAAGTAATAGGATTACGAAAGGAACAACTAGAAATATATAGAGAGAATACCAGCATGTTTATCAGGAGAGGCTAGGAAACGCGTAGCAGCTCCAAAACTTGCCTCAGAATTCCTATTGTTTCCGAGCTGAGCCTGATGAACTTGATATTAAAAGAAACTAGTTTTGTATTCTATTTATCTAGCCTGGCAATTTATGCTATGAAAATACAGGTAAAACATTATTTTTGTTGGAAGAAACACATTATTGCTCTGATGTCACTCGGTAACACCATGTGATGTTATTCGACCAATAAACCATAAGCAACTAGATTTGTCAGTAAGCGGGGGCTTACGGAATACCCCCCCGCGTCAGCCCTGACCTAGAATGAATTCAAGCTCGCATACTATCATTTTCAGATAAAAGAATATGTCAGCACATATGGAGAGTGCGATGGTGGTTCCAGTTGAAAAAAGCAAACTAGACATTCTAAGTCCGTGACCTAGACCCCTGGCATAAATGGGGGTCGTAGGTTTGTTGAAGAATGATGTATGAGTGTCAGAGAAGGGGCGGGTAAAATATGAAAGATTTCCGCAAAGGGAAAGAGAAGTTAAAAGGAAATTTACAATTGTTAAGTTTTCGTTTTTTTCTAAGTTTCTAAGTCCGTGACCTTGACCCCTGGCATAAATGGGGGTCGTAGGTTTGTTGCAGAATGATGTATGAGTGTCAGAGAAGGGGCGGGTAAAATATGAAAGATTTCCACAAAGGGAAAGAGAAGTTAAAAGGAAATTTACAATTGTTAAGTTTTGTGACGGACGGAAACACGGACGTTCTTACAGTACTATACTTATGTGGCTTATCACATGTTAAATATTAGCCACATAAAACGATTTTTAGCCACATAAAAGGATTTTTTAGGTGGCTAATTGTAACCAACCCTATCCTTTACCAAGTCCATAACCCTGTGGGGCTAGCCACATAAGTACCCTAATGTGTGCCCGGAAACACGGAAACTTGGACGGACAAGCTGACTCCTACCCCCGGGGGGGGGGTGGGGGGGGGTATAAATGTATAAATATAGTTTTAAATTGGATTGCCTGATACAGAATTTTATTATCTGTGGTTGTATATTTGGTCAATGTGCAGCTATGCACCATATAAATAGGGCAACGATTCCCAACTTGAAAATTTAACTGTTTCAACACTACATACCCAAGTTATAATATTTGCAAATTGCACAGAATTAACCCTTAGATGTATTCTATTAAGGGTTAATTCTGTGCAATTTGCAAATATTCTAAAAAAAAAAAAAAAATTTGTCTGCTGTTGTTTCATATTTTTTTCTTGTTTTCTCAATAAAATACATGGTTTGGCAGCACTTTAGAATCATTTCCATTGGAAATGATTCTGAAATGCTGCCAGACCATGTTTTTATTGAGAAAAATAGAAATTAAAAAAATTAGCAGACAACAAAAATTAATTCAGCATTGTAAGGGTTTAAAGCCTAGCTATTTCCTGGGTAAAGGCAGGCTGGGATTTAAGTATGAAATAACTTGTATGGAAAATGCTATATTATACATTGTGTACATACAGTAAACTATTGGTCATGTGAATGTACAAGATATATAACTACAATCAAAATTATTCCGGCATAGACATAAACTAAAATTAGCCTTCTGAGCTGGATCTACACTTTTACCTGTTACATGTAGTATACACAACATGGGTGGATTCAGGGGGGGGGGTGCCGGCGCACACCCCCCTAAATTTCGCCGAGTAAAGATTTTTTACAAGTTACAAGGCACGTTTCTACGTTCGAGTTGTGAATTAATTGTTTATTCCATGCATTTTTCAGTCGTTGTCTTATTGTTTCAAAATTTAAATGTTTTCAATCAAAAATCATGTCTAAACATAGTGTGACAGTGTCAATATTTTTGCTCCAAAATGCGCCAGAACACAGGAAATGCGATGTAGATTTCAAAAAATTTAGGGGGGGAATGACCCCGAACCCCCCTAGCGCTATCCCTCCCGAGCTCGGTCTATGAACGAGCTATGCTCATTAGATAATATAGTCAAGTATTGCAAAATAGTTACGCCCCCCCCCCTAACCCGAAATCCTGGATCCGCGCCTGCACAATATAACATAATGAACAACATTTTATGTTCAGACTGAAATGTTGACCATAAAACCAAGTGGTATATATAGTTTTGCATAGTCTACGCTAGTTAATAATGAGCGAGTTCTCTCGGTTAAGGGCGGAATGCATTTTTTTATTTACATTTTCATGCTCGATAAATCAAACACATTTTATGTGTGATAAATGTGCTGTGCAAATATTTAAATATAATTTGAACTTTATGAAGTATAAAGACGAGACTTTGAGATCGGCAGTTAAGTAAAGCTGTAAACGTTTTTCTTATGTAAACCTTTTCCAATGCTGAATTGAATTTTTTCATCTGCTGTTCATTTTTATTTTACATGTTTCTCATACAAACATGCTTTGACAATCATTTCCAAAAAAAAAGACAAAATATAAAACAACAGCAGACGACAATTTATGTACGTTTCTCACATTCTAAGTGTTAAATGCACTAGGTCTCAGATATACTCTAAAAGTGAAGAAACAGATTAGTAAAAAATAATATAACCCTTTCACCCCTAAGTAACTGGAATGGATTTTGATATGTTAATTTTGCAACCAATCCAATGGTCACAAAACGATTTTCAGACTACCTAGTCCATTTATGGATCTACACTTTTTGCCAATACCACTACACAGGCATGTGGTGTTGAAAGGGTTAATGATGGATTTGCATTATATTTCTTAACCCAATGGTACATATCAGTCGCTGGAAATTTTATGTTTAAAACTAAAAAATAACTAACGTTTCAAACACTAGATTTTCTGCAATGATTTTCAGACTAGTCCATTTATGAAAAAGGGGTGTTTTTGTTCTCAAAAATATGAAAATTACTTGCAAAAGGTGCAGCTCCTGACGAGCCGGCTCGTCACGAGCCGTCTGATCTGGATTTACACTTTTTGCCAATACCACTATTCAGGCCTGTGGTGTTGAAAGGGTTAATGATGGATTTGCATTATATTTCTTATATTTATTAGTCGCTGGAATTTTTTTTTTGATTATTAAAAAAATGTTTAAAACTAAAAAATAACTAACGTTTCAAACACTAGATTTTCTGCAATTGATGGTTACTAATTTAATTTTAAGTACATTATTGAATATAGGTATTGCTTAACCCATTTCATGCTGGGGATATGCTATTTTTATTAGGGAAATCAAAAATATTTTGTTTAAACGTGCTTAGAACTATATGTTGTGACCACCATTTGAGCCGTCTCATCAAGACAGTTCAAATGAGTGGTCGTAACATATACTTTCATTGAGAAAAAATTCAAACCCATAAAGGTGTATTTCCCATGTAATGGGTTAAACTATCGTCTCTATTGGAAACCGGCTCTCTAAATATGATAAGTAACTTTAGCACTGGTTAAATGCTCAATTAAAGTTCTCATTTGTTCCTTTTTAATTTTAATTTTCTCTCTCAAGATAGCATGAGAATTATCTCTAATGGAGGCAATATGGAAGTGAGATTATTATTAGAGAAGGAGATAAATACTGTAGATGTGGCTGTGACTAGAAATGGGGCTTATGCGGTTTGCGACCAGTGTAGATCCAGATCAGCCTGTGCATCCGCACAGTCTGATCAGGATCTACACTGTTCGCCGTTCCCTCAATGAAACATCCGTCTTGTTTCTAACAAGCAATAATTAGATCGTTATCGTGCCACAGGTGTGTGCTATTAGATCAGAAGCTAATCAGGGACAACATTTCATGCCGAAATATCACACACAAATAAGCCTAGCTAAAACCACAGGTTGAAGTAACGGACCGAGGTCTATAAATACATTAAATATGCCTAAAAGCTTTTCTTTTTTTTGTACTCCCTCTATGTGGAGTCTATAATTATGGACGGAGTAAACAAAAAATAGCTTTTTTTTTTTCATCTTGATGCTTTTAGGCATATTTAATGTATTTATAGACCTCGGTCCGTTACTTCAACCTGTGGCTAAAAGATGTCACATGGCTGCACAATTATTGGGCCCAAGATTGTTTACTACCAATGACTAACCGTGGGAAACAAACATTGTCGTTGGCTGATGTTTTGTGTTTTGTCTTCTTTCTCAATAAAAACATGGTTTGAAAGTACTTTAGAATCATTTCCATTGGAAATGATTCTAAAGTGATTTCAAATCATGTTTTTGATAAGTAAAAATTGAAAATAGAATATAAACAGCAGACGACAAAAATTATTTCAGTATTGTGAGAGTTAACATAATACACCTGCATAACTTAATCTGCTTTTGTGAGTTTACAACAGAATTATTTTACAAAACATGTGTGAGACAGTTTATGGGCAAAAACAATCAATACAGGTCTAAACATGCCAAACATGAACTTAACTTTCTCTTCAACAAACCAGTCAAATGCATAATTGTATGGGTTTGACCACAGGTGCTCGGCCTGTTGATAGCATGGTATAATATATTACTTAACCCTTAGAATATGGGAACCGAAAATCGTCGTCTGCTGTTAATTCATATTTTGTCTTTTCTCTCATTAAAAACATGGTTTGGCAGCATTTTAGAATCATTTCCATTGGAAATGATTCTAAAGTGCTGCCAAACCAAGTTTTTTATGAGAAAAATGGAAAATAAAAAT
The DNA here is from genome assembly GCA_029237695.1 of Conchocele bisecta. Lineage (NCBI taxonomy): Eukaryota > Metazoa > Mollusca > Bivalvia > Lucinida > Thyasiridae > Conchocele > Conchocele bisecta. The sequence continues at coordinate 50,428,772 of CM055265.1, read as the reverse complement.
ATTCAGCAGACGACACAAATTAATTCAGCATTGTAAGGGTTAATTTAGACATATACACAATAGAAACAAACAAAACAAGAAATCAGCAAATTCATTAACCCTATTGGAGGTTGTACCACTCAGAAACCTGAATGTCTAGGTCATTTGACCTTGACCTTGAGCACAGGGGATATAGAATGGTAATATGGATGATGACAAATAAGGATGTATATGAAATTTCAAGCCAATCCGATTTACGGTAACAGAGATAGTAGGTATGTAACCAAAAACTTCGAAGCATATCCCAGTAAACTCCCATGCCGAACTACTTTCCATAACCGTGAGGCGCAGTTAAAATAATTCTTAATAAAATGGAAAATAAACACATTTTCTTGATGAATTTATTTCAAATGCTGGAATTATAAGGAATGAATGGCCTTTTTGTTGAATTTATCGGGGATATAAACTTGGAAAAGTCGCGGGAATACTGGACGAGGCCTTCCGACCTTCGTCCAGTATTCCCACGACTTTTCCAAGTTTATACCCCGATAAATTCCACAAAAAGGCCATTCATTCCTATATTGTGAGGACATATTTTATTATTTCTATTGAGTAAATGTCTAACAACAGTAAATACAATGTAATACCATTCGATCACAAAGCCGAGCACCTGTGGGTTTGACGACTCTTGACCATAATTATGTCTCCCATCATGTCAAAATGGGCTTGCTGAGCTTGCAATCAGTGTAGCCCCAGATCAGCCGGCACACCCTGCCTGTAGATGTAATTGGATGATAATGCACTAAAATAATAGCATTTGATCAAATCAGATGGAACATTTATTTTCATACTGATCCACTGCATGTTAAAATCACAGGCTGAAAATCTGAGGCAGCATCCAAGACACAATTCAAATATTTTACACTAAAACAAACCACATTCACCGCAATGTTATTTTTTGTCGTCTGCTGTTTATGCTCTATTTTCCATTTGTATCATCACAAACATGCTTTGATAGCACTTTAGAATGATTTACAACATGCTTGACAGCACTTCACAATCATTTCCATTGGAAATGATTCTGAAGTGCTGTCAAACCATGTTTTTATTGAGAAATAAGGCAAGATATAAAAGCAACACCAGAGGACAATTGTTGTGAGTAGCGGTCTAAGGGTTAATTGCTGTTTCAATTTCTATACAGGTAGGTGCAGACTCAGTGGTAGAGGTAATGTCAACCTCCCTGTGGGACAAATTGTTATTTATGTGCCATTTTATTACAAAGTGTTGACAAACAACTGTCAAAGTGGCATATTTGTGGCTGTGAACAGAGAAATGGGGCTCATGGTCTTTGAAACAAGTGCAGACCCAGATCAGACTCGCACAGTCTGTTCAGGATCTGCAGTGTTTGCCATTCATTACACTTGTAACGCTTCCAACAAAAACAAATATCCTTAACCCTTAGACCGCTATCTTAATTTTTTGTCGTCTGCTGTTTATTTTCTATTTTCCATTTTTATCATCAAAAATATGTTTTGACAGCACTTTAGGATAATTTACAACATGATTTGACAGCACTTTAGAATCATTTCCATTGGAAATGATTCTGAAGTGCTGTCAAACCATGTTTTCATTGAGAAATAAGGCAAGATATAAAAGCAACAGCAGACAACAATTGCTGAATGTAGTAGTCTAAGGGCTGTATGAACTATGAATTACATTTTGTTGTTTGCTGTTTATTTTTTAATTTTCTTTGCTATCAGCAAACACATAGTTTGGCAGCATAATGCTGCCAAACTATGTTTTATTGATAAAAAAGACAAATATGAAACAACAGCATACACAAATTTTAAAATGCTGCCAAAATATATATTATTGAGAATAAAAACATGAGCCCTTTTTGAGCATCCTCTAGAAATGATGCTTCAAACTCAGGCAGTTTGATTGGTTGATACTCGGCACAGCTCAGCTTCGATCAATCAAACTCTTTGATTTCGAACAGGAAGGCAGTATAGGCTCATAAAAGTTTTATATCAGCATGGGCCTTGGAGTTAGACTGGCCACAGAGAGACCATAATCAATACATGACAGGCAATGTATAGGGTCGTCGGAAGCATCATAAGATTGGACTTCATGCTCAAGTCAACAGTACGGGTAATGTGTATCGTTCATGTTTATATGTTTTTGGTTCTCAAAAATGTGAAAATTACTTGCAAAAAGGGCAGATCCTGATGAGATGGCTCGTCATGAGCCGGCTCATCTGGATCTACAATTTTTGCCCATGCCACTATACACGCCTGTGATGTTGAAAGGATTAATAATAATAATTACGATCCTAACTATTTTTGTATTTATAAATTAAAAATATCTTTAATACAAAATTCACATTATTGGTCCGGCAGTCCGGACCTGCCAGACTTGTTGCGATGCCCCTGATGTTGGCTGCACAGGATGCAATGCTCAGCCAGATCGGAGCCACATATATCTTGGAACATGTTATACAGACACAACACATACATGTTCATTGACAAATGACAAACATATGGACATGTTGTAAAAACAATATCAGACGTTGCATTCAGCATATGGGTGAAAATGAACATGATACACAACAAAGGTTTAGACACAGATGTACATGCGGTGACAAGAACACTTTCAATGGAGTAGATCAAATATCAATCATTATCACTCGCTTTTTTAAGTGGAAATCAGGGGCGCCGGAAGCATAAGATTGGTCCGGCGAATCTACTGGGTTGCCGAGACGGTTCAACTGAGTGGTAACAACATACACTTTTGATAAGAAATGAGAAAATTGCAGAAAAATATTTATATTCGGTTATTTTCATGTATGAATTACAAATATGTCAAAATGATTGATCCGGCAGATCTGATGAAATTTCGTACTTTTACCTGTCCAGTTCTGTACGTCTAGATCCAATTTATTCCCAGTTAAATTAAACACACAGAGTTTAAATCAGTGCGACAACTATTGAACCGACTGAATATCTGGCTTACCTATTAATGGTTTATCCGCAATATTGACAATTGATATACATAAATATCGAGACTTGTAAAAACAGGCGGCCAGCCAAATACTTCAGTTGTAAAGGCTCGTAAATTCCTGCATAGCATATACACAACAAAAAGTAGTTTATACTGTATACAGGTAATACATGACCAAGAGTTAAAATAGCCGTCAACTAAAATACTGTTATGTTAGTCAGGGAGGGAGCGGGGCGGGAGAGTTAATTTAAAGGTGTACATGCAGTAGGCACAAAATGTTCTTTTAATATAGGAATTAAATACCGGTAAGTGTATAATTGTGGCACTATTCCACCAGTTCTAAGATTTACGAGTGCCCGCTGTACAGATATAATCATTTAGTAATATATATTTTACTGATAGTGACTTGCGGTGGTATCAGGCTACGTTCATATGCAAATGTGTCTGATATAAAATGTATAATAATGCCAATCAATACGTGGCGTAATGGTGAATATTTATTTTGCCTGAATATTTATCAGATGATGTCTCCGATATAAAGAAAATGTGTGCCTACTGAGAGGGCATGTACCTTTAAACAGGCATAATAGCTAATACAGTGGTGTCCGGTTTAGAGAAGTTCCACTGTCAAGCATACATATGGCGACTTCAAGACACGCATGTCTGCTTTGCGATCATGAACAGACATAATCATCGGTGACAAATGTCAACGAACCCAAACAGAATTAAGCAGAACTAACTTTTCTCCGTGTCCGGTTTAGAGAGGTTTGACTGTACTAATAACAGGAAACGAGGCAAAGCCACGAAGGCCAGGTTTTTTCCAAGCATAGACACTTGGATAACATAATTATACCCACTTTTTGTAGACTAGATGGCCGTGGCCTGCATGTCGCGCCTTGGGGCGAGGCATGGACACTAAAAAAATAGATATAGTAGATGGAAAAACTTTAACCAAAAAACTTTAACCGGACACACGGACGTACGGACGTACGGACGGACGGACGGACGGACGGACGGACGTATGCCAAAATGCCGACGATATTGCGCTTTCCGCAAGCGGGCGCGACAATGATGATAAACACCCATGTGAAGTATCAAGGTAATGGGTGAAGCAGTTGCAGAGATATAGTACACGAACAAACTTTAACCAAAAAAATCAAAGTAATTTGACCTTGACATTGGGCACAGGGGCCGCACGGTTGGGGGGTAGAATGAAAATATGGATGATGATAAACACCCATGTGAAGTTTCAAGGTAATGGGCGAAGCAGTTGCAGAGATATAGTATAACAAAAAAACTTTTAACCAAAAAACTTTAACCAGACGTACGTTAAAAAGTTAACGTTGAAAAAGTCAATTACGTAGAAATAATAGGTGAAGGTAAAAAAAAAAATGGTCACATGTTGGATAGTTGTATGTGGTAGGCACCCCTTGATTATGAAGCTGTGAAAGTTTGGTGGTCCTAAGTGGTACAATACCAAAGAAATGGACTTAAACACGAAAAGTTAACATTGTAAACGCGAAAACTTAACATTGACTGCGAAGAAAAAATGGGTCAAGTTCAAAAAGGTAACATGGTGGCAACCGCCACCCCCGCCCCCCGCCCGCTGCCCGCCAGACCGCCCGCCCGGCTTTCGCCAATCCAATAGCCTGGATTTTTTTTCCAAAAACCTGGCTAAAAATGTTATAAAAGTACATGTAACAATAGAAAACAGGGGCCCGTTTCACTAACCTTTGTACGAATAAAATGTCCGCAAGTGCAAATTTTGGATCATCTGAAAATTTCAATTGATGGATTTACATTTATTGAGCATAGGCTGCATATGCAGCCTATGCTCAATAAATGTAAATCCAATAATTGTTTACAAAAAAAGCATTGTTACCGGTAATGTGAAATTTACAGACTATCATAATTTTTCACTTACGAACATTTTAGTCGTACGAAGTTTAGTAAAACGCGTCCCAGTTGTTTAACTTTATAAATTTTAAAATCTGAGCTAACAGTAAACCAGATGGCCGCTGGCTACATGTCGATCCTGCCCAGGCATTTGACAGACATGTATTGATGGCTCCAGGCTGTATACATGTAAGCTGTGACTGGACAAATGGGGCTGATGGGATTTATGACAGGTGTAGCTCCTGATCAAATAGCATAATAATGTAGCCTGATAGCGATCTATATTGTTTGTTAGACACATGACATTTCATTGATGGAATGGCGAACAGTGCAGATCCTGATCAGACTGTGCGGATGCACAGGTTGATCTGGATATACACTAGTCGCAAAACCCATAATCCCCATTTCTCCAGTCAGTCACATATGAGGAATATTGTTTACAAACATTAACCTAATTTGACCTTGACCGTATGGCATGTGGGTCGCATTAGTGGGCTACATAATAAAAGTATGGATGATGACAAAGAAACATATGAAGTCAGGTGGTGAATGTGACATATTTTAAACTTAACACAATTTTTAATTTTGTAAATAATTTAAACATAATTAATTATGCCACATGAGTGTGCTATACAGAATGAAAGCATAGAGGATGACAATAGAACACAAGTTGTTTCAGGGGTTAGTGGTTTTAGAGATATAAGGAATTTAAAACATTTAATGTAAACTTTGCAAAAGATCTAACATAGATTTCAAAGTAGTTTGACATTGTCCTTGGGTATATGGGTCACATGGGTGGGCTACAGAATATACCATTATACACCCAGTTTATTTGCTAAAGACATACAATTAACCCATTACATGTGGAATACACCTTTACGGATATGAAATTTTTGCTATTTCTCAATGAAAGTATATGATGAGACAGTTCAAATGGTGGTCACAACATATATTTCTGAGCTGGTATAAAGAAAATATACAATCTTCCACAAACAAAATGGCGTATCCCCAGCAGGAAATGGGTTAATGGGTATGTTTAAACAAGAGCTGTTAACAGTATAGCTCGACTATTGGCTGCCTATTATTAATCATAAATGAAGATGGAAGGTTGATGTAATGTTTAAGCAATGACAATGAGTAAATAAAAGTGGCAAAAATATCAATCAATATAGTCAATGTCACTTAACCTTTACTACGCTGAATTAAATTGTGTCGTCTGCTGGAAATGTTTTATTTTCAATATTTCTCGATAAAAACCTGTTTTGACAGCGCATGAGAATCGTCTCCACTGGAGACGATTCTCATGTGCTGCCAAAACAGGTTTTTTGTCAAGAAATAAGGCAAAAATGATGATCAGCAGACGACAATTTTCGTCTCCCGCGTAGTGAGGGTTAAAAGTGTTTGACAATGGGGTAGTGACAGGCACCACTGTGTCAAGATTACATGCAAGTATAGTGGCTGCAAAACAAATACAGGCACGGATACAGAAATAATTGCAGGGGGGGGGCTGTAATTACAACTCCGCAAGCGCGAAATCGTAAAGTAGGGGGGTCTGGGGGTCCTCCCCCAGGAAATATTTAGATGCCAGATCGCCTCAGATGCGATTTCCTGACACCTAGGCCACGAAAAAAGTCATCCAACTATTCGAGTATTGTAGATTTTCGTCTTTTTTTTTTTTTTTTGCCGGGAGCAGGGGGGGGGTGTCCGGACCCCCTGGACCCCCCCCCACCTGTATCCGTGCCTGAAATAGTACTAAAGACAAACAAATTTAACCAGGAAAATGGGCAAAAGTAGGTCAAGGTCACTTGAAGGTCAAAGGTTTAGCAGTGGGTTGTGTGTGCTACACAGCACTGGATCATGATTATGTGCAGTGCAATTATGCTGGCTGTAAGCCTAATAGTATTGAATATAAAAACTTGACAAAAAGTTTAACCGGACGCATACGTTGATGTCGGTGGGATGACAAAGGTCTCCCTGTTCTTCAAATAATTGAGTTAAAAAAGCAAATGCCTACATATATAACAACGGCCACACAATGTCAACCATATCAGCAAATGATATTTTATTATAGGAAGTTATTCAAATTATTTGTAGCACGCCATAATTTAAAAGAGTAAAAGTAAAAGTATTGCGGATGGTATGTGTGATTGAACTGATAAAAAGTTAAACATATAACCAAATGTGACCTTAACACTATATATGAAATTATTTGCTGAACCAGTATTTTTTTTATCACAACTTGCAGCCCAGCCCTGTAGCCGATTTCATCAAAATTGCAAAGTATACTTATCTAGCAAAGTATACTTTGAGGGAGTAATCATTTAGTTTTCCCGAAATGCATTATGTCCTATAGATCTAACGACTGCATATATTTGATGATTAAAAGTATGCAGAATTATTATACTGAATTTATTACATTATCACAGCCAAAATGGCTGTGATAATGCAATAATTTCAGTTTAATAAAAATTAATAAATTTGATCATTAAATTGAAAATTTCTCCTTCAAAGTATACTTTGCTAGATAAGTATACTTTGCAATGTTGGTGAAATAGGCTACAGATTAGACTGGAAGTCTATGGTGTGTTTGTTTGTTTGTTGGTGGTTAACGGCCTATCAACAACTAGGGTAATTTAAGACCAGGTCAACGAATTAGATCACATATTCAAACTGCTGCATTGGAAGGTAAGTCCCAAAATCAGAACGGAATATTTACATCAAAAACAATATATATATTTAGAATAACCTGACATGGTGACAGGTCCATACCACACCAAAGCCACTTGGCTCCTTCCCATAAAAGTAATAAGATTATGAATAATCATATTACTCATATAAGGGTATAACCAGATTCAACTCTCACATACAAGAAAGCCAAAGACATACATGAAGGCCAAACCTGGGGGCCGTTTCACTAAACTTCTTATGACTAAAATGTTCGTAAGTGCAAACCTATGATAGTCTGTAAATTTCACATTAATAATGTTTTCTTGTAAACAATTATTGGATTTACATTTATTGAGCATAGGCTGCATATGCAGCCTATGCTCAATAAATGTAAATCCATCAATTGAAATTTACAGACGATCCTAAATTTACACTTACGAACATTTTAGTCGTACGATGTTTAGTGAAACGCCCCCCAGGTCTCTGGTCGGGATTCCAGTAAGGATGAATCCCGATCGTTAAAAGACCCATCGCATGCTCCCAGCTGCCACCCACCATCTATGGTGTGACTACTTATACTGCAATCAAACACATTTGGGTAGCATATTCTTAAGCAGATGGGTGGATTGAACTGATCCAAGGTGTACGTCATGATCAAGTACAAAAGTGAAAGAAACACAAGCACAACATCCAGCTGTTCTGTGTACAGGATGGACCATACAATCAGGTAACTAGCTTTGCATTGGCTGAATGCATACTGACTGATAACAAACTGCTGCATCCTGCATTCACTAGATATGTATGTTTCATTGGTGGAACAATGTCACATGACATTACCAAATGACATCAATGTACCTGATAAATAGACCACAATGTCTTTTGATACCAAGTTTAACCCATTGCTGATATCCTCTATGTACATTGATCTGTGTATGCTTGAACAACAATGCTGTCACAACCAACTGCAATTGTCTGTGTTATAAATTGGTTTATAATTCGCCATACTTTCTAAGCCAATCGCTGAGCCGCATTCTGCTCTACTTATTTCGTATACATGTATTCCTATGTTTAACTGCAATTAAAGTTTATATTGCCCAATTTAATTATTAACTGTTTGACAGGAAATGGAAAACAATACACAGCTGGGACATTGCATTGTACAGTTGGCTGAATTATTGGCTGAAGTATAAGTCACAGGTTGAAGTAACGGACCGAGGTCTATAAATACATTAAATATGCCTAAAAGCATGACCGAGGTCTATAAATACATTAAATATGCCTAAAAGCATCAATAAACGGAAGAAAAAAAATAAGCTAAAAAAATGTTTTTTACTCCCTCCATATAGATATGGAAGGAGTAAAAAAACATTTTTTTAGCTTAGTTTTTTTTTTCGTTTATTGATGCTTTTAGGCATATTTAATCTATTTATAGACCTCGGTCCGTTAATTCAACCTGTGGTATAAGTATATTATTGTTCACATATGGGATTTTTCAGGAACTAAATGCTGCGGGTGCTAGCGCTCCCTCGCATTTAATTTCTTAAAAATCCAATATGTGAACAATAACTTATACAAATATAAACCTTCATTTCTTCGGCAGTCCACAATGACAAATAGGTTACCCCAACCTCACCTGATGATCTGTTAAGTGTTGTTGACATAGTAATCTTACAGGTGTAGTTAAATCTGACCACCTTACAAGTGACTGGCGAAATGGGGCTTATGGGATATGTAACCAGTGTAGCTCCTGATCAAATAGCACACTCCTGCAGCCTGATAACAATCTAGATTGCTTGTTAGAAGCATGACAGGTGTTTCCTTGATAGAATGGCAAACAGTGCAGATCCTGATCAGACTGTGCGGATGCACAGGCTGATCTGGATCTACACTGGTCGCAAAACCCATAAGCCCCATTTCTCCAGTCACAGCCACATTTGACCCTAGACAATTTCACAATTGTACTTGACCACAACAATGGTATGTACTTTGACAGTTGATGCCCTCAGGGATATATACACAATACTAATATGTTACTGTTGCTGACTGATATACTGGTGCGATATTTTAGACCAAGGTTCAGTCCTGACAAATGCTGTCACATTCAATGAGGAGCAGGCACATGTAACACATATATATCAGACAAACCATGTGAGTTTGTACCTAAGAAGATATGTGGTATCTCATGAAAAATATTTACTTTCCACATTATTTACACAAAATATCAGTTTCTGTAAATATTTTTCATGAAAAATCACGTATCTTCTTACGTACAAAATCATATATGGATGTACCGAAAAGGTTAATTTTATATCATAATAACTACAGTTATCACGTTAATTTATGTTAAAAGTTTGAGTGTTTATGTTTTATAACAATTAACTTGTGACTTTTCCAACCAATTTCAAGACATCTCTAATTTCTGTATGCATATATTCTACAAGGTGAAAGGTACAAACAGTTAAGATAATAAAGTGATGATTATCTTGATATACCATTAATTAGTGTAGAACAATTAATGAGTCTGTCACAGTGTCCAGCCCATAGGATCAGGTGATCACATCTAATGTCCTTTACCAGGTTTGCACTCTGACTGATTATCAACCACAGATAATGCAAGATAACAAAGCCCATTGCTGTGTCAACAGGAGATAATACAGGATAACAAGGCCACATCACTGAGTCCACATGAGATAATACAGGATAACAAGGCCACATCACCGAGTCCACAGGAGATAATACAGGATAACAAGACCACATCACTGAGTCCACAGGAGATAATACAGGATAACAAGGCCACATCACTGAGTCGACAGGGGGATAATACAGGATAATGAGGCCACATCACTGAGTCCACATGGGGATAATACAGGATAACAATACCACATCACTGTGTCAACAGTAGATAATGAAAGAGAACAAGGCCTAATCATTGTCTCAACAGGAGATAATACAAAATAAAAAGGCCCCAGCATACTGTACACCAATAATGCAGGATAATCAGGCCCCATTAATGTGTCAACATGAGATAATACAGGATAACAAGGCCCCAGCATACAGTTCACCAACAATGTCAGATAACCAGGCCCCATTATTGTGTCAACAGGAGATAATGCAGGATAACAAGGCCCTATCAGTGTGTCAACTGGAGATAATACAGGATAACAAGGTCCCATCAATGTGTCAACACTAGATAATACAGGATATCAAGGCCCCACCACTGTGTCAACAGGAGATACTACAGGATAACCAGGCCCTATCACTGTGTCAACAATAGATAATGCAGGATAACCAGGCCCCATCACTGTGTCAACAGTATATAATGCAGGATAACCAGGCCCCATCACTGTCACAGTTTTTAATGCAGGATAACCAGTCCCCACACTGTCAACCAGGATAATGCAGATAACCAGGCCCCCCAGCACCAGGCCCCAATCACTGTCAACAGTATATAATGCAGGAGAAACCAGGCCCCCACCCCATCACTGTGTCAACAGAGATAATGCAGGATATCCAGGCCCTCACTGTGTCAACAATATTTTAATGCAGATAACCAGGGCCCCATCACTGTGTCAACAATATATATACGGAATACAGAAACCCTGCCCCATCACTGTCAACAGTATAATAATGCATGATAACCTGCCCCAATCCCCACTGTGTCAACAATAAGATAATGCAGGATAACCAGGCCCCATCACTGTGTCAACAGTAAATAATACAGGATAACCAGGCCCCATCACTGTGTCAACAGTAGATAATGCAGGATATCCAGGCCCCATCACTGTGTCAACAGTAGATAATACAGGATAACCAGGCCCCATCACTATGTCAACAATATATAATGCAGGATAACCAGTCCCATCACTATGTCCACATAGAAAATACAGATAACCAGTCCCATCACTATGTCAACAGTAGATAATACAGGATAACCAGGCCCCCATCACTGTCAACAGTATATACAGATAACCAGCCACATCACTGTGTCAACAGTAGATAATACAGGATAACCAGGCCCCATCACTATGTCAACAATATATAATGCAGGATAACCAGGTCCCATCACTATGTCAACAGTAGATAATACATGATAACCAGGTCCCATCACTGTGTCAACAGTAGATAATACAGGATAACCAGGCCCCATCACTGTGTCAACAGTAGATAATACAGGATAACCAGGCCACATCACTATGTCAACAATAGATAATGCAGGATAACCAGACCCCATCACTATGTCAACAGTAGATAATACAGGATAGCCAGGCCCCATCACTGTCAACAGTAGATAATGCAGGATATCCAGGTCCCATCAGCGTGACAACATGTACTACAGATAACCAGGCCCCATCACTGTGTAACAATAGATAATGCAGATAACCCCAGGCACCAATCAACTGGGTTAAACAGTAGATAATGGCAGGATAACCAGGCCCCATCACTGTGTCAACAGTAGATAATGCAGGATAACCAGGCCCCATCACTGTGTCAACAGTAGATAATGCAGGATAACCAGGCCCCATCACTGTGTCAACAGTAGATAATGCAGGATAACCAGGCCCCATCACTGTGTCAACAGTAGATAATGCAGGATAACCAGCCCCATCACTGTGTCAACAGAGATAATGCAGGATAACCAGGCCCCCCATCACTGGGTGTCATAGATAATGCCAGGATACTTGCCCAATCACTATGTCAACAGTAGATAATACAGGATAGCCAGGCCCCATCACTATGTCAACAGTAGATAATACAGGATAACCAGGCCCCATCACTGTGTCAACAGTAGATAATACAGGATAACCAGGCCCCATCACTGTGTCAACAGTAGATAATGCAGGATATCCAGGCCCCATCACTGTGTCAACATTATATAATGCAGGATATCCATGCCCCATTACTGTGTCAACAGTAGATAATACAGGATAACCAGGCCCCATTATTGTTTCAACAGTAGATAATACAGGATAACCAGGATAAGCAGGACCTAACCAGGCCCCATCATTGTGTCAACAGTAAATAATGCAGGATAACCAGGCCCCATCACTGTGTCAACAGTAAATAATGCAGGATAACCAGGCCCCATCACTGTGTTAAGAGTAGATAATGCAGGATAAAAAGGCCCCATCACTGTGTCAACAGTAGATAATACAGGATAAGCAGGCCCCATCACTGTGTCAACAGTAGATAATGCAGGATAGCCAGGCCCCATCACTGTGTCAACAGTATATAATGTAGGATAAGCAGGCCCCATCACTGTGTCAACGGTATATAATGCAGGATAAGCAGGCCCCATCACTATGTCAACAGTAGATAATGCAGGATAACCATGGCCCATTACTGTGTCAACAGTAGATAATACAGGATAACCAGGCCCCATCACGGTGTCAACAGTAGATAATGCAGGATAGCCAGGCCCTATCACTATGTCAACAGTAGATGATGCAGGATAACCATGACCCATTACAGTGTCAACAGTAGATAATACAGGATAAGCAGGCCCCATCACTATGGTCAAACAGTAGATAATGCAGGATAACGCCATGGCCCCATCAATATGTCAACAGTAGATAATGCAGGATAAGCAAGGCCTCATGCAACTGTTTCAACCGTAGATAAATGCAGGTATAGGCCAGGGGCCTCCCCCATCACTATGTCAACAGTAGATATGCAGGATAACCAGGTCCCATTACTGTGTCAGCAGTAGATAATGAAACAGAACAAGGCCCCCTCACCGAGTCAACATGAGATAATACAGGATGACAAGGCCCCATTACTTGTGTCAACAGTAGATAAAGCAGGATAACCAGGCCTCATCAATGTGTCAACAGTAGATAATGCAGAATAACAAGGATCAATCTCTGTGTCAACAATAGATAATGAAGGATAACAAGGCCCCATCACTGTGTCAACAGGAGATAATGAAGGATAGCTAACAAGGCCTCATCGCTGTGTCAACTGTAGATAATGATCAAAGGCAATCTGGGAGATAAATGTCAAATGTAATGTGGTAAAAGTAATAATTACATGGTGTTATGCATCTGTGTTCAGGCAACAGTGACGCAAAAACGAAAACCCACTGAACTTGGTCATGCTGCGTGTCATGATACATGCCATTGTGTACACTAATCAGGGTCTACAGAGCAGCTTGTATGACTGTATACTGCTCAAAACATTGGTCATGTATCCAGGTGATTGGCCATCTCTACATGACTCAATCAAACCTTATGCTAGACCAATCTGATCTGGGCCAGTGCTGGTTGTCAATATGAAGTTTGCTGCTGTTTCACAACAGTGGAATAGTAGAGTATTGTGCTGCTTAAACTTTTGATGTCTAGATTTCAAAATAGATAAAAATATGACAGATGACCCAGGAAAAATGCTGTGATGAAACATAAAAGGATACTTGGACCACCATGACAATTGGGACCATACACGGTGTAGGACCATCGCAGATCCTATTATCACGGGCATTTCACTGTCATGTGACAGAATGGGGCTGATGGTATTTGGGCCTCTGGCTGTGCAAATGATGTGGCTGTGACTGGAAAAACGGAGCTTATGGGATTTGTGACCAGTGTAGCTACAGATCAAATAGCACACTCCTGTAGCCTCATAGCAATCTATATTCCTTGTTAAAAGCATGACAGGTGTTTCATTGATGGAATAGAGATCAGTGCAGATCCTGATCAAATTGTGCATTGATCGAAAAACCTATAAGCCCCAGTTCTCCAGTTTAATTTTAACTCATATTTTATTTAATAATATGTTTTGGCAGCACATGAGAATGGTTTCCTCTGCACTGTGAAGACATGTTCTCATCACAAAAAATGGAAATAAACAGCACACGACAACATTTAATTCAGTATTGTAATGGTTAAGTCAACGTCTGCATGTGAAGGGTATGGACTGATCAGACTGCAGGCTGCACTGAACATGCACATGCACATAGTCAGTTAGATATGCAAGCCAGGAGTACTGCCAGGTGCAGACATAACCATTAGAGGGCGGGATATAAAAATTCTCATCTGCTGTTGTTTTGGATTCTGTCTTCTTTCTCCATAACAAAACATGGTTTGAAAGCACTTTAGAATCAGTTCCATGTTTTTGATGAGAAAAATGAGAACACAAACAGCAGACGACAAAATTTAATTCAGCAGTGTAAGGGTATCTGTACATCCATTATCCTAATAAATGGGCTGTGAATGATTTCCGTTCTGTTCCATTATTTGTAACAATGTACCTCTGTTTAAAACTAACATTTAACATTGTTAATTGTATTGCAATATTGTATGAATCGTTAAAACTGATAATAAACATCTTCTTTATGAACAAGGTCACTCAGGCAGCCCCTAAACACCTCATAATATCTGTTACAAACACACCACATGACATCTAAGAAGACCTTGACAATTGTTGTCTGCTGTTGCTTATATATCTTGCCTTATTTCTCAATAAAAACATGCTTTGACAGCACTTCAGAATAATTTCCAATGGAAATGATTCTAAAGTGCAGTCAAACCATGTTATAAAGTATTCTAAAGTGCTGTCAAACCATGTTTTTGATGATAAAAATGGAAACTAGAAAATAAACAGCAGACGACAAAACAATTAAGATAGCGGTGTATGGGTTAAATGGTTAATTTAATATACTAAAATAATTTAAGGATTCCACTTTTTTCGCCTGAAACTAGCAATAGAGTAAAACATTTGTAAACAATTCCATGGACCAGTTTTACTAAATGTTGTACGGCTAAAACGTTTGTAAAGGCAAAAGTAATAGTTGCAAAGACATTACCGGTAGCACTGACAGCCGACATTGCCAATGTTTGAGTGGAACACGGAATTCATGAAAATCTTGGTATTTGGAATTCATGAAAATCTTGGTATTTTTATCGTACAAAGCTTAGTGAAAGTTCAAACAGGTCACAGATGTGAGAGATGTCTGCACACGCACAGGGTCCTGTATCAGACATGTGAAACGATCTGTGTTGTATTTCCGCTCTGTCACTGCAGCCTGTATAATGTGCAACATGCCAGATATCTGATAGTCAACAGTTAACCCTTAATACGCTGCTGAATTAAATTTTATCGTCTGCTGTTTATTTTATGTTCTCCATTTTTCTCATCAAAACATGGTTTGTCAACAATTTAGAATCATTTCCAATGGAAATGATACTAAAGTGATGCCAAATCATGGTTTTATTGAGAAAGCAGGCAAAACATAAACATCAGCAGACAACAATTTTTGTTCCCAGCATTCTAAGGGTTAATGACACAACAGGCCACACACATGCATGGGCCACGATCTGACAAAACCAGGCTTACCATAATAACCCTAAATATTTGGACACCATTTATTTGGGTAAACACATAATAAGGTATGGTTTCCCAACAACAGTAAGCGTGCTAATATTTAGGGTTAGTTTTGCAGTATTGGTTTAATCACAATAACAATGCATTTGGGTACAACTGTTTTGGCAAACCCATATTTAATAGTAAATTGTGTCCGAATATTTAATGTTATTACGTTATTTTCTGTCTGAACAGTGTGCTCTCATACACTGATAATTGCGACTCATCATGAGAATAATGCTATCGTCAACGAGTATCTCACCCACCCATAAAGGTCAAGGTCACCAAAGTCAAAGTCACCTGAATGACACTCGATGGATAGCCATCAATGTGAGGAAGCTATGAAGTTTGGTAATGGTCCGACTAACAGATCAAGACATATTAACCCTTACAATACTGAATATTTTTTATTTTCCATTTTTCTCATAAGAAACTTGGTTTGGCAGCCAATGGAAATGATTCTAAAATGCTGCCAAACCACGTTTTTACTGAGAGAAAAGACAAAATATGAATTAACAGCAGACGACTATTTTCGGTTCCCGCATTCTAGGGATTAAACATTTGGACATATATCCAAAATTGTTAATGTCGACTATTATGATGGCGTCACCATAATTGTGATATCTGTGTCTCACTTTCCACTAACATGGGTGAGATGAAAGGGGACTAATCAAGTTTTTGACGAGCGTACCTCTAGATGAGGGAGTACTCTCATATACAGCCTGATATGATATGAATGGTTCCTCATTGCGATAGCAAACAATGTAGATTTCGCAACCAGTTTAGCCCCAGATCAGACTGCGCAATCGCGCAGTCTAATCTGGGGCTACACTGGTTGCAAAAGTCAATAAGCCCCTTTTTGTTATTATGAGTCAAGAATATCCATATTGTTGTCTGAAGGCATAATTGATATTTAATGGACATAATGGCAAACAGTGAAGACCCTGATCAGATTGATTTACAAAAACATATAGATACACTTTCTTCAAAAGGAATAATCCATTATATCAGATTGTCGCTCATATATTTAATAAAAGGCATGGATTTATTACTTATATTTACACTGAATTTTAAGTACATATTTTTAATACGGCCTTATATAAAGTGTACCCATTATTTTCGGGATACAGACAAAATCCCCTCCGGACATAATCCCCCCCATGATTTTTGACACAGGAGGACAAAATCCCCCCCCACCTGTCTAAAATGCAGGTATGACAAAATCCCCCCCCCACCCCCCGTCCAAAATCACAGGTAGGACATAATCCCCCCATCAAAATTCAAGGGAGGACAAAATCCCACCAGGACATAATCCACCCCCATGATATGTTTTGAAAGAATCATTGCATTAATAGGTTTTCAAATTTCACCCTCTAATCCTCTTTAATCCGGGTAATTGAATTGCCTGATTTCTTTCAAGTAGTTGATTAAGGATTACCTGATTGGGTATTGTTTTGGCGAATAATTCTTTGAAATGGCAGGGCCGTAGCTAGAGGTAACAATCTACTGAGGCAAATCTTATGAAACGTGTATCCAGTGGGAGTGCGTAGCGCGACCCGTACCTAAATGGTAATATTTTTCACTAAAACAATATGGTTTGAGCCCGACATCAGTATACAAATGTACAAACGATACATATATATTCTTGTTTGACGTTTATTGTGCAACTGAAAATACTTCATTAAATGTGCTTGTTTGATTGTGCAATTGAAAATACTTCATTAAATGTGCTTGATGTTTGATGTTTATTGTGCAAATAAAAGTACTGAATATGATTTACCTTGATTCTGGATGGTGGGGGGGGGGGAATTTTGTCCTAGGCTACCTTTTCATTGGGGGGATTTTGTCCTACCTTGAATTTTGATGGGGGGGGGATTTTGTCCTCCTGTGTCAAAAGACATGGGGGGGGGGATTATGTCCGGGGGGATTTTGTCATACACTCATTATTTTCCTATCACCTGAAGACAACACCATATTTTACCATGAATAGCAAAGAATTATGCAATGTAATTAATGACTCGTAATGAATTATATAGATAGAGTCATTATGGTGTAAGACACACCTGTGGTCTCTACACCTTTGCTCAATAACATACATTACCGACCATTGATGTTTGCCCCCTAGTGGCAACATTAACACCTGCATACATTGTTGTCGATGAAAATTTATACAATTGGTGATTATATGTGCAGAAAATAATACAAGTAGTTATAAAACGACATTCAAATTTCATGTTCAAATCAATTGCGAAACCAAACTTTCAGTATGTTACTTACACAGAGCTCCAGATAAGGTGCGTTATTGGCATATTTTACGCACTTATTTTAGTAGAATATGCATTGATTTATATAAAAATTGGGAGTACAAAATACTTTTCAAATTCAGTAGTGAAAATACTGTCATAAAGTTGAAAATTTACTTAGTTGAGCTGCAAAAAGAAAACACTCAAATAAGTCAGGGGCGGCGGAAGCGGGGGGTTGTATTTCAAAAATTTAAGGGGGGGCATGCCCCCGGACCCCCCTAGCGCTATCGGGCCCTTCGGGCCCTCAACATTGGCCCCCCCAATAATGTTTGGCTTCCGCCGCCTATGTAAGTGAATTTTTTAATTTTTTTTAGTTTTTGTCATTTGTTCCCTATTTAATAAGAAAGAAATTCAATAATGAAAATAAAATATGAATTGAATTTGAAATATGGGGGTATAATACTCTTTAGATACAAAACTTATCTGGAGCCCTGCTTACATGTATGAATCGGATGCAAAACATGTCAACCATCAGATCTTGAGAAAAGATTTCTCGTCAGAAGCTGTACCTAGACAGGAAGAGTGGAATGTGAAGCATAAAAATAAAGAGCCTACATCGTCTGCTGTTTATTTTACATTTTACGCCTAAAAAATATGATCTGGCAACATTTGTGGCTGTGACTAAAGAAATGTGGCTTATGGGATTTGTGACCAGCGTTGCTCCAGATCAAATAGCACACACCTGTGTAGCCTGATAACGATCTATATTTGCTTGTTAGAAGCATGACCTAGTATTTCATTGATGGAATGGCGAACAGTGCATATCCTGATCAGACTGTGCAGATGGAACTACACTGGTTGCAAAACCCATAAGCCCCATTTCTCCAGTCCAGCCACATTTTATAATCATTTTAATTGAAATTGGACTCACAGTAGGCTCACACACAGCCTAATCATTTTGCTTAACCCTCACTACGTGGGAGACGAAAATTGCCGTCTGCTGTTTTTCATTTTTGCCTTAATTCTTAATAAAAAACCTGTTTTGGCAGCACATGAGAATCGTCTCCAGTGGAGACAATTCTCATGCGCTGTCAAAACAGGTTTTTATCAAGAAACATTGAAAATAAAACATTTCCAGCAGACTACAAAATTTAATTCAGCTTAGTAAGGGTTAACAAGTGTTAACCCTTACAGTGCTGAATTAAATTGTGTCGTCTGCTGTTTATTTTCTATTTTCCAAGTCTTAAGTGCTGTCAAACCATGTTTTTATTGAGAAAGAAGACAAAATATAAAACAACAGCAGACAACAATTGACGTTTCTCACATGCTAAGGGTTAAATAGCAATTAGCCACAGGTTGAAGTAATGGACCGAGGTCTATAAATACATTAAATATACCTAAAAGCATTAATATTAAAGATACATGCCCACGCAGTAGGTTATAATATAGTGATATAGATACTTTTGTATATTCTGTAAGTATGACATTTTCTGGCAAAGTAAACATTCATTCACCGTTACCCCACGTATTGATTGGCATTATTATACATTTTATATCAAACAAAAATTTTCACACTGATATCAGGGGCGATAACCATGTTTCCTTAACATGTTAATAGACATTACTATTTATTCTCTGTATTTATTTTTTGATGTGCAATGATCATACTTTATAATCTGTCGAAAATATTATTTTTTCAGAAGACGCATTTCATAGTAGAAATAAGTAAAAAATATCATGCCTCATTTGCATATGAAAATAGCCTGATACCACCACGCGTCACTATCAGTAAAATAAATATTACTAAATGATAATATCTGTTTTGCGGGCACTTGTAATTTTTAACACTGGTGGAATAGTGTTACAAGTATACACTTACCGGTATTTAATTCCTATAAAGAACATGTTGTGCTTACTGAGTGGGCATGTACCTTTAAATGAAAAAAAAAGTTAAAAAAAAAATAAAAAAATAAAAAAAATTAACTTTCTTTTTTCACTTATTAATGCTTTTAGGTATATTTAATGTATTTATAGACCTCGGTCCGTTACTTCAACCTGTGCAATTAGCCTACTTCACTGACTGAATGGCGAACAGTGTATGCACTGATATGAGACTATGCTGGTCACAAACGTCATGAGACCTCTTTCATCAGCCCATATATGTTTTTATCAGTTTATAAATTTCGCAAAAAAAGTGAAAACTGTACAATAATATTTTGGAACATGTTGGAAAAATAAAACATTTTTACTTTTTATTCCATAATCATATATTAAATTACGTTATGTACCGTCAAATCCTGCTTATACTTTTGAGATCCTCTTTCATGCACAGCCGAGCTAGAAATATGGAGATCCATCTGACCACAGGTGGAAGACACGGACCTGTGACACAAAATAAATGCCCATTAAAAAAATCCATTACCCCACCCACTTGGACTCATACAGTGTCACAGGTCCGAATCTTCCACCTGCAGGCGCGGATCCAGGATTTCGGGTTAGGGAGGGCATAACTATTTTGCAATACTTGATTATATTATCGAACGAGCTAAGCTCGTTCGATAATATCGTCAAGTATTGCAAAATAGTCGACCGAGCAGAGCTCAGGATAGCGCTAGGGGGGTCCGGATTTTTTTTTAAATCTACATCGCATTTCCTGCGTTCTGGCGCATTTTGGAGCAAAAATATTGACACTGTCACAGTATGTTTAGACATGATTTTTGATTGAAAACATTTAAATTTTGAAACAATAAGACAACGACCGAAAAATGCATGGAATATATGGCACTTGGCATGAAACGTGCCTTGTAACTTGTAAAAAATCTTTACTCGGCAAATTTTAGGGGAGGCGCGCGCCGGGTCCGCCCCCCCCTGAATCCGCCCATGACCTGTGCATCTGAATACCATCTACCTATGCATAGAGAATAGAAACATTAAAGAAACACATTTATGGATAATACATCACACGTTGACAGGAGCATACCGTGTGAACATATTTCAGTTACTATATATATCGTATATAAATGAATACATTTGTAAATTGTCATCTCCTTTTGAATAAGAATTTTATTTTGATACCGGGTTTCAAAATCCCATAATTTTCCACACAAATTAATGTAAATGAAGGATGGATATGTAACCGCATAATAATACCTTAGTAATATAGGGTGGCATATGATTGTGACTCAACTGTTTGACTTTATCTTCGTCTCAGTGATCCACATCACAGCTTAACACTGACACCCCTGAATCACAGAAATGGACTGTGATATCCGATTACTTTTTCCAACTGATCCAATGGCCACAAAATGATTTTCAAACTAGCTACTCCATTTATGAAATGGGCAGTTTTTTTCTAAGAAAATATGAAAATTACTTGCAAAAAGTGCTCATCTGAATCTACACTGTTTGCTAATAGTACTATAGAGGTCTGTTAACCCTTACTACACTGAATTAAATGTTGTCGTCTGCTGGAAATGTTTTATTTTCAATATTTCTCGACAAAAACCTGGTTTTGACAGCACATGAGAATCGACTCCATTTTTTTGCTAAGAATTAAAGCAAAAATGAAAAACAGCAGACGGCAATTTCCGTCAACAGCGTAGGAAGGGTTAACATTGAAGGGTTAACATTGATAGTTCCATCCTCAGAACTTGAATATTCCATTAATCAGATATTAGGGGTATTTTTTAAATATCTGAAGGGTACGGACAAAAACTGCAGCAGATCCTAAGTAGACGGATCAGCTGGATCTGCAGTGTCAGGCGTGGATACAGGGAGAGGGGGGGGAGGAGGGAGGGGGGGGGGGTCCAGGGGATCCGGACACCGGATTTATGGTATGTAGGGTTGAAAGAATTAACAATGCTGTGTTAACCCTTTCACCCCCAAGTAACTGGAATGAGTCTTGATATATTAATTTTGCAGCCAATCCAATCATCACAAAATTATTTTCAGACAAGTCCAAATTATAATACTTTCAAAAAGTGCAGATCCTGAGAGCCAGCTCATCTGGATCTGCACTGTTTGCATTATAAACCGCGATAGCGGGCTTTCAGGTTCAAAGGGTTAATGTTGTTGTCTACTGATTATTTTTATAGCTGATAACAATTTTGGTTTCCACGTTTTAAAGGCACTGTCTCACAGATGTGTCAGATATTTCATGTGTGGATCTTCACTTAATGGACTGCAAGTGATACATGTATATCTCAACCAAAACCATAATTTTATTTGATAAAATTCCAAGGTTTTGCATCTTATTCCAGTATGTACTAATATAGACTAAGATAAACAGGGGAGATAATTTGGTCATGCATTTCAACTATTACTCTACCAGGAAATACACTTTGTGAAACACAACACTTGTACCACCTATGCAATATATTTCCATTCTAGACACTGATTTAATTAATTTAAATAAATTAAATTTAATAACCATCGACTGCACAAAAACTAGCGTTCACAATGCTAGTTATTGTTCAATATTCAACATTTGTATAATTGTATTCTGCAATATGATGCAAATCAACAATAAAACGAGACATTATGTTTGTAAAACATGGATATGCCCCCGTCGCATACTGGAGTCTAACAAGAGATTGTGTGTACCATTTTCAGCACCATTTTGAAGGTCACAAAGGTCAAGGTCATGCCATTGGTGGTGTGATTGCATCACACATGCTCAGGAGAATGAACTGTCCAAATATTAAAGCAATCCTAAAGTAATATTGAATATATTACATGATGGAGAATCTCTTACAAACTTTTCGACATTACAAAGTGGCTAAGTGTTTCAGCGACATTTTGAAGATGACACAGGTCAAGGTCGTGTTAATGGTGGCGCGAGTGTGTGACAAATGTTCAGGTGATACAAATGACCAAATATTGAAGCAATCCTACAATATTTACACGTTGACGTAAATGTACGCGGACGGACGAACCTCAAAAGCAACACAATATGTCCCATTGTTATTGCATAGGGGGCATTATTATGTTTTAAAGATCTGTTTCATTACATACCGCTCGCTTCTGAGACTCAGTGCCTTTAACCTAGATTGAATGTTTACGGCCAGTTTGTTATTGTTTGTGGACATATATAATTAAGCCACAATAAAAATGGGTTTATTTAGCTTACTTATCAACTTATTTGGCAGACGACCACTACAGCTCCCAATCAGCTTATTTAGCTTGCGACCAGTGTAGCTCCTGTAGCCTATTTCATCAACATTGCAAAGTATACTTTACTAGCAAAGTATACTTTGAGGGAGTAATCATTTATTTTTCCTGAAATGCATTATTTCATATAGAACTAACAAATGCATATATTTCATGATTAAAAGTATGCAGAATTATCATACTGAATTTATTACATTATCACAGCCAAATTGGCTGTGATAATGTAATAAATTCAGTATAATAAAAATGAATAAATTTATCATAAAATTGAAAATTTCTCCCTCAAAAAGTATACTTTGCTACTAAAGTATACTTTGCAATGTTGATGAAATGGGCTATATACTGATCAATTAGCGCAACCTGATACTGCTCCAACATGTTGTTGCAGGCAAAAGGAAGGTTTCCCCCAAGTTAATAGCCAACATTGTAGCACCTTATGAGACTGCACATATTGATGTGTGGCTATGCTGGCCGCAAACTCAAAAAGCACATTTTTGTCATGAAGGGTCACATGGCTCCAGCTCTTAAATTCGCATGTGCTCTGAGATTCATGTCAACTTTCAATAATATTTGCGGAAAATACGGGTGATTTTCAAAAGCAATATCGGCGAAATTCGGTGTGATGCTATAAGGGAGGTAATTCCAGATCCAGATCCATATGTCAAATATGTTGCATTGTTTGCAGAGTAGGACAATCACCCGAGGAGAATAGGGTTAACCCTTTCAACGCTTACAGCCCTCTATAGCGGTGTTGGCAAACAGTGTAGATCCAGATGAGCCGGCTCGTGACGAGCCGGCTCATCAGGATCTGCACTTTTTGCAAGTAATGTTCATATTTTTTAGTAAAAATACCCACTTTCCGTACATTTATTGTTAAATTTTACACCCGCCTATACAAACACATAGATAAAAGTAAAAGTTTACCTGTGTACATGTAAATAGCCAGGTATCCAGTATCACAACAACAGGGTGTCCTATGTTATCAGTAGTCCATTTGGTAAGTGGCCACATCCCTGCACAGTAGGATATGACTGCTGATCACAGGTATACATTATAGCAGAGCTCCAGATAAGCTTTGTGTCTAAAGAGTACTATATATTATACATATATCCCCTGATATCTACAATGCATATTTTATTTTGGCAAATGAAATGGATTATTGAATATATCACACGTTCTTTTTTCAATAAAATAGGGAATAAATGAACACCCCCACCCCCCTCACAACACGCCCCCCCTCCCCCCCAAAAAAAACACAAGAAAATGTGACCCGTCTCGGCACACAAAATGTGCAGATTGGGCAAGCTTCTTAACCAGATCCACGGACACTGTAGCCTATTTCACCAACATTGCAAAGTATACTTTTCTAGCAAAGTATACTTTGAGGGAGTTATCATTTATTTTCCCGAAATGCATTATTTCATATAGAACTAACGACTGCATATATTTGATGATTAAAAGTATGCAGAATTATTATACTGAATTTATTACATTATCACAGCCAAAATGGCTGTGATAATGTAATAAATTCAGTATAATAAAAATTCATAAATGTATCATTAAATTGAAAATTTCTCCCTCAAAGTATACTTTGCTAGACAAGTATACTTTGCAATGTTGGTGAAATGGGCTACAGATCCACGGACACAGGAACGGACACACAGTCCAAACACTATATCCCTCCCAGCATTAACATGACAGGGAGCATAAAAACAAAGTTGCAAATTCAGTTATTTGAGCTGCATGTTTTTTTACAGCTTAACCAATTGATTTTCAACTTAAAGAAAGTTTACCCCTCAGCTTGTAACTCAATATATTGTTTAAAATAAATGTGTAAAATACACCAATACGTGCCTTATCTGGAACTCTGACTGGTGATTCGCTAGTCGCACACGTTGTCAATGAGTATTTTCAAACTGTTGCGAGTATTTTGTACTCTCCCAAAATCAATGCATGTTCAGCTAAAATCAATGCACAAAATAGACCAATAAGCGCCTTATCTGGAGCCCTGATTACAATGAAGTACGTACCTGTCACTTGGTTAGTCCTGTCATAGGCAACGACTCGTCACACACCAGTCGAAACTTACAACAGGAATGTACATTATAAGTAATCTATTTACCTGCTATACGCTTTGATCATCCCACCATGAAATGAAAGTTGTAGTGGAAAATGTAGCTACGTGAGCTGAAATTTTAAGCATAATAACACATATTACAACGCATATATGCAATTGGATAATCATTTCTGGCTGTGACTGGACAATGAGGTTTATAGGATTTGTGACCAACGTAGCTCCTGTAGCCGATTTCATCAACATTGCAAAGTATACTTTTCTAGCAAAGTATACTTTGAGGGAGTAATCATTTATGTTTCCCGAAATGCATTATTTCACATAGAACTAACGACTGCATATATTTGATGATTAAAAGTATGCAGAATTATTATACTGAATTTGTTACATTATCACAGCCAAATTAAATGGCTGTGATAATGTAATAAATTCAGTATAATAAAAATTTATAAATTTATCCTAAAATTGAAAATTTCTTCTAGAAAGGTAAACTTAATTGCAATGTTGGTGAAATAGGCTACACGGCAGATCAAATAGCACGCTCCTGTAGTCTGACAACGATCCATATTGCTATGTTTCATTGGTGGAATGGTGAACAGGGCAGATCCTGATCAGACTGTGCGGATGGACAGGCTGATCTGGATCTACACTGGTCGCAAAACCCATAGGCCCCATTTCTCCAGTCACAGCCACAAATACAGAAAATAGGAGTGCATGATCATTTTGGGGCGAAACAGTAAAAGATTCTCACAATTTTTTTTTTAAAAATCTCACTAAAATATCAATAATATATATTGATTTTCTCACTAAATTTGTCAAAATAGACTGAAATCAAATGTTTCTCTGGCTCAAATTGTCAGCGAAAATAAAACATGTCATGGGATTCGAATGCCCCCATGCACTGACAGCATAAATGTGACTGTGACTGGTTAAATGGGGCTTATGGGTTTTGTGGCCAGTGTCGATTCAGATCAGCCTGTATTCCGCTCAGTCTGATCAGGAGCTGTACTGTTTGCTATTCCACAAATGAAACGCACACATGTACGCCCATCAAGCAGCATTATAGATTATATATGCTAGCGGTGAAAATATCAGCCGTCACATTTGGAGTATTTTCCTCCGGACTCAATTCTAATGAAATTCCAAGACGTATTCATGATATTTACATTGAGAAATAAAAGAAAATATAATGAATTGTCGTCTTCTACCTTTTTCAACTGTTTCTCAGCATTCAAAGAGATATATTGTCGGCCATGTACTTGTGTGCGTAAATACTGGGCAGTATATTACATGCTGTGGACAATGTACTAAACCAACAAGGTAACCAGGCCCATACGCAGAGGGGGTGCGACCGGTGCATACGCACCCCCTTAACCCTTTCAACACCATCAGCCTGTATAGTGGTATTGGCAAAAAGTGTAGATCCAGATAAGCCGGCTCGTGAAGAGCCGTCTCATCAGGATCTGCACTTTTTGCAAGTAATTTTCATAATTTTGAGAACAAAAACACCCCATGTTCATAAATGGACTGGTCTGAAAATCATTTTGTGATGATTCACTCAGGATTGGTTGCAAAAATTAACATATCAAAATCCATTCCAGTTACTTAGGCGTGAAAGGGTTAATCTGCCGAGGTCTGTCCGTGGATGTGCAAAAGAAACATTTTTGGCCCTTCGCGCCACCGATAACGCACATTCCTAAATTAATTCATGCGTAGGGGCCTGGAGACCACAGAGTCAAAGGGATATAACTCCAAACACAGAGTTGTCTCTATATTCCATGTGATACACCTTCAGGTCTAGCTGCACGTTTGCCGCTTTACAGGCAATAGGTTGCACCATATCGCTACTGTAGTGACTATATCGCTACTGTAGTGATTGCACTATATCGCTACTGTAGTGACTATATCGCTACTGTAGTGACTATATCGCTCTGTAGATTGCATATGCTCGTAGTGACTATATCGCTACTGTAGTGATTGGCACATATCGCTACTGTAGTGAACTATATCGCTACTGTTGTATGATGCACTATATCGCTACTGTAGTGATTGCACTATATCGCTACTGTTAGTGACTATAGCGTACTGTAGTGATTGACTATATCGTCTACTGTGTAGTGACGATATCGCTACTGTAGTGATTGCACTATCGCTACTGTAGTGCAGTGATTGCACATATCGTTCTGTAGTGATGTATCATATATAGTGTTGCACTATATGCTACTGTAGTACATATCGCTATGTAGTGATTGCACCTATATCCTACTGTAGTGGACGATATCGCTACTGTGTGATTGCAATGTACTGTAGTGACTTATCCTATGTAGTGATTGCACTATATCGCTACTGTAGTGACTATCGCTACTGTAGTGACTATATCCTACTGTAGTGTTTGACACAATGCACTTATATCCTACTGTAGTGATTGCACATATCGCTACTGTAGTTGACTATATCACTACTGTAGTGATGATTGCACTATATCACTACTGTAGTGACTTATACGCTACTGTAGTGACTATATCGCTACTGTAGTGATTGCACTATATCGCTACTGTAGTGATTGCACTATATATCGCTACTGTAGTGACCACAGTCAACAGTATAAATTTGCAGAGTAATGTTTCTATTTCGCACACTAAAATATAGCAATAATCTGCAGGGCGTTGACGTTCATTCTTCGCTATATTGTTATTGAGAGAACATTATACAATGTGAGACAAATTTATGGAAATAATTCTAAAGTGCTGTCAAACAATGTTTTCAGTGAGAAATAATTCAAAATATAAAACAACATCAAATGACACTTTTTGTTTACTACATTCTCAGGGTTAATGTGGGAGCAAACCAGAGCACCCAGAAAATACACATTTGTCTGATCTGGCAACCACCATACCGTCTCACAGTACTATAGATAATTAAATTGATAAAACAAAAACAAAGTTTGTGAAATGTTTGCGCTCACTTTTTTCACCGAGCATCATTTCTTAAGGAAGAAAGTCTTAAGTCACTTTATAGATAACATACTATGTGTCTGTGACTGGAGAAATTGGGCTGTTGAGTTTTGCGACCAATGTAGATCCAGATCAGCCTGTGCATCCGCACAGTCTGATCAGGATCTCCACTGTTCACCATTCCATCTTCTAATAAGCAATATGGATTGTTATCAGACAACAGGAGTGTGTTATTTGAACAGGAGCTACACTGGTCACAAATCTCATAAGCCCCATTTCTCCAGTCACAGCCACATATAAAATAACAGTGTGAGTAGAGCATGTAGTGTACAAAGTGATACTGTAGGACGAAGGATGTATGGTCCCTGATCTATGGGTTTTTTTCTTGGCGTTTTTGATGAAAAGAGAAAATCATTTGATCAATACGTGGTAATGACCACAAGTATAGTAGCTGTATGCCTTGCCTGTATAGTTTTGAATATATAAGTGTGACTAAAAACTCTATTAGAGCGGATGCAGACACCATAAAGTGACATGGGGTTGTTCAAAAGTAGTGCAGTAAAGGGAATCCTGATGATTTTAGTTGACAGGTCTACACTGTTTGCTTGCAGATCCTGATCAGCTGTTGGCAAACCTGCTCGAGAAACAATTTAAGGAATGTTTAATCCATTTTCATGTATATTTATAGGGTATTTAAAGATTTTCTCCAACATCCATATCAATACATGATGGCCATGGCCCACATGTTGAGGCTGCATTAGATAGTCCTTGAGGGCATGGGTCGGCTATAGAATTAGAATATGGATACTGATAAACAAGTATATGAAGTCAATCTGACATCTGGTTGCATATGATGCAGAGGCATAACTTGTACACAAACACAAATACCATGATGGCCCTCTATCGCTCACCTGAGTCCACGAAGATCAGTGATAAACGTGGCATCTACGAGTTTGACCAACATCGGCCCATCGGTTGGGTGAAAAAGACATAAGAAAGTGTGGACAGACAGATGATGGACAAAAAAGTGCATGGTCATTTGATTTTGCAGGGGCGGATCCAGGATTTCAGGTTAGGTGGGGCGAGACTTCTGAATTTAATTATTTTTTACTATATTTTCGAACTAGCACCGTTTGTTCGTCGACCGAGCCTGCCTAAGGTGGGTCCGGCGGTATGCCATCCGGAATATTTTTGATATCTACACCACATTTTGTTGCGTTCTGGTGCATTTTAGAGAAAAAATATCTTTACAACCCAAATTTTAGGGGGGGAGGGGTGGTGCACGCCGGGGTTTCCCTTACGTGAATCCGACCCTTGTCTTGGGCATATAGACGGTAAAGAAGCACACTGAGTTTCAAGTCAATCCAACTCATGGTTGCAGAGAAAGCATAGCATAAGCTAGTAATTTTCAACAAAAACATGGAATTGACGTCATCATGGTGCACCATCACAATATACAAACTTTTCAAAATGTTTAAGTCCACAAGGTGGGGGACAATGAATATATGAACAGATTAGGTTGAACAAAAAAATGAAATTCACTTGGCGCTAGGTTGAACAAACAAGAGGGCCATGATGGCCCTAATTCGCTCACCTGACTCCATGAACACCAGAGGAGAATGTGACATTGAGTTCATATGTGTTTAAAAAAAATTGTACTATTTTTAGATGATGGTCATCTTGGATTAAGCGATGACTCTCATTTTACCAAATCTGAAAATGCTTCACCTAAGGATCTTAACTTAGTATGAATTATAAGTTTGGCCAGCATCGGCCATGTGGTTGCTGAGAAAAAGACGTTCAAAATCTTGAATAAATGGACCTTTTGGAGGCCATCATGGATGACGTAATCATCCGATTCCGACAAATATTGCACCAGAGCAATCGCTCATCGATACCTTCAATTTGATATATGACATGAGCATATTTGGTCAAAAATAAAATTTGACCACACTGGCAACGCCGATTTTTGACCTCGGGGTCACCATTTTAACACCTTTGAAAGAGCATTCTACGTCGATCATTCCTACCAAGTTCCGTCGAAATCCGGCTGGCGGTTCAGGAGAAGAAGATTTTTTAAGAATTTGTGCTATTTTTAGACGGTGGCCATCTTGGATTAGCGACGACCTCCGTTTTAACAAATCTGAAAAGGCTTCACCCATGGACCATAACTGTGAAGTTTGGCCACCATGGGCCAAGCGGTTCGTGTGAAGAAGAATTTTGAAATCTCTAATAAAAGAACATGCAACCTTTTGACCTTTCGGCGGCCATTTTGGATGACATAACAATCCAATTTCGACAAAAAATGTACCAGAGCGATCGCCTCTTTGATACCTTCGATTTGCTATAGACATGACCATAATCGGTCAAAAATAAAATTTGACCACACGGGCCACGCCCATTTTTGACCCCAGGGTCACCATTTTCACTTTGAAAGAGCATTGTACATCGATCATTCCTACAAAGTTTCGTCGAAATCCGGCTGCCGGTTCATGAGAAGAAGATATTTTAAGAATTTATGCTATTTTTAGACAACGGCCATCTTGGATTAGCCATGACCTCCATTTTAACAAATCTGAAAAGGCTTCACCCATGTACCATAACTTTTAAGTTTGGCTACCATGGGCCAAGCGGTTCATGTGAAGAAGAATTTTGAAATATCTAATAAAAGAACGACCTTTTGACCTTTCGGCGGCCATCTTGGATGACATAACCATCCGATTTCGACAAAAAATGCACCAGAGTGATCGCCTCGTTGATACCTTCGATTAAATATATGATATGACCATATTTGGTCAAAATTAAAATTTGACCCCAATTTGAACCCAATTTGCCCCATGGGCCACGCCCATTTTTGACCCCGGGGTCACCATTTTAACAACTTTGAAAGAACATTGTTCATCGATCATTCCTACCAAATTTTGTCGAAATCCGTTTGGCGGTTCTTGAGAAGAGATTTTTTGAAGAATTTGTGCTATTTTTAGACGGCGGCCATCTTGGATTACGTCATGACGTCATTTTAACAATTTTGTAATCCCCCTACCTATGGACCATGGCCATGAAGTTTGGTGACTATAGGCCCAATGGTTACCGAGGAGAAGACGTTTGAAAATGTGCACAGACGACAGACGCCGGACGACGGACACATATTGCAGTAACTAGCTCACATGAGCTTTGCTCAGGTGAGCTAAAAAGTGAAATTCACATGGCGCATCTGCACACCGTAAGCAGATAAGGAAGCAATGCACATACCAAATATCAAGTCTCCAGCTATTAGTACTAAACGTTTCAAAAGTTTTACTAATCTTACAAGAAATTTTAAACGTTACAAACAAGCATATGGACGTATGGACGATATAAAAATTTAAGACATTTTGAACACACATCAGGCGCGTAACCAGGATCTTGCTGAGGGGGGTGCGCATTGAGCGGCGACAGCCACAAATTGTCTGCCCCCCCCCCCCCCCCCCTGAATTTTTTTTTTGAATAAAGAACGCAAATCCTGGCTTCTAGAGCCCTCCAGACATCGATATATTATGCGAAATTTTATTTATTTTAGTGTACACACCTGGCCAAAACCACGCCTGAACATGGACTGACAGACGCACAGATGCACTTTTACCAACTTTCATTTTTCACTAGCTTGTATGCTGACATATAGGTTAGACTACATACCAAATGGCGCGAAATCGCCCAGGGGTAAGCATAAGTAGTCCGGTATAAAATAATAGTGCGGGCGTTTTGAGGTCACAGACACAGTTTGCTTGCAAATCTTGATCCATTACTACCCAGTTTCACTTGAGGAACATTTTGGGGTGCTTTTAACACCAGTTTTCAGCATATTTGTAGCATTTAGAAGAAACTGAACCTGTTGGTCACGTGATGTAAACAGTTTCTGTGGCCAAAAAATGAAAACAATATTGGGTGATATGATGAGGCTGGATTTTTCTTTCTTAGGAGTAAGTAAACCTATTGTTTAATTCATGCAGAACCAGTACAGACTGGCTGCAGGTCATGTACAAGTAGGTCCCACAACATCCATACGATTAGTGAAAGTAGGAGAAACTGGCCTTGGCCTTATTGGATGGCATTCGGTTAAATTATATAGTAAAACTATTTGGTGTGGTCTAACCTATAATGTCAACATACAAGCTAGTGAACAATGAAAGTTAGTAGAAGAGAATTGCCAAACATGGATTAATTCCTAGTAGAACTATTTACTACTAAACAAATTGTTCAAGAATCAAAAGCAGTGTGAAGGTGAAAACTTATTCACACTAGTCAATGTTTGTGTTGTCAAATTTCGAATGAACGTTCAGTTGTTATTTGTTTCCATGAAACTTATTTGTTCGTGAATTTACCCAGGCCCAATTCATGTTTGGACAAGTGGGTAGGAAGTTGTGCAATCACCGGAGATAAAACGCGGTGTTGGCGGAAATTTCAAAGAAGTATTTCGACATCATGGGACCAAAACGAGCTGGTATGACGATTTCTTTTTGATATATACTTGCTTAATGTCTAGTGCTTTTGTATTTTACTTGAATACATTGGTATTGTTGAGCTGACAAATACAACTTCTGCGGTACTCTTGTGTTGTGTTTGTCCCGCGAAATTCGGTGCTGATGAACATTTTCACCCAGGCATATGTAACCATTAACATAACATTTGTTATTGTATAATGTTTTACCGTATACTGATAAACATGATTGGTTTTAATAAATGCAGTTTGAGATGGTTAGAATGTCATGATAAGTGCTATCGATCACAATTGTTTTGTAATTGTTTTAAAATAAAAATGTTTAATTTTTAATTTGTGCATAGTAAATTTATATGGAGCATAGTCTGGAATTTAGTACAAATTAAAAATAGCATGGTTATAATCGGCAGCCAAGAAGAAGTCTGCAGCCAGTGGGGATGGTGAGGTTGCTGCTAAGCGCATCAAAGTCGAGTCGCCAACTCCCACCTGTCGCTGGGAGTACGAGGGAGACAAGAGAACGTGGACGCAGTACTCGGACACCCTCAACCAGTCCATCCAGGATGCGTTTGACGCTAACAAGAAACAGGTCAGTCAGTTCTGCCATAATCATGTAGGCCTCTTCGTTAAGAAGGCTGGTTCTATGTGGACAGATGGGAATGTTGTATGGAATGAAATGTTGAAATACCGGTATATGTTATTTCTCCACAATTGAGTCTTATTTATTAAGTTTATAAGTAACGGAAATGATTTACTGTCATTTCGGCTAATACTGCGCATTGGCTAATGCGCAATTCCTATCAAATTTAGCCCTGTGTACGTCATAAAAAAACATGTGGATTTCTGAATCAACAAGCAGATTAATTGCTACAATGTGGCACAATTTTATCACAATCCGATAATTTGGTAAACAGATATTCCGAATATAGCCAAAATT
Source organism: Conchocele bisecta (assembly GCA_029237695.1). Taxonomy (NCBI): domain Eukaryota; kingdom Metazoa; phylum Mollusca; class Bivalvia; order Lucinida; family Thyasiridae; genus Conchocele; species Conchocele bisecta. Next base: position 50,395,024 of record CM055265.1, on the reverse strand, counting down.
TGTAAAATCCTCAGACCCTGCTTATTGAATAGCTGTTTTATTTACTAAATTTAGTAAATTAACTGTTCAACTAAGAAACGAACCTGTCATGATGTCACTGGATAGTTCTGCTTCAAGTACGTAGTTTAATACCAATTTAGCTATGCCGATCCAGCATGCTGTTCGCCATTTTGTTTACACTACCAGATGCGCAGCTTTAGCAGAAAAAATGTGACGTTGCAAACATGCATGCTGACTTTTACCTGCACAGATGTTTTTGAACTGCTTTGAATATTCAGGAAATTTTGACTGAATATGGGGATGTTAATGACATATAAATTTGTTTGGAATGTTTAGGTGCGCAGAATTAGCCGACACCATTGTATGTAACGGTAATGACAAAATGTGACAGTAATGACTCCATTTAATTAAACTACTAACACAGCATATATAACAAACATATATATACTTTGTACAATATATCTTCAATTAAATGTTTACTTTTAATGTGATTGCCAATAGAAACCCACACTCCTTGAAGCTGTGTCTGTATATTGTTGTTTCGGAGCTTATTCTACCGAAGCCCATTATAGGGCCACTTCACTTCTTTTTTATTTCCATTTATTTATTCAAGATCTTTTCTTGAATTTTCATATTTTTTTGAATTTTCAAGTTCTTTTCTCGAATTTTCAAGATCTTTTCTTGAATTTTCAAAATACTTTCTTGAATTTTCGAGATTTTTTCTTTAATTTTTACGTTCTTTTCTCGAATTTTCAAGATCGTTTCTTGAATTTTCAAGATCGTTTCTTGAATTTTCAAGATCTTTTTTTTTGAATATTCAAGATACTTTCCATTAAAGAAAAGATCTTGAAAGTTCAAGAAAATATCTTGAAAATTCAAGAAAGGAACTTGAAAATTCAAGAAAAGATCTTGAAAATTCAAGAAAGTATCTTGAAAATTCAAGAAAGTATCTTGAAAATTCAAGAAAAGATCTTGATAAATGGAAATAAAAAAGAAGTGAAGTGGCCCTAATGGGCTTCCGTATTATTCTAATTAAATCCTGATATATAAATTTTGTATGTCTGAATAAATGTGCCACTACTGACTGACAACTGATGGGACCAGGTTTAGATCTAATTGATGCATGAACTGACTGGTTAGTTTGGTAATTTAAAACGGAAATGGTTTTTATTGTCTCGCCCGCGAAAGCGGAAAGCGAGACTAAGGTTTTGCTTTTCCGGAGTCGTCGACGGCGGCGGCGTCGTCATCATTCAATGTTAAGTTTTCGTGTTACGGTCATTACTTCAACACCTTATCAGCTACAGTCATCAAACTTTATACATAACCTTTACTATGATATGTAGATGAATATAGGACTATTCTCAGGGCCCCAGGGTCAAGGCCACAGGGTCAAGGTCAAGGCGGGTCAAGGCGGAACAAGGCGAGACATTTGATTCCGCGGAATTCTTGTTTAAAAACTCCCTCTTTTCACCCCTCTGTATACAACGCATCATGAAGGTAGAATATGCAAATGCAACGTTGTAAGTGTGTATATCCACCCATTTTGGTTTCAGCCGACCTACATATAAATGGACGTGTATAAACCCCGAACGGTAATGTTGCATGTAATGTGTAACCTTTAAATTCCGTATACAGACGGCTCGTTCTCGGCAATGACTGAAGTTGTGTTACCACCGTGTTTATTTATAAATCGCACGCCCATAAACTGTGTTCATTGCATTAGTAGCTGAGAGTTAACAGGGCTGTACAAATTGATTTTTTAGCCACTTGTCCCGGACAAGTGACTTCAAAAAAGTGACTTGCCCTGACTTGTCCTGGAAAATATAATTTTCAGGGCAAGTAATTTTGAAAAAGTGACTTGTCCTCGTAAGATTTCTTATACGAAACTGTCCCAAAACAAAAACTATTATCATAGTTGTTAAATATTATACAATTGAGCACTTGGCACATATACATATTATATTAAATATCTATAATAATAAACATTGTATAGTACATATTTATTCTTGTGGTCTTTTGTCACTGTGCCACCGCGGACATAACGTTGCGACGAGTGCATACTCAAAACACATTTATCGACAATAATAAAACATAACAAGAGTGCCGCAAGTCACAAAATACGCCCGTCGAATATGGGCCAGACAGCGAAGATGCAGAAATGTGAAGCTGTTACCAAGGCAAGAAACATTAATGAGAATTTGAAAGTCTATAGCATTATTTCTTCATCTCGTTGTGCTAAACATGTAGACTAATTTAGGCAGAGATAGAAAAGTAGAGTGTAAAGTAGAAATTATAGGGAATTGGATACAATAATGTAGAAAAAATGGCTAAATTAAAAAGGTGATATCTTTGTTAAAAAATAGGTTTTCGGCATAAAAACACAAAGGTGCACATCTTCAATATGTGTAGAAGACGTGTGTATATTTTCAGAACGATCGACTGAACGGTTTCGGAGGAGTTGTGTACACAAACTCTGTACCCTATATAGAATTGTATAGAAAAATGTAGAAAAATCACTAAGTTAAAAAGGTGATATTTTTGTTAAAAAATATTTTTTCGGCATAAAAACACCAAGGTGCACATCTTCAATATGTGTAGAAGACGTGTGTAAATTTTCAGAACGATCGACTGAACGGTTTCGGAGGAGTTGTGTACACAAACTTTGTAACGTATATAGAATTGTATAGAAAAATGTAGAAACAATGGCTATGTTAAAAAGGTGATATTTTTGTTAAAAAATATTTTCTCGGCATAAAAACACCAGGGTGCACATCTTCAATATGTGTATAGTTTCAAATCGATCGACTGAACGGTTTCGGAGGAGTTGTGTACACGAACTATGCACTTTTTCTGTCAGCCGCTCGCCCGCCCAGCGTTAAAACATAATACGTACCGTTTTTTAAAAACGGTTGTATAAAAATTGTTTCCTAAACTAATGAGAATCGTCTCGCGTTTTCACGATCTCGCCTTCCGCTTTTGAAAAATTCGGATTAGTTTTGCTCATGCATGTGCGGCGTGTTTGCAAAACGCGAGATTGAATATGATAGAATTTCGCGTTTTCGTCTCGAAAGCTCGAAAACGCGAGGTTGCTACATGTCCCTAATAGGACACGTACACGTTGTCTTAGGAGATGATTCTCATGTGCTACAAAAACATTTTAAAGCTTTTATTAAGAAATAGAACAAATGTGGACAAACATCTATATTTCTTGACAACAAAAACATAATTTGACAAAAATTGATACTCGTCTTAGGAGACGATTCTAATGTGCTGCCAATACACGTTTATTGACGACAAAAAAAACATATTTCGATACGTGTTATTGGTTAGGCTACTGCATCGCATCGTCGACCTATACACAAGATCGTGAAAACGCGAGACCAAATCGCGAGGCGAAAACGTGAGATTCTATTGTATTCATTCTCGCGTTTTCGCCTGGCTATCTCGCGTTTTCGAGACCGCGATGTCGCGTTTTCGCCTCGGCCTTTTCACGATGTCGCCTTCCGCTTTTGGAAATACGTTTGTTCATGTCATTATGTGTGTGTAGAATGCATGCGTGTTGAAATTGAGTTTTGTGCATACATTATATGTAGAATGCAATTCGAACTAGCATGCTTTATATGCATGTACGTACGTAGAACCAAATCCAACACGCATGCTGTCTACACATGCATGGGCAAATCGTATTTCCAAAAGTGGAAGGCGAGATCTAGATCGCAAAAACGCGAGATTGTAACATAAACAAAAATATGGCCGTACCCACCCATCCCCAATTAGCACATTTACGACATATCACAAATGTCTAGCTGCACACCTGATGGTGTTTACAGTCATCAGTCGATAATCCAGTTTCACGTGCAAAGTGTGACTGACCTTTAGAATTTGGTGGAAACAAACATACCAAAACCACGCTACATGTATGTAGTCGCTCACGTCATCGCATCGCCGATGAATTGATAATTACGCATTAGCTTGTGCATTTTCACATTTGTTTGATTTCGTGATAAAACCAAGATTTGGCAGCACATGAGAATTGTTTCCTAAGACGATTCTCAAATTTTGTCAAAATATGTTTTTGTAAAGAAATATCAATGTATTCGGGTTTTCTTTTCACATTTGTCCGATGTCTTAATAAAACATGTTTTGACAACACATGAGAATTGTCTCCTTAGACGATTCTAATATTTTGTAAACAGAATTGTCACATTTGTTGATGTCTTAGACCGTACAAACAATTGACAAATTCAGAAATCCACAACTTAATTTGTGTTTCTCGAGTTGGGTTTCATATGGTGGCGAGGAAATACGATCGATTACACACCGTGAAAATCTTGTTGGAACGTAAATGTCAATTGTCACGTAGGCCATTTCAGTTTACTGCGCTTTCGTCAGCTGTTATTCTAAGTACGTATGGTCGCTCGTTAGGAGCATTTCTTTCCTTCGTTTATAAGGTATGGGTTGTGGCCTAGGGCTTAGAACACCGACTTCCAATCTGGAGGTTGTGGAACCGTTCAAACATCGCCTTGGGAATGAAACATACCTTCATAGTATGTCCATCCCATTCAATTTCCTTCGTTTATATGCCGCGTAGAAACGATAATTAAGAGCCTTAAATTCCATTTCCATCCCGTGAAGGAATGCGTTTATTTCTCTAAAGTTAGGTGTCTTGGCCTGTCGACGCAGTGAGACGAAAACGTTAACATACATAAAATAAATCAATAACCATCGATCGCCGCAGAATATTTTCGCTAATTCGCTAATTACTTTCAAATTCGATTAAATTAATATAATCAGGGTCGCTGTAGAATGCTATACCTCTTTCTTGCGATACACAGGTACTGTGGAACACAGTAGCTGCGAATCGCCAGGAGTAGCTGCGAATCGCGGCGTTATGGATCGATAAAGTGGTCAGTTTTGGGATTAAGTTTATGACAGTCTGGTTCCAAAAAACGGGCTTGTGGCGGGACGTTCTAACAGAAAATAGTGACTTGCCCGGGACTGAATTCCAGCATAGAGGCACTTGCCCGAGATTAAAACCGACTTGTCCCGGGCTTCGGGCGTGCCAATTCGTACAGCCCACTCGGAAAGGGAGGTTACTCTGATTTTACATTTTTTGTTCAGCGTAACGGAAATGACTTGATTTCGCGGGACAGATAAATTTATTGCAGAATAAGTTTAAAGGTACATACCCACTCAGTAGGCACAAACTGTTCTTTATAGGAATTAAATAAGTGTATAATTGTGTCACTATTCCACTATTTCTAAAGATTACTAGTGGCCGCTATACATATATATAATCATTTAGTAATATTTGTTTTACTGATAGTGACGCGCGTTGGTATCAGGCTATTTTCATATGCAAATGAGTCGTGGTAGTTTTATGCCACCGGGTTTTGAAGAAATGGGTGGCATATAGTGTTTGGACCGTCCGTCTGTCCATCCATCCGTCCGTCTGTCCGTCCGTCACACTTTTCGGTTAACCACTTTGTCACAGTTTCTCAAATTTCGGTTAACCACTTTGTCACAGTTTCTCAAATATGCTGCAGGTGGCATCCGAGTTTGACAGACGCATTTCTTGTTTAATTATTTATACTAATTAAATGCGTCACCTGAAAAAATAATATTTTCGACAGATTATTAAGTATGATAATTGCACATCAGAAACTAAATACAGAGTATAAATAGTAATGTCTGTTAACATTTTAAGGAAATACGTTTATCGCCCCTGATATCAGTGTGGAAAGTGACATCTGACATAAAATGTATAATAATGCCAATCAATACGTGGGGTAATGGTGAATGAATATTTATTTTGCCAGATGATGTCTGATATAAAGAACATTTTGTGCCTACTGAGTGGGCATGTACCTTTAATGTAAATATTAGAGTATTTTAATCCAGATGCAATGTATATTAAAGTACAAGTGTATAAGATTTGAGAATTACGGGCTTGTAAACTGTGCTGGTTGATGACCGGGACACGCCCATTTGCAGGGATGTGAATTTTCCTCTTTTCAGCTGATTTCCTATTTTTTAATAAAAAAAATAAATAAATAAAAAGTGCTCGATTTTTATTGAAAACTCCCAATAATCATATTTTTGTCAAGGGGGTGAATGGGTTTCCTCTTTTTTGTTACATTTTTCACCAATTTCCTCTTTTCTGACAATACGCTGCTCACACCCCTGCATTTGGTGCACCACACGTATGACAACAACAGAACATAATTACTAAACACACATAACAAGAAGTGTAAATACTGTTTTCTTAATGTATTAGCCATAGTTTCTTTACTGATAAAAATATTAATTTTCCTTATAAATTGTGTGATTTGTCAGTAAATTACACCGGGACACCAGATGTACATAAAATATAGAATCACTGAAATATGTGAATTTGTATACGCCCGTTTTTTAAACGGGATGTATTATGGATTCACCTTGTACGTGCGGCGGCGGTGGGCAGAACTTGTACACACAATAGCTCAAGTTCTACATCTTGACGGATCATAAATTCAGTGTACATGTTTATCATGACAAGACGAAGAAGCCTATTCATTTTCAAAATTTTTTAATGACTTATCTCCCCTTGTCTGCCATTTTCAGCTCGCCAAGAACTTATGGCATACCCCCGGCGTAGTCGGCGTCCACAAACTTAACGTTCGGTTAAATGTTCATAAACTTAACGTTGGGGTAAATCTCTTATAACATCTGTTTCCTTTCATGGAACGCCTTGATATTTTATACATGCATTCATCTGATGATACTCTATCGTGCTATAGCAAATCCATGACACACAGCCCACCCCTTACCCCAAGGTCAAGGTCACAAACTTAGCACATTCATAAACTTAACGTTGTGGTAACTGTCTTATAACATCTGTTTCCTTTCATGGAACGCCTTGATATTTCATACATGCATTCCTCAGATGATCCTTTATCATGCTGTAGCAAATCCACGACCCACCACCTAACCCTTACCCCAAGGTCAAGGTCACAAACTTAGTATGTTCATAAACTTAACGTTGGGGTGAATGTTGTGTAACTTCTGTTTATTATTTACAGGGAACACCTTCATATTTCATACCCGTCTGCGTGTAGACTCCCTGAGGCTTGTACCTCTATGTCAGAAAAGCGGACGTTAAACCCTATTCACTCACTCACTCACTCACTCATATTTCATACATGCATTCATCTGATGATACTTTATTGTGCTATAGCAAATCCATGACCCACCGCCCATCCCTTACCCCAGGGTCAAGGTCACAAACTTAGCACATTCATAAACTTAACGTTGTGGTAACTGTCTTATAACATCTGTTTCCTTTCATGGAACGCCTTGATATTTCATACATGCATTCCTCAGATGACCCTCTATCATGCTGTAGCAAATCCACAACCCACCACCCAACCCTTACCCCAAGGTCAAGGTCACAAACTTAGCATGTTGGGGTAAAAGTTGTGTAACTTCTGTTTCTTTACAGGGAACGCTTTGATATGCATTCATCTGATGATCCTCTATTGTGCTACAGCAAATCCATGACCCACCCACCCCCCACTCCTTTCCTCAATGTCAAGGTCACAAACTTAGCACATTCATACATGCATTCCTCATGTGAATAGCTATCATGCTGTAGAAAATCACCAACTTAATTAGTGCGTTCATAAACTTAACGTTCAGTTAAATTTACAGGGAGCGCATTGATATTTCATACATGCATTCATTATGCCCCCGCCACCGAATGGTGAGGGGGGCATATAGTGTTACCGGCGTCCGTACGTACGCTGGGTAAATGGCTTATAATTTCTGTTTCCTTGCTCGCATCTGCTTCACATTTCACACACGCATTGCTCCAATGGTCCTCTACCGCCCTGTGACAAATCCACATTCGTCCCGCCCCCGCTAAGCCCAGGGACAAGGTCACAGACTTGGTGCGTTCGAAACCTTAACGCTGGGTAAATGGCTTATAATTTCTGTTTCCTTGCTCGGATCTGCTTCACATTTCACACACGCATTGCTCCAATGGTCCTCTACCGCCCTGTGACAAATCCACATTTGTCCCGCCCCCGTTAAGCCCAGGGTCAAGGTCACAGACTTGGTGCGTTCAAAACCTTAACGCTGGGTAAATGGCTTATAATTTCTTTTTTCTTGCTCGGATCTGCTTCACATTTCACACACGCATTGCTCCAATGGTCCTCTACCGCCCTGTGATAAATCCACATTCGTCCCGCCCCCGCTAAGCCCAGGGTCAAGGTCACAGACTTGGTGCGTTCGAACCTTAACGCTGGGAAGGGTAAAATGGCTTATAATTTCTGTTTCCTTGCTCGGATCTGCTTCACATTTCACACACGCATTGCTCCAATGGTCCTCTACCGCCCTGTGACAAATCCACATTCGTCCCGCCCCCGTTAAGCCCAGGGTCAAGGTCACAGACTTGGTGCGTTCGAAACCTTAATGCTGGGTAAATGGCTTATAATTTCTGTTTCCTTGCTCAGATCTGCTTCACATTTCACACATGCATTGCTCCAATGGACCTCTACCGCCCTGTGACCTAAATCCACCATTCGTCCCGCCCGCCCCCCTAAGAACCCTAGGGTCCTAAGGTCACAGACTTGGTGCGTTTCGAAACCTTAACGCTGGGGTAAATGGCTTATAATTTTAATTTCAGGTTTCCCTTGCTCAGAATCTGACTTCACATTTCACACATCCGCATTGATCCAATGGTCCTCCTTTACCGCCCATGTGGACACAAATCCACAATTTGTTCTTCGCCCCCCTACTTAGCCCAGGGTCCAACGGTCAACAGACTTGGTGCGTTTCGAAAACCTTAACGCTGGGTAAAATGGCTTATAATTGTCTTTTGTTTTCCTTGGCTCAGTATCTGCTTCAACATTTCACACAGCCATTGGTACTCCAATGGTCCCTCTACCACCCTGTGACAAATCCAACATACTTCGTCCCGCCCCCGCTAAGCCCAGGGCAAGGTACAGACTTGGTGCTTGAAACTTAACGCTGGGTAAATGGCTTATAATTTCTGGTTTCCTTCTCAGATTTATGCTTCACATTTCACACGCATGCTCCATGGTCCTCTACCAACCCGTGACAAATCACATTCGTCCCGCCCCCGCTAAGCCCAGGGTCAAGGTCATAGACTTGGTGTGTTCGAAACCTTAACGCTGGGTAAATGGCTTATAATTTCTGTTTCCTTGCTCGGATCTGCTTCACATTTCACACACGCATTGCTCCGATGGTCCTCTACCGCCTTGTGACAAATCCACATTCGTCCCGCTCCCGCTAAGCCCAGGGTCAAGGTCACAGACTTGGTGCGTTTGAAACCTTAACGCTCGGGTAAATGGCTTGTAATTTCTGTGTCTTTGCTCGGATTTGCTTCACATTTCGCACACGCATTGCTCCAATGGTCCTCTACCGTCCTGCCCCCGCTAAGCACAGGGTCAAGGTCACAGACTTGGTACGTTTGAAACCTTAACATTCAGTTAAATGGCTTATAATTTGTGTTTCCTTGCTCGGATCTGCTTCATTGCTACAATGGTCCTCTACCGCCCTGTGACAAATCCACATTCGTCCCGCCCCCACTAAGCCCAGGGTCAAGGTCACATACGTTCAAAACCTTAACGCGTTGGGTGACACCTTAGGTGCGTTCAAAACCTTAACACTCGGGTAAATGGCTTATAATCAAATATGCCTCGTTTTCTTTGGCTGCCAGCGGGGGCATTCGTGTGCCGACAGGCCACATTTCTAGTCTTAATATGCTATATTATGCTATAGCAAACCCACAACCCATCTTGCACCACTGACCCCAATGTCAAGGTCTACCGCACGCCGCTTAACCCAAGGTCAAGTTATATAATATTCATTTTTTTTTATGCAACTGTGCCAAGTTTGAGTGAAGGCTGCCAACAGGCGAGCTTCGTTGTCTTCTGACTACTCTTGTTAATTTTCGCACTATGTATCCTTGTCCACGCAATAACTAAAGTTCCACTTGACCGATCATATTGATTTTGATTTGATTTGGTTTACATGTTTATCACGTCAAGATGAGTTATCTCCCCTTGTTGACTGGCCTTGCCTCGACGGGCGTATATTGTGACCTTCGGCACTCTTGTTAATTTTTGCACTTTGTATCCTTGTCCACGCAATAACTCAAGTTCTTCTTGATCGATCGTAACCAGATTCGGAATACATGTTTATTACGGCAAGACGAAGAATCCTATTTATTTAAAAAAATCTCCGATGACTCATCTCCCCTTGGCGGCCATTTTTAATTTTCACACTCTGTATCCTTGTCCATGCAATAACTCAAGTTCTTCTTGATCGATCGTAACCAGATTCGGAATACACGTTTATTACGGCAAGACGAAGAACGCTATTCATTTCCAAAATCTCCGATGACCTATCTCTCCTTTGTGGCCATTTTGAATTTTCACACTTCGTATCCTTGTCCACGCAATAACTCAAGTTCTACTTGACCGATCAAAACCAAATTCGGTATACATTTTTATCACAGCATGACCAAGAAGCCTATTGATTAAAAAAAAAATTGTTCACTTATCTCCCCTTGGCGGCCATTTTTCACTTTCGCACTCTGTATCCTTGTCCACGCAATAACTCAAGTTCTACTTGACGGATTGTAACAAAATTTGGTATACATGTTTATCATGACAAGACAAAGAAGCGTATTGGTTTTCAAAAAGTTCCGATAACTTTCCCCTTGGCGGCAATTTTTAATTTTCAGACTATCCTTGTCCACGCAATAACTCGAGTTCTACTTGACAGGATAGTAACCAAATTTGGTATACATGTGTATATGTTTATCAAGGCAAGATGAAGAACCTTACTGGTTTTCAGTGCCATATCTCCCCTTGTTGACTGACCTTGCCTCGACGGGCGTATATTGTGACCTTCGGCACTCTTGTTAAACTTGTTTTATTTTTTATACGCCCGTTTGAAAAAACGTGACGGCGGGTGGGCTGGCGGCGGGCGGCCGGGCACAGCTTGTCCACGCAATAACTAGAGAGCTACTTGACGGATTGTAACCAAATTCGGTATACATATTTAACATGGCAAGACGAGGAAGCCTATTGATTTTGAAAATGTTTCGATGACTTATCTCCCCTTGGCGGCCAATTTTAATTTTCGCACTCTGTATCCTTTTCCACGCAATAACTCGAGTTCTACTTCACCTATCGTAAGCAAATTCGGTATACATGTTTATCAAGGCAAGATGAAGAAGCCTATTGGTTTTCAATGAGTTATCTCCCCTTGTTGTCTGGCCTTGCCTCGATGGGCGTATATTGTGACCTTCGGAACTCTTGTTATCATTTGTTGAAGCAAATCAATAATACATTTGTAAAATACACATTGAATTTGAAATATGGGGGTATATATTATTCTTTAGTTGCAAAACTTATCTGGAGCTCTGATGCAGGTGGATTTTGAGTTGACCAATGGTGTGAAGATGGCGGTGAACTTTGAGAAAACGGTTCAGAAGAACAAGAAGACTGGGTGGGAGAGGCCGATCTGCATGGCTATAAAGGACTCCACTGATGCAGGTATATTCTTGGCTTAACCCTTTCACCCCTAATTACTGGAATGTATTTTAATATGTTAATTTTGCAACCAATCCAGGGGTTGAAATTTCACTCGCCCAGCTCGCCATGGCGAGTGTTTTTTGTGGCGGTCGAGTACTTTCTACAGGCACTCGCCCAGTTTGGCGAGTGAACAATTTGGTCAGGAATTCTTTTTCTGAAGAAATTGCCAATTAATTCCATCGATAACGGCCAACAAATGGTATATTCTTGGCTTAACCCTTTCACCCCTAATTACTGGAATGTATTTTAATATCTTAATTTTGCAACCAATGATCTAATCATCACAAAATCATTTTCATACTCGTCCATTTATGAAAAGGGGGTGTTTAACTTCTCAATAATATGAAAATTACTTGCAAAAAGTGCAGATCCTGATGTGACGGCTCGTCACGAGCCGGCTTATCTGGATCTACACTGTTTGCCAATACCACTATACAGGCATGTGGAGTTGAAAGGGTTAAGTGTGTCAGAACAGTAACTTCTTGTGATATTTATATAAAAAATATATTGGAAAGGTATCTTTTTATTCCCCCCTATGCAAATTACACAATTGCAAAGCGCTGGCATTGTCATTAGAATGTAATTGTTTTGCTGACTGATGGTTAGCCTACTTCAGTGACTGAATGGCGAACAGTTGTTTACCCTGAACAGACTGCGCAGATGCACATGCTATTCCAGACAGATTGATCACAACGATGATAATGATTAATCCATCTATCTGTCTGTTCATTCATCCGTCTTGTGAAGAAACTGTGCTTTGCTTTTTGTCCCGCCTGCTTTAGCAGAAGCGGAACATAGGCATAGCTTTTCTGTCGGCGGCGGCGTCAACATTTCACGTTAAGTTTTTGCGTTTAGCTCAGTTTCCAGAAAACTATAACTCCTACGACCTCCATACTTGGTATACATCAACACTGTGGTGTAACCATCTCACACAGAGGGAACCCATGTGACCTTCACCTACTTTTCATGGTTCATTGACCTACTTTTCACATGCATTCAACGTTAAGTTTTTGCGTTTAGCTCTGTTTCTAAAACTTAACGCTCAGGTTAATTCATTGTAACTTCTGTTTCCCTCAATGGAATGCTTTAATATTCCATACATGCATTTGTAAGAACAATTCGCATCATTCTACAGAAATCCCATTGTGCCCGCTAACCCCAAAGGTCAAGGTCACTGACTTAGAAATTTCTGTGTTTGGAAAAGTTAACGCTCGGTTTAATGTATTACAACTTCTGTTTCCCTTGATGGAATGCTTCGGTATACATCAACACTGTGGTGTAACCATCTCACACAGAGGGAGCCCATGTGACCTTGACCTAGTTTTCATGGTTCATTGACCTACTTTTCACATGCATTCAATGTTAAGTTTTTGCATTTAGCTCTGTTTCTAAAACTTAACGCTCAGGTTAATTCATTGTAACTTCTGTTTCCCTCAATGGAATGCTTTAATATTCCATACATGCATTTGTAACAACATCCCGCATCATTCTACAGAAAGCCCATGGTGCCCGCTAACCCCAAAGGTCAAGGTCACTGACTTAGAAATTTCCGTATTTGGAAAAGTTAAAGGTCAGTTTATGCTTTAATATTCCATACATGCATTTGTAACAACATCCCGCATCATTCTACAGAAAGCCCATGGTGCCCGCAAACCCCAAAGGTCAAGGTCGCTGACTAACAAATTTCCGTGTTGGGAAAAGTTAACGCTCAGTTTTAACGCTCAGTTTATGCTTTAATATGCCATACATGCATTTGTAACAACATCCCGCATCATTCTACAGAAAGCCCATGGTGCCGGCTAACCCCAAAGGTCAAGGTCACTGAATTAGAAATTTCCGTATTTGGAAAAGTTAACGCTCAGTTTATGCTTTAATATTCCATACATGCATTTGTAACAACATCCCGCATCATTCTACAGAAAGCCCATGGTGCCCGCAAACCCCAAAGGTCAAGGTCGCTGACTTAGAAATGTTCGTGTTTGGAAAAGTTAACGCTCAGTTTATGCTTTAATATTCCATACATGCATTTGTAACAACATCCCGCATCATTCTACAGAAAGCCGATGGTGCCCGCTAGCCCGAAAGGTCAAGGTCACTAAGTTAGAAATTTCCGTGTTTGTAAAAGTTAACGCTCAGTTTATGCTTTAATATTCCATATATGCATTTGTAACAACATCCCGCATCATTCTACAGAAAGCCCATGGTGCCCGCTATCCCCAAAGGTCAAGGTCACTGACTTAGAAATTAACGCTCAGTTTATGCTTTAATATTCCATACATGCATTTGTAACAACATCCCGCATCATTCTACAGAAAGCCCATGGTGCCCACAAACCCCAAAGGTCAAGGTCGCTGACTAAGAAATTTCCGTGTTTGGAAAAGTTAACGCTCAGTTTTAGCGCTCAGTTTATGCTTTAATATGCCATACATGCATTTGTAACAACATCCCGCATCATTCTACAGAAAGTCCATGGTGCCGTCTAACCCCAAAGGTCAAGGTCACTGAATTAGAAATTTCCGTATTTGGAAAAGTTAACGCTCAGTTTATGCTTTAATATTCCATACATGCATTTGTAACAAAATCCCGCATCATTCTACAGAAAGCCCATGGTGCCCGCAAACCCCAAAGGTCAAGGTCGCTGAATTAAAATTTCCGTGTTTGGAAAAGTTAACGCTCAGTTTATGCTTTAATATTCCATACATGCATTTGTAACAACATCCCGCATCATTTTACAGAAAACCCATGATGCCTGCTAGCGCCAAAGGTCAAGGTCACTGACTTAGAGAAATTTTCGTGTTTGGAAAAGTTAACGCACAGTTTATGCTTTATATTCCATACATGCATTTGTAACAACATCCCGCATCATTCTACAGAAAGCCCATGGTGCCTGCTAACCCCAAAGGTCAAGGTCACTGAATTAGAAATGTCCGTGTTTGCAAAAGTTAACGCTCAGTTTATGCTTTAATATTCCATACATGCATTTGTAACAACATCCCGCATCATTCTACAGAAAGCCCATGGTACCCGCAAACCCCAAAGGTCAAGGTCGCTGACTTAGAAATTTCCGTGTTTGGAAAAGTTAACGCTCAGTTTTAACGCTCAGTTTATGCTTTAATATGCCATACATGCATTTGTAACAACATCCTGCATCATTCTACAGAAAGCCCATGGTGCCCGCTAACACCAAAGGTCAAGGTCACTGAATTAGAAATTTCCGTGTTTTGAAAAGTTAATGCTCAGTTTATGCTTTAATATTCCATACATGCATTTGTAACAACATCCCGCATCATTCTACAGAAAGCCCATGGTGCCCGCAAACCCCAAAGGTCAAGGTCACTGAATTAGAAATTTCCGTATTTGGAAAAGTTAACGCTCAGTTTATGCTTTAATATTCCATACATGCATTTGTAACAGCATCCCGCATCATTCTACAGAAAGCCCATGGTCCCCGCCCCCAAACCCCAAAGGTCAAGGTCACTGACTTAGAAATTAACGCTCAGTTTATGCTTTAATTTATTCCATACATGCATTTGTAACAACATCCCGCATCATTCTACAGAAAGCCCATGGTGCCCGCAAACCCCAAAGGTCAAGGTCACTGACTTAGAAATTAACGCTCAGTTTATGCTTTAATATTCCATACATGCATTTGTAACAACATCCCGCATCATTCTACAGAAAGCCCATGGTGCTCACTAACACCAAGGTTATTACAAGCTCCTTATATACTATCAAACTGCGCCAGGCGGGACATTTTGCTCCGCGGAGCTCTTGTTTTAGTATGTAGCTTCCTGATGGTATGTGATATGCAAAACTTGTGCATTTAATTTTCACTTGACTTTTAAGCAAATGTTTGTAAGAGGTTTCTCCTTCATGCCATAACTTCAATATTACTAGATGGATTACTTTAATATTCGCACATTTTGCGTCAAAAATTTAGTAAGTTTCTTCATTATGTCATAACTTCTACATACCGGAAACTTTAATTATTATCTCCCCGTGGGATATGGTACAGTGTTGGATCCAGGATTTCGCCGAAGGCGGGACCAAGTCGAAATTCTAATGACTGATTTTTAGTACATAATGCTCATGTGATACTGCAGATTGTGGTAATATTTTCTGAATGGGCTCAATATAATATCTGGACCTTGATCTGATAAAACCACCCTTATTTGGCAGCTTCTCAATTGTAAAAAAAATATTCTGGAATCCTGTAAAACAATAGTATATTGTTTTCGCCATGGGTGTCCATCTGTCTGTCGGTACATCTGTACGTCTGTAAAACTTTTTAACCATAATAGGTAGGTACTTGATACTTGCATGCCTTCCTTATGATTTGTAGATGTGCAAAGTGAATTTTGATTTTTGATTCCACCCCCGGTCATGTATTATCTCCCCCTTTTCAACTTAGAATTTGCTAATTTTGTTTTGTAAGAAGTAAATATTTTTAACTGTAATAGCTAGGGACTTGAAACATGGTGTGTTCCTTCCTTATGGTGTGTAGATGCGCAAAGTGAATTTTGATTTGACCCCCGGTCATGGATTATCTCCTTTTTCAACTTAGAATTTCTAAAAAAAAAAACACTTGGTGTGTGCCTTCCTTATGGTGTGTAAATGCTTAAAGTGAATTTGACTCCCGGTCATGGATTATCTCCCACTTTTCGACTTAGCATTTGGGAAAAGTGGGTATATTGCGATGGCGCGCCATCGATTGTGGTCTTGTTGTTGTTATGTATACACTTTTTAACTTCAATTAACCATTAGAATGCTGTAAACGAAAATTGTCGTCAGCTGTTGTTTTATATTTTGCCATCTTTCTTAATAAAAACATGGTTTGGCATCACTTTAGAATTATTTCCATTGGAAATGATTCTAAAGTGCTGTCAAAGTATGTTTTTGATGAGAAAAATAGAAAATTGAAAACAGACAGCATACAACAAATTAATTCAGAAGTGTAAGTGTTAATACATGTATATGTTTGTACATGTATACATGCTTGATTCTTGGTATGTCCTCACAGTGTGTAGTTACAACCGTAACCCAATGTTAATTATACGGCATACAAAGTATGTCAAGGGTATCTAGTTCTCGTCACTTCATATATTTTGTTATCATTCATATTTTCATTCTATACCCCACCCATGTGCAAAATCCATATGCCCCATTTCTCCAGTCACAGCCACATTCACACAAATACACAGCTTATCTGGAGGTCTGTTGTCACATACATACCCAATAGTCTATATGGTTTGTACTTTCAGTTTCACTATACATTCATGGAAAAACAAACTGAATGAGGAAGTAAGTTCAGGGAGTGTGTACACAGTCACAGTGTGTACACATTGTAAATTGCTAGATTAGGATTTATACACCCACAGTGACATGTTTAATAAGTATAAATACGAGGGATCTAAGAAGTTATAAACTTTTTATCACCTGATCATCAAAGGTATTAAAGGTACAGTTTTGTTACAGTGTTATAATTAACAACTGGGTTGTATGTATGTACAAGGTGTATATTTTATTCAAACTTTTGCTTTTGTTTCAGCTGAAATAAGTAAATTTTCACGTTTCTAGCCATTTTATTATACGCCCGTTTGAAAAACGGGACGTATTATGTATTCATCTTTTGCGGGCGGCGGGCGGGTGGGCACAGCTTGTCCACGTAATAACTAGAGTCCTACTTGACGGATTGTAACCAAATTTGGTATACATGTTTATCACGACAAGACGAAGAAGCCTATTGATTTTGATACATTTCTGATGACTTATCTCCCCTTGGTGGCCATTTTTATTTTTCGCACTCTGTATCCTTGTCCACGCAATAACTCAAGTTCTACTTCACCGCTTGTAACCAAATTTGGTATACATTTTTATCACGGCAAGTCGAAGAAGCCGATTGATTTTCAAAAATTTCCGATGACATCTCGCCATGGCGGCCATTTTTATTTTTCGCACTGTACCCTTGTCCACACAATAACTCAAGTTCTACTTTACCGCTCGTAACCAAATTCGGTATACATGTTTATCATGGCACGACGAAGAAGCCTATTCATTTTCAAAAATTTCCGATGACTTATCTCCCCTTGGCGGCCATTTTTATTTTTCGCACTCTGTATCCTTGTCCACGCACTAACTCAAGTTCTACACTTCACGGCTCGTAACCAAATTTGGTATACATGTTTATCACGGCAAGTCGAAGAAGCCGATTGATTTTCAAAAATTTCCAATGACTTATCTCGTCATGGCGGCCATTTTTATTTTTCGCACTCTGTACCCTTGTCCACACAATAACTCAAGTTCTACTTCACCGCTTGTAACCAAATTCGGTATACATGTTTATCACGGCACGACGAAGAAGCCTATTCATTTTCAAAAGAATTTGATTACTTATCTCCCCTTGGCGGCCATTTTTATTTTTTGCACTCTGTATCTTTGTCCACGCAATAATTCAAGTTCTACTTCACCGCTCGTAACCAAATTCGGTATACATGTTTATCACAGCAAGACGAAGAAGCCTATTGATTTTGATCAAATTTCTGATGACTTATCTCCCCTTGGCGGCCATTTTTATTTTTTGCACTCTATCTTTGTCCACGCAATAATTCAAGTTCTACTTCACCACTCGTAACCAAATTCGGTATACATGTTTATTACGGCAAGACGAAGAAGCCTATTGATTTTCAAAATATTCCGATGACATCTCCCCTTGGTGGCCATTTTTAGTTTTCACATTATCCTTGATTTGCTGGAAACTTCACATACTTATCTGTCATTTTCATTATATAGCCCACACATGTAGCCCCTGTGTTGAAGGTCAAGGTCAAATGACTTAAAATTTCCTGATTGCTTTTTCCATGGACTGAATTATCTACCCTTGTATAATCTCACTACCTCGACAGGCGTATATTGTGACCTTCGGCGTATTTTCAAATTGTCGTGATTTTTTAGTATTTTGTAAATTTTGTTAATCTTTTCCTGAGATATCACACATCTATTTAGGTTAAAAAATCACTTGGCTTGTCTCATAATTATACTGTTGAGAAGAAATTAATAAAATAATTTGTTCTCAAAATGTGCATACTAATTGTAATTGTATACAGCATATAAAGAGTTAACTAAATCCACCACATTTTAGTCAAAATGCAAGATCTTTTATTGAAAAATTTGATCATTTTCTATATTTCTCCACAGAAGCATATGTTGCTACCACTCATTTGAACTGTCTCATCGACTTTCAAAAAGAAATGAGGAAAATATTTTTTTTCCTCTCAAGATTTACCTATATGTACTACTGTAATTGTATTGAGCCTGTAATGGGTTACTCAAATCCATCACATTTCAGAGTTCTATGTGTGGCAGTGGGAGGATGAGCGAGGCCGATTCAACGCCTACAACGCACGTAACTCCCTCGAGCTCGAGTCTGGCCGTGACAGTAAGTCGACGTCCGTCACCATCGACACCTGCTCCCGCGCGTACGAGATTAGTCTGAGCGACATGGAGCAGCGGAACACCGTCACCGATGTACTACGTAAAGTCTCACGTGTCAAGTCTGGTACGTCCAGTGCTGCGCCTAGGTTTAAGTCTATTTATCACTCACTGTAATGGTTATAGCCACCAAACTTGGACATCATCTGCTGATTGTGCACACCACAAACTGCAGTACGTGATTAACCTTGACCTACTTGTTCCACTTCTATCATTTTCAATGTTGCGTTTTCTTGTGTAAGTCTGTTTTCACTGTAACAGCTACAACCACCAAACTTGGAAAACATCATCTGCTAATGTTATACTACAGTACAACATTTGAGCTTCATTTCACCTTGACTTACGTTTTCCGCATCAATTACTCAGTCATGTTATATGTTAAGTTTTCGTGTTTTTATGGCGTCACAAAAAAACGGCCTTCGTGACTTTGCCTCGTTTCTTGTTTAATGATGTGTTACAACTTGTACCATAAATAACACCAGTCATGTCTATATTTAGCCGCGATAAAAGCCGACCCAGAGGCCCCTGAGCCAGTGGCCACCACAACCAGTGCGGGCTCCAAAGGTGGGCGGGCGGCGCGGTCAGGCGGCAAGTCAGGCAAGGTGGAGGTGGAGGTGGAGGACGATGATGAGGAGGAGGTGACCAGCAAGGCGGCCAAGAGTGGAGGCAAGGGGCGGGCCAAGTCCGGGCCTGTTGAGAGGCCTGCAGGTGGGTTACTATAGTTGATATATCATTTTTATTTGCATTTTTCTTTAAGTTGTGCATTGTTTCACATCTAACATCTGAATATGTGAATGTGACTAGAGAAATGAGGCTTATTTGATTTGTGACCAGTGTATCTCCTGATTAAATAGCACACTCCTGTAGCCTGATAGCGATCTATAGTGTGTCTTAGTAGCATGATGGGTGTTTATTTGACTGAATGGTGAGACCAACATTGCAAAGTATACTTTTCTAGCAAAGTATACTTTGAGGGATAAATTTTAAATTTTTTGATATAATTTTTTATTATACTGAAATTATTACATTATCACAGCCATTTTGGCTGTGCTAATGTAATAAATTCAGTATAATAATTCTGTATAGTTTTAATCATCAAATATATGCAATCGTCAGTTCTGTATGAAATAATGCATTTCGGAAAAATCAATGATTACTCCCTCAAAGTATACTTTGCTAGATAAGTATACTTTGCAATTTTGATGAAATCGGCTACTGATCAGACTGTGCGGTTGTTTGCAAAACCCATAAGCCCCATTTCTTAAGTCTATATATATGTATACATATGTAGATTGATACAGGATTAACATGATAATGTAACACACCGGTCTATTCCAGTGAAGACGGTGGTGTTGTCGGGCAAGGCGCCCGTGGACCCGGAGTGCTCTGCGATGGCAAACAAGGCCCACGTCTACTACGAGGGTGCAGATGTCTGGGACTGTATGCTGAACCAGGTACAACATATTTATATGGGCCGGCTATCATTCCACTGGCTTCTGCACACTATGTATTTTATATTTGTGGCTGTGACTGGAGAAATGGTGCTTATGGGTTTTGCGTGCAGTGTAGACCCGCACAGTCTGATCAGGATCTTCACTGCTTGCCATTCCATCAATGAAACACCCATCATACTCCAAACAAGTTATTGTGATTCTACGCAGTCAATATGGTGCCCAGAATTTAGTTTTATAAGTGCATTGGTCCATGTTTCACGGCATAGAAAAATGTCGTTGAATACGACGTCATGACGTTATAAATATTACCTGATGTCATCCCGACTTAAACAAGTTGAAATTCATTAATAACTTGGCACATTCTAGAACGATTTTCAAAATCTAACTTTTGGTTTCTTAGTTATATAATTCCCAGTCCCTATGGCTATCTTTCAAAGGTGCGACTCAGCCTCGATTTGCCGCTATTTTGATTTGATCCATACTAACCGGCTTTACAGGTAATATGGGTTTATATTAACTCTTTGCATGCTGGGAAACTTGTGGGCTATAAATAGTTCAAAACTAGCGGGCAGGAATTCATCATATTTTCTTGTATTTCTTCCCGTAAATATCATGAATATGTCTTGGAATTTCATTAGATTTGAATCCTGAGGACTCGATTCGAATGAAATTTCAAGACATATTTACAGAGAGAAATAAAACATATACATGGACTCCTAATTCGTTTGGCGGATATTTTCGCCGCTAACATGCAAAGAGTTAACTGTCAAGCTGACCACTCAAGACGTAATACATTTATCTGCGGTATGACAAATATCGTTATCTGGCTACAGTAGTGTGCTTGATCAGTAGCTACACTGGTCACCAATTCCATACATCTCGGGCTGCATGCTCAACTGTAACTGGGAAAATGGGGCTTATGGGTTTTGCGACCAGTTTAGATCCAGATCAGCCTGTGCATAGTCTGATCAGGATCTACATTGTTTGTCATTCCATCAATGAAGCACCCTATTGCTTATAATAAGCTATATATATTGTTATCAAACTACAAGACTGTGTTATTTGATCTTGAGCTACACTGGTCACAAATCCCATAAGCCCCATTTCTCCAGTCACAAGTGATGGTTGGTTGGGAGGTTGATTTAACGATCAGGGCCCAGTTGCTCAAAGCTTCTGTTAGCTTAACAGACTGTTAAATCCTTAGCATTGCTAAGGATTTAACAGTCTGTTAAGCTAACAGAGGTTTTGAGCAACCAGGCCCAGGATTCACCCCTTACCGGAATCCCGACCGGCGGCCGGTTTCGCTCTCAAATACGTCTTTGGCATTCTTGTATGTAAGAGTTGTATCTGGTTGTACCCCTAATTAGAGTAATACGATTATTCCTAATCATATTACTTTTAGGTTATTCTAAATTGTTAAATGACCTTAGCTGTTGATAGGCCATTAAACACCAATAAATTATCACTCTCCACTCACAGCCACATATGACGTTAGCTGTTGCCGGGACGTTAAACCCATTCACTTTTCCCTTGTAGACGAGCGTGGACAACAACAACAACAAGTACTTCATCATCCAGCTGCTGGAGATGAACGACGCGAAGCACTACAAGGTCTGGTTCCGCTGGGGCCGCGTCGGCTACAACGGCCAGAACAACCTTGTGCCCTGTGGGGGTGACCTCGCTGCCGCCAAGAAGGCATTCATGAAAAAGTGAGTCTCGTACTCGACACCCCACATCATTTACAGAAAATATCACAGTTGCTGTTTCTATGAGAAATCACACATATTCTTAGGTTTAAAATCACATGGCTTGTCTCATTTGTGGCCAGTCTAGTTCCTGTTCTGCAAACACTCCTGCAGTCTGATGACAAACTCTACGGATGAACAGTGTGATCTAGCACTACACTGGTCAAAAATGTCATAACATTACCATTTATCTAGTTGCAGCCACATATCGTCCCATGTCCATTCAGGCGATTGCAAAATAACTTTGTTTCGGTGATGACCAACGTGTAGAAACATTACATGGATCAATGTTTTTATCAGATTCTCTGACAAGACAAAGAATGACTGGGCAAACAGAAAGAACTTCAAGAAACTTTCTGGGAAATATGATTTGCTGGAAATGGATTACAGTGCCAAGGTATGTATATCATTGATGGAATACAAGCTGGCCAATCACAAACGTACGTGCAATGCATTGATTCTGATACAATGTAGGACTGACTGGCTCATACACGGTTGATTTTAGCTCCAGCCTAGTTACAAATTGAAATCAGTAGCCTATTTCACCAACATTCTTTGAGGGAGAAATCATTTATTTTTCCCGAAATGCATTTTTCATATAGAACTAACGACTGCATATATTTGATGATTAAAAGTATGCAGAATTATTATACTGAATTTATTACATTATCACAGCCAAAATGGCTGTGATAATGTAATAAATTCAGTATAATTAAAATTAATAAATTTATCATTAAATTGAAAATTTCTCCCTCAAAGTATATTTTGCTAGATAAGTATACTTTGAAATTTTGATGAAATAAGCTACAGAAGTGGCATGTCGTTGTGTTCCACTCTAGTTGTTGAAAACTGCTGTCTGCGACAACCACAGCTGCATGCTTTAACAGTCAAAATAACTTCAGACGTTCTCTGAAGAAACTAGGTTTAAAACTTCTTTCGCAGATATTTCATTGAGCTAAATGTATGATGTTACCAAATGGTAAATAGAATAATAGGCTATTGTCTAGTGATAGCGTAGCTCAGCCTCAACCAATCAAACTTTCTGGTTTTTATTTTCAAGCATTAGATTATACCACATAGCTTTATAATCATTGTTGGCCATCTCTGGCACATTCTCAAAATATTTACTCTAAATTAAGCAGTTTGCTTAACCGAGACTGAACACAACTCGTCATCGACTAATCAAACTTCTTAATTTCGAGTATCAGAAAGCTTTTCACTCGTTGTAAACCATCAGAGTCTCAACATTTTGCTCTAAATCAAGCAGTTGGTAAGCTTAATAACCGGGCTCGGAGAATGTTCTTGGAATTTGTACTACAAATCAAGCACAGCTCATTATCAATCTACCTGTCTCGAGCATGAGATTGTCTCAGAATACTTACATCGACCAATCAAAGCTCAGCATCGACCAATCAAACTTGTTCATTTCGAGCATGGGAATGCCTCAGAATGCTTAACACTCATTGTAAACCATTATAGTCTCATAATATATACTCTAAATCAAGCACTTTGATTGGCCGATACTGGGCACAGCTCAGCATTGACCAATCAAGTTTCTTGTTATCGAGCATGAGAATGCCTCAGAATGATTAACACTCATTGTTAACCACCATAGTCTCATACTATATAATCAAGCATTTTGATTGGCCGATACTGAGCACGACCAATCAAACTTCTTGATTTCGAGCATGAGAATGGCTCCGAATGCTTAACACTGATTATTTGCCATCTCCACCAGGATACAGACGAGGTGGACGCGCCCGCGCTGAAGAAGAAGTCGAGTGGGCTGAAAACGCCGGACTCGCAGCTGGACAAGCGGTTACAGTCGCTGGTGGAGCTGATCTGTGATGTGAAGTCCATGGAGGAGGCGGTCATAGAGATGCAGTATGATGCCAAGAAGGCTCCACTCGGTACATTCTTGGCCATGTCTTGACTCCCCCACTTTTGCCTGGTTTAACCCTTTCACCGACAAGTAACTGCAATGGATTTTGATATGTTAATTTTGCAACCAATCCAACAGTCACAAAATGGTTTTCAGACCATTTTGTTCTCAAACCTGTTTGCATATACCGCTATAGCGGGCTTTCGGGTTCAAAGGGTTAAACATCATTTGGGCTGCTGTCTGAGAAAAGTACAACCTTAACAACGTTTGTAACTGGCGTATTCCCAGACCAGTCTGTGCATCCACACTGTCTAATCACTGGTCACCATTCCATCGACTGACCATGGTGTATGCGCCTGAATGGCATTTTTGATCAATCTATGATTATATGAGCAGATATGTGGCTATGACATAAGACATGGGGCTTATGCGTTTTGCAAGCAATGTAGATCCCAATCAGAATGTGCATCTGGACAGTCTGATCCAGGATCTGCACTGGTCGCCCTTCCATCAATGAAACATCCGTCGAGCTTTTAACAAGCAATATAGATTGTTATCAAACGACAGGAGTGTGCTATTTGATCAGGAACTACACTGGTCACAAATCCCATAAGCCCCATTTCTCCACTCGCAGTCACATATGAGACACACCATGTGATTTTGCTTAATTTCATAAAGTACGTTTACAAAATTTACAATATTTTCCATATATCGGGTCAAAAGATGTCAACATTTTCAGAGTACATTCGCTTTATTTATGAAAAATATTGTAAATTTTGTACACATATTTAATGAAATTATGCAGATGTCCGAAGGTACAAATCACATGGCGTGTCACATATGATGATCACAAATCTCCTATTAAAGGTCCTTTATCTCGGTCTATGTTTTTCTCGCCAGGCAAACTAACCACAGACCAGATAAAGGCTGGATATGCGGCGTTAAAGAAGATTGACGCGTTAATAGACAAAAATGATTTTGGCTCTGCCTTAACCGAGGCCTGCGATGCATTTTACACAAGAATACCTCATGATTTTGGGTATGTTTCTTTTATATATATTATGGTTTAAGTTATAATATTAAGCTACATGTACAATTTCAAAGATTATGAATGTTAACATGTTAATGACATCTATCAACCAATATTTTGTATTTTGTTCAAGAAATTGTGTGGTACAATTAAAAATAAAACACTTGTCCTTACTGATACAATAACATTAAATATGCTGAATATGTCTACCAAAATCGCATGTTATATGTGGCTACATGTATAAATATTGATTAAAACCAGTATTCATATCTGCTGATATTTTTTATTTTCCATTTTTATCATCAAAAACATAGTTGTGCGTGGCAGGTGGGAGCATGCGATGGGTAATTTAACGATCAGGGTTCATCCTTCACGGAATTCCGACTGGAGACCTGGTTTGGCCCTTACATACGTCTTTACCATTTTGTATGTGACAGTTGAATCAGGTTATACCCCTTATGTGAGTATTACGATTATTCGTAATCGTATTTTAGGGGAAGGAGCCAAGTGACTTTGGTGTGGTATGGACCTGGCACCAGGTCAGGTTACTCTAATTTCAAGGCTGAATATATTTTTTCTCGATGTAAATATTCCGTTGTGATTTTAGGATTTCCCCCCTCAATGCAGCAGGTTAAAACGGGGTCGAACCCGTTTGCCCGGCCTTACATGACCATAGCTGTTGATAGGTCATTAAACACCAATAAACAAAACAAAAAAACATAGTTTGTCAGCACTTAGAAGAATCATTTCCAATGGAAATGATTCTAAGGTGCTGCCAAACCATGTTTTTATTGAGAAAAATGACAAAATTCGAAACAGCAGCAGACGATAATTTTCGTTTCCCGTATTCTAAGGGTTAATAACTGCCAAATATCGGATTCATTTTAAAAATTGTACGTTATGTTAATAATTCTGAATCCCGTCCAGGATGCGTCCGCCCAGTAAAATCAAGACTAAGAAGGAAGTGAAGACGAAGATAGAACTATTAGAGGTAGGCTGCAGTCAGTAACCCTCACACCCCTATTCCACTGGAATGGACTCTTTTGTTAAAACATATGCAGATCCAGATGAGATGGCACATTACGACTAGTACGATACAAGTCTGTATTGTTGAAAGAAGTAACCCTTTAAAATAAATATTTTGTCTGCAAATTTTTATGTTGCTTCATGAGGATCTGCTAGCTGTGTATACATTAATCGAGGGGACAAAATAGGTTATGCGACTAGATCTACAGTGTTTCCACTTACTTACGGTTGAAAGGGTTAAAGTCGCCCCAAATGGCGGCCATTTTGGCTAACAATCATTTGTTGTTGTAGGCGCTGGGTGACATCCAGATTGCCATCAAGATGTTGAAGGAGGGCGATATGACCGAGAACCCGACGGATAGACACTATCACTCACTCAAGTGTGACCTGGTTCCGTTTGACCACAAACACGAAGAATTTAAGGTACCACCTGTCTTATTGAATTGCATGGCTTATGGCTGTGAGCCGGCTCATCTAAATCGAGAGTGGTTAAATTATATCATTCCTTATTTTCTTATTTCTCCATACAATATGGACGTTAACCATTCTTTTGAACTGTCTTGTCATAAAATATACTGTCACTGAAAGATGTAGACAGTAATTAGGAGGAAGCTGTGTTCGAACCTGTGTTGTCGGCTACTTTTCATATTTTTATTTTTTTTCGTATTGGTAGCACATGAGAACTGTCTGCATGGTGATGATTTTCATGCTCTGCGAAAATATGTTACGAAATACTGAAATAGGAAAAACAGCAGACGACCAAAAAATCAGTCCGCTAAGCCATATTGGTTGGTGGTCAGTGTGTAAGATTTCTGCATAATATATGGTATATGAAAAGTTTGCAATTGATTTTGAAGATATGCGATACAGTCACTGTTCTCATGGATTTGTGCCCCTAAGCACATAAATTCACATTGTGTGTTATATTCTGAATAATTCCTGAAAATGTATACATCAACATATTAAAAGTTCAAACACTATGAGTGCACATAAGGAATTTGGCAAACTTGTTTTTTATGCAAGTCTTAAAGAGTCCCTAGAAATAATCCACCCAAGTCACCTAATTGATCTTGAAACGTCTCATCAGGTTCATGCCCTACAACATTTTGCACATTTGAGTGACATTCCTTGATCACTCATACAATATAGAAGTGTTGCTGCCTAGATGCATCAAATTTAAATATGGTGAAGTCCAGATTCACCTAGAAATCAACATGTATCACATTTTATGCATAATTTGCGAACAGACCCTCTTCAGGTTAAGGAAGTACATGTACCGTATTTACCGTATATTTCCTGACACTTTTAATTAATTACTTTTGTCAGTGTCCGAATAATTAGGAATATTAATTAATTCTTAAAAAGTGGTGTCCGAAAATTTAGGTTTTATTTTGCCAAAATGGACGATTTTTTTTTTTTTTTATTTTTTTTTTGATTTTTTTTTTTTATGGACCCATAGCCTCCTTTTATCTCACCGATGTGAATGTGCAGCTGATCACGTTTGCACATTTCGTAAATTAATCCGAGCAAACTGGGAATAACATCAATTATTGGTCCCAGTAACAAAGCAGTGCTAATTGTTATGTGCTCGATTTAATTTTTCCGGCATGCGTTCGCGCTCACCATTGGTGGAATATTAATTAGGTGTAAAGGCTGACCAATCGGAGATCGTGTATTAGTGGCGGAAATTAACTCGACCCAGATTAACTAAATTGTTACAGCACTGCCCACGCCCCCGGCGCATGTACACAAATGTGGCCTTGTTTCGCTATGTCATAATTGAGCTAGTGCATGAGATAATCAACTTTATTATATAACTGAGATTTTCGCCGAGAATGATTTGACATGTCAAACATTTTCAAACGTCTTCTCCTCTGTAACCATTGCCTGGGTCTATAGTCACCAAACTTCATGGTCATGGTCCTTAGGTAGGGGGATTAGAAAATTGTTAAAATGATGTCATTACGTAATCCAAGATGGCTGCCGTCTAAAAATAGCACAAATTCTTAAAAAATCTTCTTCTCGAGAACCGCCAACCGGATTTTGACAAAACTTGGTAGGAATGATCGATGTACATTGCTCTTTCAAAGTTGTTAAAATGGTGACCCCGGGGTCAACAATGGGCGTGGCCCGTGAGGTCAAATTATATTTTTGACCGAATATGGTCACGTCATATATCAAATTGAAGGTATCAATGAGGCGATCACTCTGGTGCATTTTTTGTCGAAATCAGATGGTTATGTCATCCAAAATGGCCACCGAAAGGTCAAAAGGTCGTTCTTTTATTAGAGATTTCAAAATTCTTCTTCACATGAACCGCTTGGCCCATGGTAGCCAAACTTAAATGTTATGGTCCATGGGTGAAGCCTTTTCAGATTTGTTAAAATGGAGGTCATCGCTAATCCAAGTTGGCCGCCGTCTAAAAATAGCATAAATTCTTAAAAAATCTTCTTCTCATGAACCGCTGGCCGGATTTCGACGAAACTTGGTAGGAATGATCGATGTACAATGCTCTTTCAAAGTTGTTAAAATGGTGACCCCGGGATCAAAAATGGGCGTGGCCCGTGGGGTCAAATTTTATTTTTGACCGAATATGGTCATGTTATATATCAAATCGAAGGTATCAATGAGGCGTTCACTTTGGTACATTTCTTGTCGAAATCGGATTGTTATGTCAACCAAGATGGCCGCCGAAATGTCAAAAGGTTCTTTTATTAGAGATTTCAAATTCTTCTTCACATGAACCGCTTGGCCCATGGTAGTCAAACTTAAAAGTTATGGTCCATGGGTGAAGCCTTTTCAGATTTGTTAAAATGGAGGTCATCGCTAATCCAAGATGGCCGCCATCTAAAAATAGCATAAATTCTTAAAAAATCTTCTCATGAACCGCTGGCCGGATTTCGACTAACCTTGGTAGGAATGATCGATTTACAATGCTCTTTCAAAGTTGTGAAAATGGTGACCCGGGGTCAAAAATGGGCATGGCCCGTGGGGTCAAATTGGGGTAAAATTTTATTTTTGACCGAATATGAAGGTATCGATAAGGCGATTGCTCTGGTGCAATATTTGTCGGAATCGGATGATTATGTCATCCATTATGGCCACCAAAAGGTCCATTTATTCAAGATTTTGAACGTCTTTTTCTCAGGAACCACATGGCCGATGCTGGCCAAACTTCATAGGGTGAAGCATTTTCAGATTTGGTAAAATGATAGTCATCGCTTAATCCAAGATGACCGCCATCTAAAAATAGCACAATTTTTTTAAAACACATGAACTCAATGTCACATTCTCCTCTGGTGTTCATGGAGTCAGGTGAGCGAATTAGGGCCATCATGGCCCTCTTGTTTAAATAGGAATTTATTTTGGTGTCATAGGTCCGAGTCTTCCACCTGTGCTCACCATATGAGTAAACACAGTTTGCAACGCACGAGCTTGTCATGTGACGTTGCAGCTGATGGAACAGGATATCGGTCATTGCGTCATCGAATGATGATGGGGCTACACGTGTTAACTACACTTTTTTCTACATGCGTTTACAATAATGGATTGCACGGACCTGCGTAGATCTACATTCTACATGAACATGATGAATAAATAAAACATGACGTTAACAATCCTTGGATTCAATATATTTATTACATGCGAAGATAACAGTGAAAACTTATGGCATATTATATAGGCATTGGTGACGTCGTTCATTCGCAGTCACAGTGTACAGTGTACATGTATTTTTTGTTGACATTATGATGCGTCTTGGGCGAGAACGGATAGCACGGTTCGGATAAGCAACACGGAAGGTTGTATGTCGCCGGACTTCCGTGTACTAACGGGGTCGCGCTGTACTATAACATAACGTAACATAGTAAACAACTTTAATTAAAAATGTTTTTATTATACAATTCTGGCCTATACGGTGCCGCGGAAAGTAAGCGCGAAACAGGAAATGTCAATTTGAGCTACAACAACAACAAATTTTATGGGCGCACTTGCCTATTTTCGTGTCTGAAAATTTACGATTTGAGAATATTATCAAATGTTAGCTTGTCCGAAAATTAAGAGTACATGAAAATAATTAATTTTCTACAAAATGAGCTTGTCCGAAAATAAAGGGTGTCCGGAAATTTACGGTAAATACGGTATGTAGAAATATCACAAAATAGGTGGTAAATCACAATTGTATGTAACTGTAACTTAGAAAACCGTGGGAAACAACTTAAAATATATTTTTAAAATAATTTTCAATTAACACTATTCTTAGAATATGCTTATTCACTTCTAGGGGCACGAATCAATGAGAAGGCACAAATCCATGAGAATTGGGGCTATATTTGCTCTGAATATTTTGTCAACTGCCAACAACATTTACAATGTTGTGCAAAATATCTTCACTATTGCTGGATATTTTCCGTATATCATGTCGGAAGTTGACGAAAATCTCAGAAAATCTCGAATTCAATTCTGCATGTGGTCTGAAATTTTTGTCAACTTGCAAATATGCGTGGCCAGATGGTGCAGACGTACCTCCAGAACACGCATGCGACCACCCACAACCAATACGCGATGCAGCTACTCGACGTGTACAACGTCGCGAAACACGGCGAGGACACCAAGTTCAACGACTGTGGAAACAGGTAACCTCTACTGTCTGTGCCATGTTTTCCTGTGACCTACCTTTGACCATTAAACACACCGTTTTCGTCAAATATTGTTTTTATCGGTTTATCATGATCCATATTGTCATTCTATGCCCCACCCATGGGGCCCCTGTGCCCAATCTCCAGATCAGATTACTTTGAAATTTACCTTTAAAGTGTTTTTTTGGATTTAGGTTAAAGTTTTTAAGAACACTATATCTCTGAAACCGCTTCGCCAATTCACTCAAAACTTCACATGTGCGTTTATCATTATCTATATTTTCATTCTATGCCCCACCCGTCTGGCCCCATTAGCTGTATTATTTAGCCATGCTGTCTTTATGTGCAGCATACCATTTCATTTTGACAGTGAAATGACTTTGGTGCGTTCTGGCTGTAAGTCGCCCTGGCTATATTACAGACAGAAATTTTGATTCGGTCTTTATAAGCATGTGTCTATATAGAGGATCTTACATTAATGATGATTTAATATGATATTTATTAAACGACTTTACTGATTTCATCAGTCAACGAGTTTAATAAATATCATATTAAATCAACACATATGTTAAGATTCTATTTATTACATAAGCACATCATCATAATTTGAAGCTGTATTGATTACCTAGCATGTTCTCTGTAGCTCATTTGCATATTTATTACACTAGTGTATTATGACTTTTATTACACTGTGTTATTAAACTGAATGTCCATTTTATGCAATATATATATATTCAGGATGTTGTTGTGGCACGGTTCGCGGCTGACCAACTGGGTGGGCATCCTGAGTCAGGGGCTGAGAATTGCCCCGCCCGAGGCCCCCGTCACAGGGTATATGGTAGGTAGGCCCGCATTACATTGTGTACTTACCGGATGAACCTATTACATTTGGAATATATCTTTAGGAGTATGAATGTTTTTAGATATTTTATCTTTGTTATTTCTCAATGGAAGTGCATGTTGTGACCACTCATTTGAACCATCTTGACGAGACTATTCAAATGGTGGACACGACATATACTTCTATTAAAGCACATGTAAAGAAAATACTTATAATTTTTTGCAAACAAAATGACGTATCCTCCACATGAAATGAGTTATCTATACCAAAATTTATTAATATTTTTATTGAATTAAATAATTTATTTTGCAGTACAGTCAAACTTGCATTAAGCGACCACCCAAGGGGACACCAAAAATGTTCGCTTATCACAAAAACAAAGAAAAAATGGAAATACGGCTACTGGTATACCCGGTTACTAGTATATGGTTTGATATTCGGAATCGGGGAAATAGCGAATATTAAACATTAACATAGAAATAAATACATTAAAATACTATCGGTAATGTTTACTGTGCACTTTTCTGAATTATTCAGGCTTTATTTTATCAAAATAGACGAAAGAATTTGAATATGAGTGCGATCACTTCGGACCAGACGTGTTTCGTCCCAGTGATTTTTACGAGTCGTTGACTGACAACCAAACCAGCTGATAGAATAATGATTTATTAATGAAGTGTTAGGTATATACCAGTATCGTTACGCGTCAAGAAAATTGAAATGGGTAAAATAAAAATGAGTGCGTATTCTGTACACAACGATAAAAATATTTGTTTTGAAATACGCAGATGTTTTCCCATGTGCTAAGCGACCAGTCCTGTTGTTCCCATGTGCTAAGCGACGATGAGTTAATTCCCTTTAGTAATCACTAAGGAAATAGCGAATCAGAACGAGGTTTCAGGTCAATAATCATAAAGAATGCACCATTCACACTTTGACAGTGACAGAGGATTTGTTTCCTTTGTTTGTCACACGCTTGAGGCTGATTTGTTTCCTTTGTTTGTCACACGCTTGAGACTGATTTCACCTGGAGAAAGTGACATCCTGTCAATTAATGGTCATTTAATACAAACAAACTTTGCTGTCAGTTAAAAAATATTTTATTAAGGAAAAGTCGTTTAATACACTGTCATTATATAGGCCAAATGGTCGTGGGGGAATTGAAAGTGGTCGCATAAGACAAAAGTCGCTTAATGCACGTGGTCGATTGTGCAAGTTTGACTGTATAAATATTGGTTGGAATAATGTACAAATAACTGAATACTCCTTGAAAGTAATCTTAGCTCAATTAGTACACTGACCTATTATCGTAAATCGGCTACTGGTGGCTATGACAAATATTAAAGCCTATACAATCAATCCGACTTGCTTGTGACTATTTTGATCAGTCCTGTTGTGCTCTCAAATTAAGTACATTAAGTACATTATTTGTGAACAATTATAAAAGAAACAAACATTTTAGATTTGTATTACTAATCGCTTGTTTATTCCCAGTCTTTGTAGAGCCGGGAGACATATATCGTGTACAGAGCTCCAGTTAAGGTGCGTAATTTGGAGGTAAATTTCTTATTTCTCCATCAAAAATGGCAAGTTGAGAGTGCTTTAGAATCGTCTCAATGAAACGATTCTAAAGGACTCCCAACTTTCCATTTTTGATGAAGAAATAACAAAATTTCACCCCAAGTTGGTCAAATTATGCACCTTAACTGGAGCTCTGGTGTAGACTGTGTCTATCTGTCTGGTCCGGTTAAGAAGTTTTCCGGAGTTTCTCAAATTTGCCACAGGCAACATTTTCTTCTTCACATTGGGGTATCCTGCAACACTGGTTATTTTAGGTAAAAACACAGTGTTTGAAATTGTTGATGACCAGACAGACGAAAATTTGTAACAGTAGCTCATTGTGACACAAAAAATGGCGCACGAGTCATTAATTGTGATGGGGAAAGACGTTCAGGATTTTCAAAATTGTTACATTTGTCAAAATATGTGTTATGCCATTTATTTGCCAGTTTGGTAAAGGCGTGTATTTTGCGGACATGTCCAGTAAGAGCGCCAACTACTGCTTCCCTACCAGGACCAAGACAACAGGCATGCTACTGCTGTGTGACGTAAGTACGGTCTCACCGCTCACACAGGGCACTTTATAAAATATGCAGATTTTGATCCATCAGTATATTCACTGTGTCTGTTTGTCTGTCCGAGATTTGCGTTAAAGTTTTCAGCTAAAGTTTTCTACTATCTCTGTTGCTGTACATTGGATTGGCTTGGAACTTCATATCCTTATTATCATCATCCATATTTCATTCTATAGCCCATCCTAGGGATGAGTTGGTGCCTAGAGGTTAGAACACCTGGGGCCCGTTTCACTAAACTTCCTACGACTAAAATGTTCGTAAGTGCAAATTTAGGATCGTCTGTAAATTTAAATTGATGGATTTACATTTATTGAGCATAGGCTGCATATGCAGCCTATGCTCAATAAATGTAAATCCATCAATTGTTTACAAGAAAACATTATTAATGTGCAATTTACAGACTATCATAATTTCGCACTTATGAACATTTTAGTCGTAGGAAGTTTTAATAGTGAAACGGGCCCCTGACTTCCAAGTGTGTGGGTTAAACCTCTATACTTTCATATCACAGTATTTCCATCCCACTGGTCTGTCGGATGAGACTTTAAACTGTGGTCCCGTCTCTATATGACCTTAGCTGTTGCTGGGACTTTAAACACTTTCAGTTTCACTTTCTATAGCCTACCCATGTGACCGCTGTGCTCAAAGTCAAGGCCAAATGATTTTGTAATTTGCGTTAATGCTTTTGAAGGGTACATCCATCAGTTTTGCTGATTTCTTGATTACTTGCTATGATGGTGTCTCGGGAGGGTGGGCGGGTAGGTTTATCTGAATGATGATTCCATCATTAGGAACTATGGTTCAACGATGTCCAGCCATGGGTAAACATTTGCCGTGGCACGAGGGAACTGTTTGAACCCCAAGGCCGTAGGCATGGTCCAACGTTATTGTTACTTTTCCGTCGGAAATATCAAGCAATTTGAGCATTTATGCTGTACTTTCGGTACTTTAATAATTTGCTCCATTCAAACAGCTGATTTACACATACATATTATGGGGCCACAGTACACGTTGCGTGATGCAGCCGCATCAATTTCACTGCAACCATTGTGAACTGGTCTGGTGACGTAATGGCGTGTTCTAGTAACGTCGTGAGACACAAGCATTACGTGGGTGTTGACTTTGCCCCGGAATGAGCATTGTCTACAGCCATGGTCAAACAGCACACGATGTATGTTTTAACACGGCTGTAAACAGTGTAGAACAACGGCAGTCATGTAACAATCATATTTTAACGATTCACACCTAAGGCCAAGTGAGCTGGTGTAGTAAGTAAGGATGCCGGGTACCACATCAGTAGCCTATTTCACCAAAATTACAAAGTATACTTGTCTTGCTAAAGTACACCTTGAGGGAGAAATTTTCAATTTAAGGATAAATTTATTAATTTTTATTATACCCAATTAGTACATAAGTCATACTTTTAATCATCAAATATATGCAGTCGTTAGCTCTATATGAAATAATGCATTTCAGGAAAAATTAATGATTATTCCCTCACAGTACACTTTGCTAGATAAGTATGCCTTGCAATTTTTATGAAATAGGCTACAGGACACTTTTCTTTCACTGCTTAATTTGTTTTATTGTAATTTAGTTCCCATACATGTATATGACCTGGCTGTAGAACGGACGTAAAGCCCCAATCACTCATTCATCACTCAATACCTGGCCCCACATGCAGGCAAATTCCCATCTGTATATGTGGCTGTGACTGGAGAAATGGGGCTTATGGGTTTTGCGACCACTGTAGATCCAGAACAGCCTGTGCATCCGCACAGGCTGATCAGAATCTGCACTGTTCGCCATTCGATCAATTTGATCAGGAGATACACTGGTCACATATCCCATAAGCCCCATTTCGCCAGTCATATCCACATATATGGCATGGCGGTTTTTTAAAAATGGATGTAAAATCTGATCCACTCATGAGACGTGCCATCGGACATCTGCGTAATTTCATTAAATACATTTACAAAATTTACAATATTTTTCTTAAATAAAGTCAAAAGTTGACAAAATTTTCAGAGTACATGCACATGTACTCTGAAAAGTTTGTCCACTTTTGACTCCATTAACGGAATATATTGTAAATTTTGTAAACATATTTCATGAAATTACGCAGATGTCCGAAAGTACAAAAATCCCATGACATGTCCCATATATAATATATTCAGAGAAATGTCTATCTCTCCATTACATCACATCACCACAAACATGTGACTGGAAGACAATTGATTGTTGCAGGTGGCTCTGGGGAGCTGGAACACGCTGCTGGCTGCGGACTACGGCGCGGCCAAACTGCCGCCCGGCAAACACAGCGTGCTAGGTGCCGGTAGTGTGGCCCCCGACCCAAAACATGTACATAAAACGTAAGTCTCGTATAGTCGTCATGTGTTGCTCACCAGGGGCCCGTTTCACTTAAATTCACTAAATGTTTATAAATTTCCACCTACATACAAAGGTTATCAAATCTGAACCATTGCACCAAAGATTTCCCCAAATCGGCTAGTAATACCAATGTTGCTGTCAAGTTTAGTTTTGCACTTACAAAATTCTTAGTCATACAAAGTTTAGAGAAACGGGACCCAAGTTGTGTTGTACTGTAGAACCTCACTATGCCAGGTGCATAGAAAACCTCTTGTGTGCTTTTATTTTGTTGGTGAGGTTGTAATAAGCCACGGTTTTGTCTTGTTGAGTCCAACTCTATAAAAAAAGGGTTACTGAATTTTCAACCTTCGCACATATAGAACACTGTTAAAGAGGTCTGTAGTATTGAAAGCCAGTATTGTCAGTGACGCACATGTCTACTACATGTCCCCTATCTGTATTGCAGGACAGACGGTTTAACTGTACCCTGGGGTAAAGGAAAGCCCAGCGGCGTGAAGAATCCCTCGGGCTACACCCTCAACTACAACGAGTTCATCGTCTACAACACAAATCAAATACGCATGAAATACCTTCTCAAGGTTCAGTTCAACTTCAAATGAGGAACACGTTTGTGTACGACGCTGGACGTAAAACCCCAATCAATGAAATGAGGAAACAAATATAACGTCTGACTATGTTTTATCAACATTATAATTATTGTCCGTTGTAGTGGAGCAGCTATATGTTGTTACGGTATTCATTGAGGTGTTGCACAATCATGTTGTGAGTATCTGTTGTTGTTTAAGCT
The DNA here is from genome assembly GCA_029237695.1 of Conchocele bisecta. Classification (NCBI taxonomy): domain Eukaryota; kingdom Metazoa; phylum Mollusca; class Bivalvia; order Lucinida; family Thyasiridae; genus Conchocele; species Conchocele bisecta. The sequence continues at coordinate 50,358,002 of CM055265.1, read as the reverse complement.
TGTTGTTGTTTTAGACATTGTTAAGCACAATTGGCAAGGAGACTTAGCGACTCATATTTTTCTTCACTAGTAGTAGTAGTTATCCCATTAAATGTATGAATATGGCACAAAAGAATAATTCTGTCCATAGACCTATGTCTACAGTTCATTTATAGGATTTCTCAAGAAGAGGCCACCAATGTTGACTGAACTCTAGTATTTCTCAATGGAACACAATCTCCCATTTCTGAATAATGTGTGTGTCTGAAAATTTACATGGGAGAGTTTGTTGTTTAATGTTGTTTAATGGCCTAGCAACAGCTGCGGTCATTTAAAGCGGGGCCAACCGGTTCAATCCCGCATTCAACCTGCTGCATTGGGGGGAAGATCACAACGGAATATATACATATAAAAATATATATATTCAGCCCTGCCCTGAAATTGGAATAACCTGACCCGGTGCCAGGTCCATACCACACCAAAGTCACTTGGCCCCTTCCCTAAAAACCTAAAAGTAATAGGAATACGAATAATTGTATTACTCAAATAATGGGTATAACCAAATTCAACTCTCACATACAAGAATGCTAAAGGCGTATCTGAGGGCCAAACCAGGTCTCCGATAGGGATTCCAGTAAGGATGAATCCCGATCGTTAAATCACCCATCGCATGCTCCCACCTGCCACCCACTCATGGGAGAGTCCATGTCACATACTTTGGGCCTATGTCACTTACTTTGGGGTGATGGGGTCAACAAATGTGGCAGCATACCAGTAGCCTATTTCATCAAACTTGCAAAGTATACTTATCTAGCTAAGTATACTTTGAGGGAGAAATTTTCAATTTAAAGATAAATTTATTAATTTTTATTATACTGAATTTATTACATTATCACAGCCATATTGGCTGTGATAATGTAATAAATTCAGTGTAATAATTCTGCATACTTTTAATCATCAAATATATGCAGTCGTTAGTTCTATATGAAAACATGCATTTCGGGAAAAATAAATGATTTCTCCCTCAAAGAATACTTTGCTGGGAAAGTATACTTTGCATTGATGAAATAGGCTACTGTTGTATCACAAGTTCACTTTCTGTATGTAGATCAGTATCATCATGTTATCATCATTGTCAAATATCATCATTAATAAAATACTCAAAATACCATCTCTGTGCTATAAATAGATGAGTCGTATAAATAGGATACCAGACTTGGAAAATCACAGGTAACTTCCCTTAGAACAACATCCGTGGTGTTCATGACGTTCGAATTGGCGGGATTTGTAGGTTTGACGTCAAACCAACAGAATCCGCCAATTCTAATGCTGATGATACCCTGGAAGTAATTCTAAGGGAAGCTACTTGTGATTTTCCAAGTTTGTTGGTAACCTATTTATATTACTGGGCCCGGTTGTTCAAAACATCAGTTAGCTTAACGGACTGTTAAATCCTTAACTAATGGTTAAAATATTCTCTGTTGTTTAACAGAGATTTTAACCATTCAGTTAAGGATTTAACAGTCCGTTAAGCTAACTGATGTTTTGAACAACCGGGCCCTGGTCAATACTCACCACATTGTCACGATATCCTGGTTGCCAAATGTAGCTGCTGGTCATCTAGCGGTATCCGGACAAAAACCCTTGGACATAACCCACTTCGTGTAAAAATGACCACATGGACATAACCCCCTTCATGATTTTATAGGGTGGACACAACCCCCTTCATCGTCTTTACAAGGTGGACATGACCCCCTTTTCAGTTTTTACAGGGTGGACAAAACCCCCTTCATTCTTTTTGCGAGTTGGACAAATCCCCTTCATAATTTCTACAGGGTGGACATAACCCTCTCACGCCACCCTCATTTGAATGAATCTACAAAATAATTTACACAATTGTACAACCCTTTCATGCCTGTTTATTTGTTGATCGACTGTTTAATTTAACACCAATTGAAAAGTTTGTGGCTTTGATCTTCTCGGCAATTAGGTCTGCTCTTTTCTGTACATGTTTGAAAATAAAGTGCCCAGATTATTACTTGAATATTTTCATTACATATGAATATTTGTTTGTTGTATATTATGAATAATTCTAAGATTGAAAGTTTCTTAACATAATATATGTCATTAGTAATAATAAACAGCAAACAAATATTTTATTCATCCCAAAAATTAATGGTTTTAATTGTAGAAATCATGAGGGGGTTTTGTCCAACTTGCAAAAATGATGAAGGGGATTATGTCAACCCTGTTAAAAACCGAGAAGCGGGGTTATGTCCACCTTGTAAAAACGATGAGGGTTTTGTCCACCCTGTAAACACCATAAAGGGGGTTATGTCCATGTGGTCATTTTCACATGAAAGCGGTTATGTCCAAGGGGTTTTTGTCCTACATTCCATCTAGCATATCCGCACAGCCTGCAGTAGTCGAGACAGGAGTATAGACATTATTGTTCTTTTTGGGCTGTGTATTAATAATAACAATTACTTTTGGTACATACACATTCCGTCATTTTGAGAAAAAAATATGTAATATGCTGTTTTAGAAAATGAAAATCACAATATCCATAATTTACAGGAAGTGTTGTAAGTGATTTGTAGCCGATTTGACCAACATTGCAAAGTATACTTTTCAGCAAAGTATAACTAATTACAAAATATCATGCCTCATTAGCATATGAAAAGAGCCTGATACCACCGCACATCACCAACAGTAAAATAAATATTACTAAATGATTATATTCGTATAGCAGGCGCACGTAATTTACAGATCTGTAGCCGATTTCATCAAAATTGCAAAGTATACTTTCCTAGCAAAGTATACTTTCAGGGAGTAATCATTTATTTTTCCCGAAATGCATTATTTCATATAGAACTAACGACTGCATATATTTGATGGTTAAAAGTATGCAGAATTATTATACTGAATTTATTACATTATCACAGCCAAAATGGCTGTGATAATGTAATAAATTCAGTATAATAAAAATTAATAAATTTATTCTTAAATTGAAAATTTCTACCTGAAAGTTTACTTTGCTAGAAAAGTATACTTTTCAATGTTGGTGAAATAGGCTACTGGTGTTTCTTATTGTTGCACAAGTCTTGTATTTTGTAACAACGATGCCATTATTAGTTGTACTTGGTCTGTTGTTTAGAATGAATTCCAACTATGCAACATTTTAATAGTGAATGTAGTTTTTCACCACCATTTTATTTTCATAACATAGTACATTTTCTAACAATCAAATTTATCAATTGTGTGTCTTTTATTTACATTCATGTCATTCAGTGTATTGTTGGATTGACCAGAATACACAACATCTTAATCCTGTAGCAATCTGTTATCAATTGGTACATATTAAGTCATCTATTTAGTGTGTAAACACCCAGCCTGTAAAATGAAATGTATGGATATCATTGTTAATCACCGTCATTCATTGGTTTTCATTTATTTTTAAATTAAAGTATAAAACAAAACATTGTTGCTCAGTTTCATCATCATTCTGATTTTGACCATCGTCTCCATATGTGGCTGTGACTGGAGAAATGGGGCTTATGACTATCCACAGTCAGTCTGATCAGGATCTGTACTGTTTGCCATTCCATCAATGAAGCACCCTCTCTCTACCAAGCAATATGGATCATTATCAGGCTACAGGAGTACACCTTTAGGTCTTGCTGCACGTTTGCCACTTTACAGGCAAGAGGCGCAGGTTGAAGTAATGGACCCGAGTCTATAAATACATTAAATATGAGTGTGGTGGGGGGTTGGGCGGAATGAGACGGCGTAAATTAACGGTATGGGTTCCTCCTTATAGGAATCACGATTTGCCTGGTTTGGCCCTCAGGTACGTTTTTATCTTTGGCTCTTTAGTTACCTGGGAGTTGAATTGGGTTATTGCCCATTATAAAAGTAGTAAGATTATCACTGATCCTACTGCTTTTGGGAGGGGCCAAGTGATTCTGGTGTGGCGAGGACCTGGCATCAGATCAGGATTATTCTGATTTCAGGGCTGAATATATAGTTTTGTTATTGTAAATATTCAGTTCTGATTTTGGAATTTTCCCCCCATTTGTACATGTACTTGTACAGGTAATATATGGGATTTAGTACTAAACCCATTGACCCGGCCTTAAATGACCTTAGCTGTTGATAGGCCGTTAAACCCCAACAAACAAAACAAACATTAAATATGCCTAAAAGCATCCATAAAGGAAAAAAATATATTAAAGCTATATAGTTTTTTTTACTCCCTATAGAGGGAGTAAAAACATTTTGTTTAGCTTATTTCTTTTTCATTTATGGATGCTTTTAGGCATATTTAATGTATTTATAGACCTCGGTCCGTTAATACTTCAACCTGTGGCAATAGGTTGCACTATATCGCTACTGTAGTGACCACAGTCAACAGTATAAATTTGCATAGTAACGTTTCCATTTCACACACTAAAATATAGCAATAATCTGCAGGGCGTTGACGTTCATTCTTCGCTATATTATTATTAAGAGAACATTATACAACGAGACAAAAATATGGAAATAATTCTGAAGTGCTGTCAACCATGTTTTCAATCGGAAATAATTCAGAATATAAAACAACAGATGACACTTCGTTTCCCGCATTCTCAGGATTAATGTTGGAGCAAAACAGAGTACCCAGAAAATACACGTGTCTGATCTGGCAACCACCATACCGTCGAGTGGGTGGCAGGTGGGAGCAAGCGATGGGTAATTTAACGATCGGGGTTCATCATTCCGACTGGAGACCTGGTTTGGCCCTCACATACGTCTTTGGCATTTTGTATGTGACAGTTGAATCTGGTTATACCTGTTATAAGAGTACCGGTATTACTTTTTAATAGAGGAAGGGGCCAAGTGACTTGGTATGGACCTGGCACCAGATCAGGTTATTCTAATTTCAGGGCTGAATATATTTTTTCTCGATGTAAATATTCCGTTCTGATTTTGGACTTTTCCCCCCAATGCAGCAGGTTAAATGCAGGATCGAACCCGTTGGCCTGGCCTTAAATGACCTTAGCTGTTGATAGGCCGTTAAACACCAATAAACAAAGAAACAAAACCATACCGTCGAAAATGTAATTCAATTGATAGAACAAAAATGTTTGCGCTTATATTTTCACCGAGCATCATTTCTTAGGGAAGAAATCAAAGTGTTAAAGTTTATAGATACCATACTATGTACATGTCTGACTGGATAAATGGGGCTTGTGGGTTTTGCGACCCATGTAGGTCCAGATCAGCGTGTGCAACCGCACAGTCTGATCAGGATCTGCACTGTTCACCATTCCATCTTCTAACAAGCAATATGGATTGTTATCAGTTCATACAGAAGTTAGAGACCAATATGAGCAATGTCCATATAAACATCAGTTTCTTTGGCCAATATCAGGCTACAGGAGTGTGTTATTTGATCAGGAGCTACACTGGTCACAAATCCCATAAGCCCCATTTCTCCAGTCGATGCCACATATAAAATAACATTGTGAGCATGTAGTGTACAAAGTGGTATATACTGTAGGCCCTATCTATGCTGGGATAAAGGATGTATGGTCCCTTACCTATGTATATTTGATGGTTAAAAGTATGCAGAATTATTATACTGAATTTATTACATTATCACAGCCAAAATGGCTGTGATAATGTAATAAGTTCAGTATAATACAAATTATACTGTAGGCCCTATCCATGTAAAGTTAAACTAAAAACTCCTGTTTTTTTTCTTGGCGTTTTTTGATGAAAAAAAACCGAGAATCATTTGATCAATGTGTGATAATGACTGCAATTATGGTAGCTGTATGGTAGCCTTGCCTGTATAGTTTTGAATATAGAAGCGTGACTAAAATCTCTAAGCGGATGCAGACACCATAAAGTGGCATGGGGTTGTTCAAAAGTAGTGCAGTAAAGAGAATCCTGATTTTAGTTGACAGGTCTACACTGTTTGCTTGCATATCATGATAGTCCTGGGGCTGGGGGCGAGTTCGTGTACATTTTTCTTTTAGAGCAAAACCTTGTTTTATCTTATTCTACATGACAAGACATTAAAAAAAAGTTTGGTCCGGTACGTTTTCTCTGTATAGTCCATTTAGTTGGGCAGCCAAGCGCTAAAATTACCAAAAATCACTGGGTATTTCATAAAATAAATATTTAGTATTTACTTAAAATTATTAGTTTGGTTTTATTTCAAGTACAAGGGTATTCATAGCAACATTTTAATATGATACCATTCCATGAAGTATGGTTGCTAGCACACCTGGATCATATATTACTTAATTTTAGTGAAAGAAAAAGCAAAAAAAAGAAAGAAATTTGTTTGAAAGAATGCTCAAGTTAGATGACACCACAGTCACACTCGATCAATTTTGCCAGAAAAGCGACCAAAATTGGTCAAAGGTTCCGCTATTCAGTGCTCATAGCATTCACATATTCTTATTGATTCCTCTCGTCTATATATGGTGTACATTAAGGATGGCATCAACCCACCCATAAATGACCGATTTTAACTCACAGAATGTACATGCATGTATATAACAAGACTATATGGACGTGACTAGATAGATACACATTTACCAACTTTTGATTTTTCTACCCACTAAGTCGTGTATTGCACACGTATAGCAATACTATATAACCGTGACTAGATATATACCAAATTATGATACAATGTACTTCCACACAGTTACGTGATACAACTTTAACATTAATTAAATATGGATATAAGTACGCAAACCAAGGTGCCGACTATATTATGCGCTGTCCACAAGCAAACACAAAAAATTGAATATCATGATGGGAATTAACCATGTACATGTTCAAGAACAATTATAGCTACATATATAATACATCCTTTCAACTGACATGGATAATACAAATGTGCATGCATCGTCTGGTCATTTCTTGAATAAGTCATTGTATAGCTGGATATAACACAATGTACGCTGAGCCGTGGTTTACAAATATATAGATTGTACGCTATGATGTACTTGTTTTGATATTTCCATGACAGTGAAGAATCGTGATGAAGATGGTATTAACTGCAGAGATCAAATGTAGAAGTTACATGTAGAACAAAACTGCAATAAGCAGGTTTTAACAAACAGGTGGTGAGGTTTTCTTGCAGTGACAAAATTTGACACATTTGACCACATGAGTCTCGAGAGCTTTCCATGATGTTCTAGGTGATAACTGACATTGATCCTGACATTGATGCTGTTCAGGCGTCGGTGACTCAACGATGTCGGTATTCATTTGGTTCTCCAAGACATGCATCGTTGTATATGCATTATACAGCGCACACTGAATATGAGGAAGCAGGCACTGGCTTGTCGGTGAAAGGTTGTGGAGGGAGCTGCATTTGCTAAAGTGGAATATCTCTGCCCTCAGATCAGTAAAAGTTGTAGTATCGCTTCCTCTTCTCAGCACCTTCACTAAGTAATAATCGGCATTGATATGTGAATATGTGAATACACGAGTTTCTCCAGAAGAAGCGTGTCGATGTTTGATGACCAGAAGCTGGCCAACTCTGTTGGTAGAGGTGTCGTTGGCTCAATGGAACTAAGCGCAATTGGTACAGTATCGGTACGCCTCATTCTCTCGCTGTCCTTTACGGAGGGATCATCCGAGTACATATCAAACACATTGTCCCAGCGCCCAAACTCATGGTATATGTCTGTCAAGGATGTGAAAGCTGATAAAAAGTCCTGGAAGATAGAGAGTCCAGTCGCATGAACCGTGTGGACCGTGGCCATGGTACTAGTATCTATGACAAATACAGAACCTTTCTGGTGTGCACATTTGTGGGTGGAAGGTGGGTGCAATGATGGGTAATTTAACGATCGGGGTTCATCCTTACCGGAATTCCGATTGGAGACCTGGTTTGGCCCTCGCATACGTCTTTGGCATTTTGTATGTGACAGTTGAATCTGGTTATACCCCTTATGTGAGTATTACGATTATTCGTAAGCCTATTTTAGGGGAAGGGCCAAGTGCTGAATATATTGTTTCTCGATGTAAATATTCAGTTCTGATTTTGGAATTTTCCCCCCAATGCAGCAGGTTAAAACTGGATCGAACCCTTTGCCCGGCCTTACATGACCTTAGCTGTTGATAGGCCGTTAAACACCAATAAACAAACAAACAAACTGGTGTGCACATTGACATTCTTCAGGTTTGAGACAAGTCTCCAATTATTTTAGCAGTTTGCTCTTGTCTGGGTTGGTCATGATCCAGTCATCAGTGAAAAGCAGGGGACGGCGCCACATCATACTCTAAGAGCTCCTTGGTGGTGATGCCACGATCATGAGCAATTTCAATGGTTTTCTCTTCAAGATTTAGCTCCTTTAATGCTTTCTTGATGGTCTTCTGTGGTTTATGTCCGATAGTGTTCATTGATTTTGGATTCAGTCGATCGATGCTTTCACATAGCCTTGTGTTTTTTTTTGCACAAACCTATTGAGCTGAAGTGTCTTGTATTTCTCCTCCCCATTCGTGAAGGCATTTTTCGCGGCATTTCTGATATCCGACGGCATAATCTCCTATGTCACAATGTTTTGCAGGGTTGTGGAAGACTTGGTTGACAAGGGGGATCCCTTTTCATCTATGAATGTGATAATTTCCTGGATTTTGGTTCTCCTTTCTGTTTGTCATGGCTTTTGACTACGACTCGTGGTGGTTCACACACGATTCATGTGTGTTCTCCATAACACCATTCAAGATGTATTCAAGATGACGATTCTTCCCTGCCATCATCTCGCGGTAGATCAAGTCCCACTGAGACACATACTGCGTCTGCTTGGCATGGCTGATAACTACTTACTGCACTTGGAGGAGAGGTTGTGAACAGCTGTGAAGTGACTAGGCTTGTTCTTGATAGGAAAGTTCCCGTTTGAGAAGTTGACATAGACTGATGATGAAGTTTCAGGCAGTTTCAATATGTCTTGCATGTAGAGAGCGCACCCTCGTAATTGGTGGAATCAAATGGAGTGAACAGATAATTATAGAGCACGTTGGATGGCATCAAGATGGAGCTCACATATCCCTCGCAATCGGCTCTCAACAGATCGTACCACATCCATCAAATGAAGAAATTGTGTTCAGAATTGGAAGTTCTCATTTACTGTCGACCTTTTTTCGAAGAAGCTGTCCAGATCTCTCACCAATTTCTTCGATGCAGTGACACATTCGTCCATACACTTATGACTATCGTTGATGTCGTTCTTTGAGACGCTGGACATGAACTTTTCCAGGAGAGCAGAGCTGGTGAATATGACTTTATGTCGTTCTCGGCAAAAAAACTTCTTGTAGAGAAGACGCTTGAATCATTCAGCAAGAAACTGAAGGCATTCAATAGAGGGAATGTAATGGCCTCCACAAAAGAAATAGAATACTGTTATTCCATATGTAAAAGCTGCAGAGTTATGTAAATGGGTGTCTAAAGTTGGGATGTGGCTGTGTACATGCCTCGTTCATGGCATTCTACCTTCAATGTCTTGTTCTGTATGCCAAATGGTAACGTGTTTGCTCTTTTTTCCATCATGTTGGCAGCCATCTTGGTAATATGTCAATTAAAAATAAACTGTTTTTATTCATATACTTGTCTATACGACCATACAGTAGGATAAACTGAATAGCTATTTGTTTATCGTTCAGTTTACGCGATATCATAATTTCTCAGAAATGTGTTAAAAATTTAGAGGTATAATTTTGGCCACTGTGTGCACCATACATGTACATCACTGTGGGCATCAATTCCTCTAAAATTGATGAGAAAATGTATTGCTAATTTTAGAAACTCTATATAAGATTCTTTTAGCGTGATATATTTAAGCTTAAGCCAACTTTGAGGCGAAAAGCATTTTTTGGCTATTTTGGGGGCTCAATTGGAGCAAAATATGGTCACTGTGTTCCGACAATCAATTGTTTTGGTAATATTTTGTGCCAAAACATTGTTAGCAACACTCGGACCATTGAAACAACTCAAAATTAATTCATTTTGAACGGATAGCAATGCAATATTCTATGAAACACCAATATCGTAATTTTAGTAATTTTATCGCTTGGCTGCCGGACTAAAATGGACTATACAGAGAAAACGTACCTGAGTTGGGCTTGTCACCCAAACTTTTTTTTAATGTCTTGTCATGTAGAATAAGATAAAACAAGGTTTTTCTCTAAAAGAAAAATGTACACGAAATCACCCCCAGCCCCCACACTATGATCAGCTGTTGGCAAACCTGCTCGAGAAACAATTTAAGGAATGTTTAATCCATTTTCATGTATATTTATAGTGTATTTAAAGATTTGTTCCAACATCCATATCAACCTGGGATGGCCATGTCCCACATTAGATAGTCCTTGAGGGCATGGGTCGGCTATAGAATTATAATATGGATACTGATAAAGAAGTATATGAAGTCAATCTGACATCTGGTTGCATATGATGAGGTATAACTTGTACACAAACACGAATACCATGATGGCCCTCTATCGCTCACCTGAGTCCACGAAGATCAGTGATAAACGTGGCATCTACAAGTTTGACCAACATCGGCCCATCGGTCGGGCGAAAAAGACATAAGAAAGTGTGGACAGATGGATGATGGACAAAAAGTGGTCATTTGATCTTGGGCATATGGACGGTAAAGAAGTGCACAACGTTTCAAGTCAAACCAACTCCTGGTTGCAGAGAAAGCATAGCATAAGTAATTTTCAACAAAAACAGGGAAGTGACGTCATCATGGAGCACCATCACAATATACAAACTTTTGAAACATTTTAACAAAAAAAATGAAATTCACTTGCACGCCATAAGCAGATAAGGAAGCCACATACCAAATAGCATGTCTCCAGCTATTAGTAATAATTAACGTTTTAAAAGTTTTACTAATCTTACAAGAAAGTTTAAACGTTACAAACAGGCATATGGACGTATGGACTTTTTTCACAAAAAAGTGGGTATAGCAATCAAGATATTTTGGACAGACGCACACATGGACTGACAGACGCACAGATGTCATTGTGATCATTATGTCAGCATTTTTCTACATTCTTCCTTAATCTGAAGAGGGTCTGTTCGCAAATTATGCATAAAATGTGATATATGTTGATTTCTAGGTGAATCTGGACTTCACCATATTTAAAGTTGATGCATCTAGGTAGCAACACTTCTTTATTGTACAAGTGTACAAGGAATGCCTCTCAAATGTGCAAAAAAGTTGTAGGGCGCGTACCTGATGAGAAGTTTCAAGATCAATTAGGTGACTTGGGTGGGTTAGTTCTAGGGACTCTAAGACTTGCATAAACAACAATTTTGGCAAATTCCTTATGTGCACTCATAGTCAAATGTTTGAATTAATGAGAATTTAACGCACACTATGAATTTATGTGCTTAGGGGCACGGATCTATGAGAACAATGACTATAAGTCCCAAATCTAGACTACTCAACCACCAGCATTGAATTTGAAATCATAGGTAGATCTTCAACACTCTTTAAATAACTGGAAGTCTGGTCACATTTATTTATGATTGCACAGGGCTCCAGATAAGGTGTGTATTGGTATATTTATGCACTTATGTTAGTAGAATACGCATTGATTATCAAAAGAGGGAGTACAAAATACTCACACCAATGTGAAAATATGCATTGATTTTCAAATTTAGTAGTGAAAATAGTGTAATAAAGTAGAAAATTTACTTAGTTGCTTTTTCCAGCTGAAATAAGTGAATTTTTAAATTTGTTTTATTTGTTATCATTTGTTCCTATTTAATAGGAAGCAAATCAATAATGCATTTGTAAAAGTAAAACCCGCATTGAATTTGAAATCTGGGTGTATATATTACTCTTACATATACAAAACTTATCTGGAGCTCTGATGCAAGTGGATGTTGAGTTGAGCAATGGTGTGAAGATGGCGGTGAACTTAGATGATGGTTCAGAAGAACAAGAAGACTGGGTGGGAGAGGCGGATCTGCATGGCTATAAAGGACCCCCACTGACGCAGGTATATTCTTGACTCAACCCTTTCTCCCCTAATTACTTTAATTGATTTTGATATGTTAATTTTGCAACCAATTTAATCATCACAAAATGAACTAATCCATTTATGAAAAGGGGGTGTGTAAGTTCTCTCAAAAATATGAATTTCTCGCAAAAAGTGCAGATCCTGATGAGACGCTTCTCGCGAGCCGTCTCATCTGGATCTACACTGTTTGCCGATACCACTATACAGGCCTGTGGAGTTGAAAGGGTAAGTGTCAGAACAGTAATTTCTTGTGATGTTTATATATACAATATATTGGACCGCGTCTAAGGAAAGGGATATTTTTATTCCCCCCTATGCAAATTACACAATTGCAAACCGCTGGCATTGTCATTAGAATGTAATTGTTTTGCTGACTGATGGTTAGCCTACTTCAGTGACTGAATGGCGAACAGTTGTTTACCCTGAACAGACTGCGCTGGTGCACATGCTATTCCAGACAGATTGATCACAACGATGATAATGATTAATCCATCTATCTGTCTGTTCATTCATCCGTCTTGTGAAGAAACTGTGCTTTTCTTTTCTTAGAATATGTAGCTTCCTGATGGTATGTGATATGCAAAACTTGTGCGTTTAATTTGTGATATGCAAAACTTGTGCATTTAATGTGTGCTATGCAAAACTTGTGCATTTATGTTTCACTGGACCCCTGTCATGATATCTATCCGTTTTGGAATTTCATGCAAATGTTTGTAAGAGTTTCTCCTTCATGCCATAACTTCAATATTACTGTATGGATTACTTTAATATTCGCACATTTTGCGTCAAAAAGTTAGTAAGAGTTTCTTCATTATGTCATAACTTCTACATACCGGAAACATTAATTATTACCCCCCCCCCCCCCACATCCCGACACAGTTGGAGGGATATAGTACAGTTGTGGATCCAGGATTTCGCCGAAGGGGGTGACCAAGTCGAAATTCGAACGACTGATTTTCAGTACATAATACGACAGTTTGTGTTAATATTTTCAGAATGGGCTCAATATAATATCAGGACCTTGATCTGATAAAACCACCCTTATTTGACAGTGTTTGCTAAGTATACCCCCGCAACGAGTTGTGGGGCTGGGGTGGGGGGGGGGGGGTATTATACTGGAGTCGGGTTGTCCGTGCATCCGTCCGTCACTAAACTTAGCATCAGAGAAATATGTTATAACTTCTATTTCCTTCATCTTATCTTAAATGCTTAATATTTCACACATGCATTCCTGTAAGGCTCTACTACCATGCTGCGCCAAATCCACCCACCCCTCCCCTCCCCCTGATCCCAAGGTGAAACTCAACTACTTTTTACAAAACTTAACATCAGAGAAATGAGTTTTATTTCTAAGGCTCTAGTATCATGCTGTGACATTAATGTCTGCAGGAGAAATGGAGCTTTTGGGATTTATGACCCGTGTAGCTCCCAATGGGGCTTATGGGATTTATGACCAGTGTAGTTCCTGATCAAATAGCACACTCCTGTTGCCTGATAATGATCTACAGTGTGTATTAGAAGTATGATGGTCATTGATGGAATGGCAAACAGTGCAGATCCTGATCAGATTGTGCAGATGCACATGCTGATCTGGATCTACACTGGTCCCATTTCTCCAGTCACAGCCACATTCACAAAAATGCACAGCTTATCTGGAGGTCTGTTGTCACATGCATACCCAATAGTCTGTATGGTTTGTAATTTGAGCCCCACTATCAGTTTCTACGAGAGCCCATTTGGGCCATTTCACTTTTTTTTTATTTCCATTCATTCAAGATCTTTTCTTGAATTTTCGAGATCTTTTCTTGAATTTTCAAGATACTTTCTTGAATTTTCGAGATCTTTTCTTGAATTTTCAAGTTCTTTTCTCGAATTTTCAAGATCGTTTCTCGAATTTTCGTTTCTTGAATTTTCACGATCGTTTCTAATATAGGATGTTTCAAGATATTTTCTTGAATTTTCAAGTTCTTTTCTTGAATTTTCGAGATCTTTTCTTGAATTTTCAAGATACTTTCTTGAATTTTCGAGATCTTTTCTTGAATTTTCAAGATGTTTTATTGAAAATTCAAGAAAAGATTTCTTGAGAAAAGATCTTGAAAATTCAAGAAAAGATCTTGAAATTCAAGTCGTGAAAATTCAAGAAAAGATCTTCAAAATTCAAGAAAAGAACTTGAAAATTCAATAAAACATCTTGAATAAATGGAAATTAAAAAAAAGTGAAGTGGCCTTAATGGGCTTCCGTAAGTTTCATTATGCATTCATCATTTCATGGAAACACGAACTGAAAGAGGAAGTAAGTTCAGGAGTGCGTAGAAATTGTGCACAAATCGAGAATTATTGCTAGATTTAGATTTATACCAGAATATTGTAGTGTCACTGTCGGAGCTCCATTCCAGATCAGGTTTGTATTTAAAGACTATTGACATATTGTACTCTCTGATTTCACATTCACTGTAAATTTTAATTTTGCAAATGTTCTACTGAATTCACTTAATACTATTTCCAACATAAAATACTTAAACGTTTCTTTTGTTATACAACGTATATTTTAATTTTGTTACAGTGTACTAATTAACCACCGGGTTGTATAAAGTGTATATTTTATGCAAACTTTTGCTTTTGTTTCAGCTGAAGTAAGTCAATTTTAAAGTTTTTAGCCTTTTTACTCCTCATTTTTAAAAGAAATGCGTATTTTCAAATTGTCATGAGAATATTTTAGTATTTTGCTTTATAAGTAGTTACACTTTAAACTTGTATGTGGCTACCTTATGGTGAATAGATGTGCAAGGTGTTTTTTTTTATTTGCCTGTAACGGTAACTGTAATACGTGGCAAACGCGTTTATGGAGCGTGTAATTGATCAAATGGCATTATTACGTACAATTAGATCATCCAAGATGGCTGCTGAAAGGTAAAAAGATCATTCTTCAGTTACCAACTTCTATATGCTATATCTCATGAACCGCTTGGCGGATGTTGGTCAAAAGTTACAGGATTATTCTTTGCTGAAGCCTTTTCAAAAGTAATAAAACAATGGCAGCGCCACGCAATCCAAGATGGCCGCCATCCCAAAAGTGGGTCAAATTATTAACCATTTTCTCATGAACTGACAAGCCGATTTGAACGAAACTACAAAATTGTTCGACCACTATGTAATACGTGGCGAACGCGTTTATGGAGCGTGTAATTGATCAAATGGCATTATTACGTACACTTATGTCATCCAAGATGGCTGCTGAAAGGTAAAATGATCATTCTTCAGTTACCAACTTCTATATGCTATATCTCATGAACTGCTTGGCGGATGTTGGTCAAATGTTACAGGATTATTCTTTGTTGAAGCCTTTTCAAATTTAATAAAACAATGGCAGCGCCACACAATCCAAGATGGCCACCATCCCAAAAGTGGGTCCACTTATTAACCATTTTCTCATGAACTGACAAGCCGATTTGAACGAAATTACAAAATTGTTCGACCTCTGATGCTCTTTTGTTGAAATGTTGACCCGTGGTTCACGTAACGGTCATTATTTTATTACCAACTTCAAATTGCTTTAGTTGGGAGCAATATGAAGCGTAAAAATTGTGATGGGATTCATGAATACTTTATGGTTCCCTATTTTGCACCTGGTCTGGCCAGAGAGCGTTCCCTGAAGTCTTCAACTGTTACAATTCTACATTTCAAAGTTTCATGCCTGTCTCTGGTAAAAGTACCATCAAGCCTTACAACATCACAGGACACAGTCTGGTTACTTGCACGTAGTATTATGCGCACAGGCGAGGTTTGTGGGTCCGAATACATGGATAACACCTCCAACGAGCGAGCTGACAAAGATCTACCGAAGGCAGTCGAAGATGAAATGCAAGGGGAGACTCCACCTCACAGCAAAACTACCACATCTGAAAAGTACAATATCCCAACATGGATAGCCTACACTTCTTCTCTTGCATCAACAAAACCGTTGACTGAAGTTGCTGTTCTGCCTTTGGTAGCAGCACCTGCTCATGAAACCCTGATAGTTTTGAAACATGCACATCACATCAATTGCGTAGTCACTGGTGCTGACCGGAAGACAGTACTCACTCTGGATGTGGCTCTGTATGAGTGTGCCAAGAAGTTTGACATGAGCCGAGATGATTGCTTGGGTAAATGGATGCTCAGATTGGGTGAAATGCATACGGTAATGGCAGCCCTCAGCACAGTTGGCAGGACTGCGGTTTGGATGAAGCACCGACTGAGGCAGACATATATGGTCCAGCCACAACACGTCAAATCTTTGAAGCTAGACACATGAAAAGCCCGCTCGAAACTAATATTACTACAGTCCATGCATTCGATGATCTTTATCTTGATGTATTCTTCAAGGAAAACCCTGACCTAAAGGACTCTTGTGTAACATGTGCACACCAGATTTATAAAAGTTGTGCAGACGCCAGTCGCGACAAAATGAACAATGAGTAGCGTTAGAGATGCTTGAATCCAGCAAGCTTCTAGAGATCATGACCCAGTTTGATCGGACAAAAGAAGTCGAAAGTCTGCACTTCAAGTTTTTGCAACGATACATGCAAATGGTAATGTTGATATACACATTCATCCGAGCCACACGTGATGGCTTATGGGACCTCAACCTAGCTTCTCTCGATGAGCTTTGCAAAAATTTGTTTTGCCCATGACCAACAAACGTATGCATGGCTTGCTCCGCTCTATCTTGCCGAGATGAGAGCTCTCGAAACGACTGACGCAGAGATATATCAGGAGTTCGCTGCTGGAAACTTTTCATCGAACAAGAACAACATACCAGTTTGTGTCATTGGTGTTGATCACGTGCTTGAACACATCAATCGCACAATGAAAATCACTGGAGGCCTTGTGGGTATTACTCCCAACCCCATTGCACTCGAGCTGTTTCGCTGATTGTTTCTCGATCAAGGCCAGAAATCGATTTGAAAGAAACCATCGGACATCATGAGATCACCTCAATCCCACGTGTTTTTTCGGAATGACTGGGGAAATACTACCGCGTACATACAAGGGCAGATTGATGGAAGCATTGGAAGGCACATGCGATCGGATCTTGTGAATCATCGTACGAAACGGAAGCTTCAATTGCACCTGAATCGTGCGACTCATCACACAAAACGGAAGCCGATCAAGCCCCAGTACCGTCCAAGAATGTTTACTTACTGTTATAGACGGAATTGCTGTAGTTCAGTCAATGGGAAAACCAGAGGTCAAGACTTGTGCGGATTGGTTTGACCACTTTGTTCTATATTGAAGCACAAAGCTAACGGTTTTGACGAGATACATCTGGTTTTCGATAGATATGATGACGTTGAAAGTTCCCTGAAAGAAGTCGCACGCAAGAGCGACAGAATAACAAGCCAGGGATTGTCTCCTGTTACAGATACCACACCTCTTGGAAAGGTCACAGCAAATCAGTTCCTATCGGAACCTAGAACAAAGCTGAGCTGACTGTTTACCTGGCTCAGAAATCGCTGCAACATTTTGAAAACAGTGAAAAGACATTCGTTGTCACTTCAAGAAAATATGATTTTGCAAACGGTATAAATGTACAGCACCTGCGTATCTGACAGCTGATACAACGATCATTTTGCGTAGCATAGATTCCGTTCAACGAGGAGCTACCGAGCTTCACATTCAATCACGATGTCCTAGTGCTTGCCATTAGTCGGTACAACCAACTTTGTGAGGGCACGTACTTTGTCACAGGAGTTGGGAACAAAAGCCGTTAGCCCCGATTGTTCGTGCTCTTGGAGTATTGAGGACCGAAGCATTTTCGGGCTGTCGTGCATTCAGCAGAGCTGACCAGACTGGAAGGTGTGTCGTATAGGGCAAACTCAGTTGTTAGCAAACACTAAATAAGTGTTCCGCTGAAGTAACATCTGCATTTCTTGATTTGATTGCTTCCAGGAGTCTGACATCAAGACTCCTGAATATATCGAGACAGTTGTATGCCAGGTATGATCCCAGAGCCAGTATTACTAATATTGGTGAATCGAGATGGAAACTCCTCACAAAGAAACAGTTAGAGGGTCAACAATTGCAAGAGCACATTACCAGGCAATGGTGTGGTATCCGGATGACGTTCAAAACCCAGATTTACCATCACCAGGCGGGTTACAACATGTTTCATTACAATCTAAAAGTCCACAAAAGAGTATGGATAGAAAATATCACCATTCGATGACAATTAGCTTAAAAGTTAGCATTTTATTACTCGATGCTCTATTTGGCGGCCATCTTGTATTACATGTTCATGGATATGGTGTCGCTCAGTAATAATTTCTTAAATAATGTTCACTGATGGGGAACGTCTTAAAGCATATAAAGCATACATCATATGATAAGCATTATACACGTAGTTCAAAATCATTGCTTTTCAGTTATAAGTGACTATCTTGGCAGCCATCTTGAATTACCTAACCAGGCTAATTTTTAAACTTCAGATATTCAAATGGATTTTATGAACTCCACCCCAATACTTTTGTTTATGTCAATCAATAGTAATTAGTGTAGACGATATATTTCTGTTAAGTGTTGTTGGCCATCTTGGCGGCCATCTTGAATAACATGGTTTCTGTGGGATCACGTTTTGCTGACATCACACCACTACAGCGACATTGGTTACATGAAGATTTTCTGAGAGATTCGGCGTTCTCTATTCTCTATTCAGTTTTCCAGCTTGGCTTCATGTGGAACATATTAATGCGACTGTGCGACTTTTCTCTGTTTTTTTGACGCAATACGGGGTATGTTCCAAAAATGTGAAAATTATATGTCAAAAATGGTCAGAAAAAAATGGCAACATCGATTTTTTACATGTTAATATATTACAAAGGACAGCCCAACTAGTTGCCAACATTTATCATTCCATGTCCACGGGACTACGTAGGCACCCTGACTAATTAGTCGAGACCCTTTCCAAATGTTCAAATAACTTTATTTTGACTGTAATACAAATTAAACATAGTAGTATATAAGAGTCAAAATGATACCACCCACTTTGGAAGCCACCCGCTACGCGCGGTGACTCCCATCAGGAGGTGGTATCATGTTTGACTCTTATATACTACTTGGATTTTCCCCCACTGTTCGCACAGTATGTATTAGAAGAATGGGAAATATATTTCTGGCATGAGAAGTTACACCCTATTAGAGATAAGAAATCCATTGGTTATACTCAGTATATATAATCACACGATGGTTCTAGTTAATTGTGTGTGGTTGAAGACATGTAGTCACGAGAGGTATCATCGTACCGGTAGTTACGAGTATTGCAAGCATCACACGCACCACAAACACCAAGCAGACGACAATGTTACAATTACACGGGTTATGCACATGCAAAATTAGGTGTCCAATTTAGAGAGGTTCCACTGTACAAGCATATTCAGTGTCCAATTTAGAGAGGTTCCACCTTACATGTATATTAAGTGTCCAGTTAAGAGATGTTTCAATGTACAAGCATATTCGGTGTCCAGTTTAGAAATGTTCCACCTCACATGCATTGTAGGTGTCCAGTTTATAGATGTTTCACTGTACATACAAATTGGGTGTACGCATCACAAACAACAAGCAGATGACAATGTTCCAATTACACGAGTTATGAACATGTGTGTATAGCCGAATGTATTTCTCCTTATCGACGGTATGAAAACGGTTATCGATTTATACAGCAGGGTTATCGATTTACACAGACGGTGTGTACACGGGTTATTTATAAACACTTAGCGAGGTTATATAGTTCACACTTAGCGAGGTTATATAGTACACACGATATCTTCCGAGATGGTCCGTTATTTTATTTTTAATAAGTTAAAGCTGAACACCCCCTATTATTACATAGAAAACATAACCTAATATAAGAAAACAAATAATAAAACATACTTAACTGCCCCAACAAAGTTAGGTTTATATACGAGAAATAAACACATTTACATTACTGGGACGCCAGTACTCTAATGATCTCAGCGCTGAGACCTTTGCCACATGTGTTTCACTTCGACTGCTCTACATAGCGGATGAGGAGGCAATGAGGAGGAGAGGTCCAATGATGGGGTGTAATATATGTGAGCGTAACACCTCGCTAAGCCTAAAAAAATAAGCGCCAAGGCTTAGCGAGGTGGGCCCAGAAGGGTTTTGCCGGCGCGAATTCAAATCTCGGCTGGACCCAAAACTTTTCTTTTTTTTAATTTATTTTATCCCAAAAAAATGTTTAATGTTTTTTTCTCGCCGGAGTATGCCGGCGCGAGTTCGACTCTCGGCTGGACCCAAAACTTTTTTTTTTTCTTTTTTTTATCCCAAAACTTATTTTAATTTTTTTTCTCGCCGGAGTATGTCGGCGCGAGTTCGATTCTCGGCTGGACCCAAAACCTTTTTTTTTTTAATTTTTTTTTCTCACCGTCGGAATCACGTCCCGAGACGGGTGAGAAGATTTTTTCTCTCGTCGGCCCTCCCCTCCATGACGAGTTTTTTTACGCCTTCGTCTGTGAGAGGTTCAACTTTGTTGAGGGCGCGCGCCTTAGTCCGAATAGTTTTTTTTAAATCCTGATATCTAGACATCTCCTTCACTACCAATTCAAATTCAGCGTCTGATATATTGTTATCGACTAAAGCTTTAGACACGATAAAACGTCGATGCTGTTTTTCTTAGACCTCGCGAGAACCGCTATTCGATCGTGCTTTCTGCTCTTAGTTTCTAGTTTTCTACCCACTAATCTGGCAGTCATACAGAGCAGCCCAGCCACAGTGGCTACCCCGCTCAAAGCTCCAGCGACAGGCACAGCCACGACTGTGGACAACAAGGCCTCACTTCCAGCCCCACCCATTATAGAAATGGACGATAGCAAGGTGCTCACCACATCCGCTATATTTGCAGCTCATCTATATTTTTTAGCATTTACCCTCTGAGTTTCCCCCTCTTGTTTTAGAATCTGCTGTATCTCGACGATATTTTCCAACCTGAAGTTTGACGGGGTCCTATCCCCCAATTCCAATGCTCGTTTGGGTGTTGAAACAGGATCGGCAGGTTTTCGTTGTAGGTTCAACGGTATTAAATGATCACTCGTCATAAATCAAGTTCAATTAACAATGTTACAACAGTGGAAGAACTCACTGGGTCAGCAATGTTCGTAACAAAGTTAATAACACTACCTTCGGAAACTCTAATTGGATTGTCACCGACGAACAAAACCATCGCTGACCTCTGTTCAGCGAGTTTAGTGACTCCAATCGCCCATTCTTCCCCATCCAGTACGAGATTTACGGTGACCGCGGCCACAGATTTACCTTTAAAATTAACCGAGCAGACCGCCATTCGTAGAAGTGTACTGGGAGTTGTCACGACGTATCCCCCATATATATTGCTCGCGTTGGCGCCGAACGAATATTCATAGGCTCCATTTTCCAACGCCCCCCTCTCCTCAGCCCAAACTGTTATGACACGTTTTTGTGGTTGCAATAGACGTACCTCTCAACCACTGCACCCAGTCCTTCACCAACTTCCGTAATCGCTGTATGGGCCTCAGAGCGAACCCTTCCAGAGGCTTCCTCAAGGGCTTTATGAGTGTCTTTATGAACTCGTTTTAGTTTATCGTAAACTTCCATAAGCTCTGTATGGACCTCTTCCCGAAATTCGGTTATTTTCCCGCCTAGTTCAGTAAGTGCTGCATGATCCTCTTTCCCAACTTGGATTATTTTTACACCGAGATCCTTAAGTCCTGTATGTGCCTCTTCGCGAACTTGTGCAGTCGCCGTCAGGACGTCTACTCTAAGCTGTGCTATACTCCTGTGAATCTCGGCCGTGGCCGCCGACATATTTTTATTGATCAGTGATATGGTTTTTCCGGTAGTTAAAAAATCACCTGTGGGGTTGGATCCGGAGTTCCCGTCGGGAACATCATTGTTACTCGGATTCTTTGAATTTATATCTGTCAATAAATTGGAAGAACTACCTGGTCATTGTTATAAATTCTATTACGAACTTGAATCTAATTCTTTGAATTAATTTGAAATTTCTAGGACGACCGAAATCGGGTAATAGTTTTCAAATCTCTCGCTTGATCATCAAGAATAGAGACCGTAAATTTGTGGATATGTCCCGATTCCAAAACTTTCATCTCGGGGCGTGGGAAGTCTAAGGTCACAGTCTCCCCAAAGAAACAATCACTGGCTTGCACGGTTTTCAGTAATGTGCTGGGAGATCCATCTACCGTGTTGTACGATGTGTTCACCCGATCCAGGTACACCCTGAGAGTTTTCGTGAAGCCCGGTAGCCTTCGATACTGTGAGGTTACCGTCAAGCTCTGAGGTGACAAAATCTTTGAGCTGTCTAAAACTCCACAGTCCGGGGGCAGCTTTACACTTACTTGGCGTCCATCCTTCACATAGTAAAACCCTTCGTGCTCCCCAAAGTTTCGCCACCCAACCGTGAAGGTGGTTGATCTGAGGCCTACCCGGCGTTGTCCGCAGCAGTTGTCGATTGACTTCTGAAGTTCACAACTCTCTTTTTGAACATTAGTGATAGTAGCAAACATAATAATATCTTTCAATGGATACCAAGACATTTAGCTTTAATTCAAAGGCAAAGTACGCGGTCGTAGGTAAATACACTCAAAAAGACGTTGTTAACCCCCTTGTACACCCAACTGTAACAGTTAGACCGGACAGTGGCTTTGCCACCAATTTCCCTAACATGTTTGAGAAATATGTAGTTCCAAAGACTACTAGCCAAGATGTAATGCTAAGCTGGGATTATTCCCATATGAACTTCTGGCAGAACCAGCTAAATTTTGCTGTATGGTGCGCAACAGCCGGATGTGGAGTTTCACATCAATACCATCTGACATCCAAGAATGCCATGCTCCGAAGTGTCTACAACTTTCATGTGTATTATACTATTAGGAGGATTCTCATAGAACTAGGTATTCCACTACCTCCTACTTGTTATCTAGACGACGCCTGGGATCCCATTTCCAGTACATACAACTGTAAGGCGTTCAAAAGATTGTGTAACGAATTTGGGGTACCAAAAGTCGCGGACTGGAGACAGAAAGTATACACCCCAACCAACAGTTTAGGGTTAGTTCACCTTAAAGGCTTAGTTAGTGGTGGGCATCTGGATAAAGTCCCTGTATATTTCTCAGGGTTGTGGAGCGCTCGCGGAGCTACCCCACCACCAGTTAGAAAAATGGCAACATGGACTAAATATAATTATAAGTTGAATACGATGATGTTCGGTGATGAAGTGCTTGGAGGGCTTGCGTGTAAAGACGGTTATTGTCATTGGCTACCTACTAAAGTAGCCCACGTGGAATACCTAGACCAGGGTGATACTCCACAGATGCGAAATGTTTGTACCACATATATATTAGATAAAAGCACTGGATTTACGCAGGGCGGGTTTATTCGCCTCAACGACTCCATTCGCACGTACGTCTGGGCCATCTTCGGTGCACAGGCGCAAGCACGCAGTTCTATAATAGGAGCCAGGACGGCGTTCGACGCGCAAAAACAGTTATTGGCCAATGTCGAGGACGCCATCTCATCTTCGGTGGACCTCTCGGCGGCGATCAAGCGGTATCAAGGCATTTTGCAGAATGCCCACACCCCAGTAGACTATGTATTTGGAATAGGTCTTTATATGGCGCCGAGCAATATGATACAACGAGACGACCCGGTTGACGGTTACAATAATCAGATCGTAATCGCCACCGCCAATCAAAAAATCGGCCACAACGGAAAAGTGAACTCGGGTATCATCAGGCTCCCACGCCCCCCCCCCCCCCCCCCAAGATGATCGGAAGCGGAGTTGTAAGTGGAACATATTACATAAAACTTCAAACACCCACCTCAGTACAAAGCACACCATCAAGTTCCACCAGTTCCTTAGGAACTAGTGTCTCATCAAGTTCCACCAGTTCCTTAGGAACTAGTGTTCATCAAGTTCCACCAGTTCTTTAGGAACTAGTGTCTCATCAAGTTCCAACAGTTCCTTAGGAACTAGCGTCACAACCCACGAGGAGGAGAAATTAGGGCTCGTCGTCGCCCTCGTGGCGATCGGACTATTTGCGCTTTGGTTTTGGCCGTGAGTTTGGCGAGGTTATGGACCAATTCGCCCCAGACCGTTTGCATAGCCTTATCGAGTCGACGGACGCGGACCGAACCGTCGTTCAGAACCTGGGTCGCGCCATCGCTAAGAAGACCATGATAAAGATTTCTGGTAATGAGGTGATGTCGATCGACGACAGCGACGTCTACCATTGTTACCAGGACCTGTTGCAGACGGCACAAGAGCGCGAAAACGCGGTCTATCAGGGTATTGACACCAGCACAAATAAGAACGTAACCAGACTTAGAATCGGAGCTGGTGACAAGGTAGATAACAACGCGAGTGACAACGCGATAGCGGCCGCTTATGGCAACCGCTTCTACATCCCGCTCGACTTTGAGTTGCTGGAGAGTCACATGCCCTACTATCAGAGTGCTTTGGCGGACGGCCTCGAATACGACGTTCAACGACTACGGCCGAGTTCTCGTAGCTACCGACATGACATCGACGTATATGATCGACAATGTTTAGTTGGAGTACGACATGGTCACGATGCCCAAACTAGCGCGATTGATCAGAACCCAGTACGCCGGGCGCGTTGCCATACTTTACGACCGAGTTCTTCGCCACCACAAGATGACGAAAGACAAAAGCGACACATTGTGGAATATTAACGTCAACGTACCTGTCGATGAAAGGTATACTGATGCTGTTCGAGGAGGGTCGGTTCGCGCTCGGGGTTAGAAAAACCGACAAATTCTATAACCCCAAAATCACAAAGGTCGAGATGACGATCGAGGGAGTCCCCAATCAGCTCTACAGCCAGGGCCTTCGCGCGCACCAGCAGTGGGACAAGGCCAGAAAACAGTTTGCTGCCGGCTCTAAGCGCTCCCCGGAGGTTGCCGCTGTTGCCAAAGACCTGCAGCTCCCGGACGTCTCCCTCGCGCAGTTCCTGACTACCAAATACACGTTATGGCTAGACATGCGAACCAGCGACGACGACCAAATGCACGGTAGTGGACGCCAAGTTGAGAACGCTAGCGAGGGTGTGACGATCCAGATAACCAAATAGGCGGATGGAGCTGGGCCATTGAACGTGTACATATATATAATCACAGACGCACAACTCAACATCGAAGATGGCCGATACGTCTCAGCACTCTACTGAAACTCTATGCCCACTCTGCCATAATATGTGGGCAGACTGGATGCGGAAAAACGGTTTTCATCCTAGACTTGCTCGAGGGCTCCTACCGCAATGCCTTTCGTCACATTGGGATCCTTTGTCCCACTATGCGGCACAACGAGACTTATCAGCGGCGCCCGTGGATATGGAGCGACCCTGAGGTATACGTCGTTGACACCGGTGACAGGCTTCACGATTGGCTGCGAGGTTTAAACCAAAGATTCCAGGGAGAGCCCACCCTATACGTGATTGATGACTGCTCGGCCAAGGCGGCGATGACCAAAAAGAAGGACATGCTCTCCGAGCTCGCATTTTCTGGCCGCCATGCGGGGCAAAGTGTATGGATCTCCACTCAAAAGTACAACGCCGTCCTCAAGGATCTGCGCGAGCAAACAAAATGGGTCGCCCTCTTTCACTGCAAGGACCGAGACTCATTCGATGACTGTCTTCGAGAGAACGACGTTATCCCAATGCGCAAGGTGCGCCGGGAGGTTCGACAGATGCTTTCGGAAACTAAGCACGCCAAGCTTCTGTTAAAGACTGATCAACCGACTGCTTACAAAATAATATGCGCAGCTTAACGCTCGTTAGTAACTACTGAGCAAATGCTTAACAATGCTGCTGAGCAATTGCTGAACAATGAACAATGCTTAACAAATACTTAACAATGCTTAACAATGCTTAACAATTGTTAACAAAATGCTGAACAAATGTTGAACAAATGCTGAACAATGGTTAACGATGTTAAGAATTTGTTGCTCCGCTGCGAGTTTTGTTGCGAGCATAACGGTGATGATAAGTATCGGATGGTGCGCTTGGCAATATGTTAAGACTTATGAGGCTAGTCAGAATAGTACTAATTATTAAAAATAAAATAATGAACTGCGACGAACTTCTCGATAAGCTAATGGAAGAAACAGTCAAGTCGACTGCCGACATGACTGGACCTGTAGGAGCCGGCACGACTGCCGACACGACTGGACATGTAGGAATGACTGCCAACACGACTCGACGCGAGCGACTAACTGCGCTGGTTGCTGGGGGACAATCGGAGCAGTATCTCGGTAGGCGTCTCTCAGTTTGTCAGGTGGACAAGATGTCAGATGCGGAAATCGATAACATGTATGCGCGATACGAATCTAGGTTAGGTGCGGAGATGACGAAAACTCTTGGATCGGCGGCTCTTCATCTGTACGCTACCGCTGTTAGTATACGTCTCCCTATACCAAACACCACGGGGTTGATTGGCGATCTAGAGACTGACCCTTTTGTAGGGCACACTCTTAGAACAGCCTGCTGCTCAATTTATCACAAGTTTGGAATGTACTTAGCTCCGCTGACAACCGCGTTGACCACGGCTAAACACTGTAAATTTGGACATATATGCCCACGAACTATAAGCTTAGAAAATGATGATGACACAAGACGCACCTGCGAGAGTGACGGAACAGCAATCCCCGATTGCACTTCCATCCCCGATTACTCCTTCAACGGCGTTGGGGGAACTATCTCCGATTGCATGACACAAAAACCCAAAAAGACAGGCAGCTGGGCGGGCAGCGGCTGCCACCCGAAAAGCTAAAGAAGATAAAATACTCGCCGAGCTTCGAGAGGCCAAACAGTCGTTATTTGTTCCAGCACCAGCTCAGGAGCGACAGTTGGGGGCAGCAATATCCGATTGCACGACAGCAAAACATCCGAAGACAGCTGCGGTTCAATTTCCTGCGGAGCAATCGGTGCAATCGTGGATTGCTGTAGCTCCTACCTGGATCATCCCGTGGGTTGTTGGTGGTGGTCTGGCAGTTGTGGGCACCCTGTGTGTGTGGAACTACTTTTCGAGACAACCCCCAACAATGTTGGAGGCGGTTCCGAAGGAAGTTACAAAACCGTTTGCGCCCCATTTAAACATTGATCGCGATCCCTTTTATATGCAATAATCACTATATGTAATGGCTGAAAACGATGGTAAAATGATAGTGAATGCGCTTTATCACGCCGTGGTGATATCGGGTCTCAGTATCGGGTTTTCTCGACTATCAAAGATGGCCCGCTCCCAAATTGGACATGACTGTGAGAGACGTAGGGCTCGTGACCTTAAATGTAGCGACCGCATTTTCGACCCGAGATTATCTAGTTAAAGCTGGAATTCTACCTGCTAATATATGGAAATAATGGCTTCGATCCCAATAATGATAGGTGGTGCGGTGTTCAGCGAAGTGGCGTTCGGCGGTAGCAACTATTTATTCTCGTTAATAGGAGACTCAGACGCGGATGAGGATCGCAAGCGTCACGATTTAGCTGTAGAACAATTCCAGAGCACAAAGGAAGCAAAGTCGGAAAAACGAGCCGCGCGTCTGGACTGGATCAATGAAGAGCTTCGTCGCAAGAATCACGCTGCGCAAACTTACCAGAACGTTGACGAAGCCATGCACGAGTACAAGCTGGCATATCCACAGAAAAGTCTCGTGCCGCTGGATCCCGAGCACCAATTTTCAGATTTCTATGTACCGTCAGAGGCCCAAAAAGACCGCGAGATCGTGTTCGTCGTCGTGGGAATAGTTGCGACGGGTCTCGTCAGCTACTATATTGGAAAAGCAATAAGCAAAAGCAATAATCAAAAGCAATAATTAAAAAAACTTTTTTAAATAATATATATATATAGAACGATGTTAGTTGACAAGCTTTATTTTGCTCTGCTCGATGTAGGCTACACGGCCCTTAAGCACCGTTTAACTGGCGCAAAGGGTCTGATCAGTTTCGCCCAAGACTCTCTAGAGACGTGGCGCGAGGACGAAAAAGCGGCCACCCTTTTCGCAAAACGGATGTTAGATTCCCCGAGTTCCTCCAGAACTTAACCAGCAGCTGCAGCGAAACTTCCAACAAAGGTTTAGTATTGACGACGCAGTTACCGGACGATCTGAAAAAAGCCTGTTGGAGACTGTTCGACCTACTAGAATACCTCGCATACAATGGACACGCGCAAGCTTGATACCAAACTATCGGTTCACCTAACGCGCAAGCTAGCGAACACATACTACAGCCCCCGCGGCAACTGGAAGGGGCTCGTGGCCATTCCCTCGCGGCGGCGACCAAGGTTTCTGAAAACGCTGCCAAGGAATGGTTCAAGAAGCAGGCCATCTGGCAGATCTATTTGCCTGCGCCTCACAATATATTCGACGTGCCGTTGCCGAACGAAGTCCACCAAGCAGACCTCTTGTTTCTCCCTCACGATCGCGTCGGTCGCAAGACGTACAAGTATGCACTGACAATCGTTAACGTAGTAAGTCGCTATAAGGGGGCTGAGCCGCTGGCCACGAAAGAGTATAAGGAGGTGGCCGAGGCTCTTTCCCGAATATATAAGAGGAGTCCTCTCAAACGGCCGAATCTTCTCCAGGTCGATCCCGGCAGCGAGTTCAAGGGCGCGGTCTCTCATCTATTGGCTAAACACAAAGTTTCTGTTAGACGCGGCCGCGTCGAAATCCACCGGGACCAGGGGATCGTGGAGCGGTTCAATCGAACCCTGGCTGAGAGGCTGTTCGGGCAGCAATATGCCAAATAGCTTGTAGACCCTCATACACGATCGACCGAGTGGGTGACCAGGCTACCCGCCGTGGTCTCCGCACTGAACGGCGAGGTGACCAGATTTATCGGTAAGAAGCCCGTAGATGCCATCAAGGCGAAAACGGTGTCGCACAAACCATCTACCGTCTCGCGCGGGCGACCCGTTGGTTTAGCGGAGAAACGGCTTCCATCGGATGTTGCCGTCCTGTACCTCTATCAACCGGAGCTCGACGGTCGCCGTCGCCGCCGTCGCCGCCGCCGCGCGACTGATCCCGTGTGGTCTCTCAATGTATAACATCTGGATAGATCTATTACCAAACCCGATGAGCCTGTGCTCTACTATTTGGATGATGGTCCATCGCGCGGGTTTGTTCGCGAAGAACTTCTTGCGGTGCCTTCTGACACCCAGCCAACCCCGGACCGTCCGTCATCATAGTCGGTCAGGCTCTCGTCAGAGTCTTCAGTATTCTCCCCTTCAGAGTCCTTTTTTTTTTACCTATCTATAGGCTCGGTGTGTACCCCGTCTTCCATCACTCTCCTCTTGTCATAGTACGCCGACAACCCCAACTTCCCCTGATTGTACGTCTTCATCGCACCGTTAACCATTCTGAATCGCCTGTTCTCCGCCATGTCCCTTCTTCCTTCGAGAGTGCTCTTGTACCTCCACCAAGTCAGATCATTAGATCTTCTCGACATCTCCTTGGCGGAGTGCTTAGTTTGTTCGTCACCGCTCATGTAGTAGCACTTGCTGCACAGCGCGATGGCTCTATCTCCCTGAAATTCCAGCTTGAACAGTCCCGGAGTTCTGTTGCTCCACGCGTCCCACGCCAACCACTCGGCCTTCTCGTTATTCTCTTCATCTTCTTTCTCACCACCGCCGCCAGCGTCTTCTCCGACACCGCGAAGTACATGCTGTCAGTGTCCATCTGTATAAGTTCGAAATCTCCGCGATCCACGTACTTGTCCAAGAAGTCGTAGTAGAACTCCAGCATCCGGAGCTTGGCCAACTGGTAGACCGCTATGCCACACTTAAACGGTATGTTGATCACCACTCGAGTCTTTCTGCTCGATATCTCTTAATCCTCCCCAATCTCCTCCAGGTCTTCGAACCACGCCGACCTCAGTGCACGGTCGACAGTCTTCTCATCCTTCGTATAAGTGGTGTTGAGGTGTCTCTCTTGCGCCTCTATCAGCTTGCCACAACACGCGTTGCCAACCAGTTTGAATATTTCCGCCAACACTGCCTTGCTCTTGTCGGCGGTGACCTCTTTAACAAACCATTGGAACGGTTTGCCGGGTGTGTAGTCTATCACCCTTTGCACCGCCTTGACGACCAGATCGTGCTCCAGATACCACTTTAGCAGCGGGGAATATACGATCATCTTCTTGGCGGACAGTGCCCCAACAAGCTTTATCTGACATTCGACCCTAGTCCTCCCAGTCCTGGTCAGGTAGTCCTTCATGTGCTGAGGAACCTTGGTCTCGTCGACTTCTCGATTAACGAACAGCGGCGACATTTCAGAGAACTTGTCTCGCAGCGTTTCCGGGACCTCTATGTCCAACTATGCAAATCCGAACCGCTCGTTGCGCCTGACCATCCTCACGAAACGGTCTATACGCGATTGTTCTTCCGGGTCGTCCCACGTCCATATCATATCCTCCCCGCACGGCATATCTTTCGACAGGGTAGACAGGTACAGCGCGTTGGCGTCGTACCCCAGCACCGCCTTGCACATCTTCTCCTCCCGACTCCCTACCTGACCCCTGATCGTTGACCTGCCAGCCTATGCGTATCTGGAGAACATTATGGACGGACCACTGACCAACCCCTTCTTCGTCATCGCGTAAGTCTCATCCTTCGGTGACCACAGCTCGGGCGTGTCCATCGATCATCCCGCGAAGCAGGTACTGAAGGGAAACACCAGGCAGAGACACAGCGTCCTTGAGTATGTCCACGCCTCTCCCCCTGTAGAACTCCATCATTTTAGACAGTGCCTCCAGGAACGGTCCGACTTCCAAGTCTTTGTAGTGTCGCAACCATTCCTGAAACGTCTTCTCGGAAGACCTTCTTGCACTCTTTCCATTCGGACAGTGTCCGTAGGAACTCCCCGTTAAACTTCGAGTACCACTCGGGATAGTCGGGCAGCCCCGGATGGTCGAGTTTTTCTGGGGAATCGAACCACTCGTATGGGAAATGGGACTTTACCGTTTTACAGTCGTACGCCTTAACCCACCGGTCGTACGTGGTACCGGGTCCCATATACTGGATGATGTCGAGAAATCTAAACTCTGGAGTAAACAGAAACATCGTCGTGCTGGCCATCTTTCCGACCATCACCTTATTCACGGTGGCCGCCAACTTCTCGACAAGGTACTGCTTGATGAAGTTCAGGTTGTACCTGCTGCAGTTGAACCCCACCACCGGGACGTGGTCGATCCACGAGACGATCTTCTTCTCAGCTGAGGTTTTCGACAAACATCTCCTAATGACGGTCGGCAGATACTTCCATCCTCCAACCCCCTCCCTGATGGCTTTACCTCTCCTCTGCAGCTCGGTCACGAACTTCTCGACCAGCGTGTCGGGACCTCGTTCGCATATGTGGGTGATCCCCTCGTGCATCGTATCCCCCAACGATACCGATATAGGGACGTGCTCGACCTCGAAGGTCAGGTCTTTGATGGTTTTCGATTTGTCGAGATACGCCTCGAAGTCGTAGACTATCTGGTGCGGGTACAGAGTCGTCTCCTCCTCGCGCGGCGGTGGTTGATAATGGGGATTCCCCTCCTTCTTCCACTCACACTGCCAAATCATCACCAGCTCGTAACCCGCCTCCCTTATCTTGGCGTCTTGAATGTTTGTCCTCTTGTACAGCGATCTCGCGTTAACGTCCCTGCAATACGTCGGACACCCGTGCCAGTAACATCCGTGAAACTGAAACACGGTCTTGATTTCGTGACAGTAGCTGTCGACCGGACCGCCGGCCACCCACCTCTTACCGCCGTGACCGCATCTCGCGTGATGTATGTGCTTTCCCACCCTCTCCTCTTCTCTGCTCAACCATCGAATCGACATCGCGCTCGCTGACCACTTGGGATAGAACGCCTTCTCGTAGGCCAACTTCGGTCTCTCTACCCTCTTACCTCGACATATCACCACGGTCTTCCCACCCATGCAGGTGATCGCGTGCCTGTGCATGTTACACGACTTTGTGAACCGTTGTTGACATCCGGAGCACCCGTACTCGTTCGTCATCTTGCGGAGGTTCGTTATGAGGAACGAGTGACCTCCAAACATTCCTATCGTCATGGCACCCCAACTGCGTCGTAATTTGCCGGAGTCTTCATGAGGTACCACACTCCGTCGTCGGTGGACTCGTATACGCGAATGCCTAACTTGAAGCGCTAATCGACCTTCTTAATATCATCTAGGGGGATTCCCTTGCTATCCGGTCCGTTATCATGATCGAGGTATTCGCGAGCCAGAGCTCGTGCCTCCTCACAACACCGGTCGGGTCTCCCTCCACGGTGGATGGCTATGCACCTAAACAGACACAAGTAGTCGTCGTAATACGTTGACGGAATACATTCCCTTCTTCTGTCTTAGCCAATCGGGGAGTTTTCCCGCTCCCATGAGAAGTTGTTGTGCATCGATTATCATCTTCACCTCGACCGATATCCAACGAACGAAGGTCCATTTTGTGTTTGGTCTATCGACTTTGTCGATGTCCATTCGACGTCTCTCTCTATCGGATATCCAACTCTCAGCTTTGGCGATCTCTCATTTATCCACGGACTGCCCTTTGATTGTTTGTGATAGATCATAATAGCGTCGGTCTCGATGTTCCTAATACGATACGAGCACGAATACCTCCGATAACATGCCGTGGTCATCTCTGGGCGAATTTTATTCATTATGCGATTGGCGATCTCCCCGTCTACCCCCCTCTCGAAAGTCCATACTATCTTCCTCCTACCCCTATCAACAGTTTCCCTAGGTTCGGCATATTCGGCGAGAACCCTGGGACCTCCTCCACCAAATCTCTGGCGAGCTCTCTCTTCCTCTTAGGAGGTCTCCCCACCAGCCCTTGATAAATCGTATTGTAGTACGCCTTGTATAGTGGTTTTCTACGTGCCCTGAGATCGTTTTTATACGCTGCGCGTAAGTGGTGGCACGCAGACTGGCCGTCGTCTCGTTCTCAGAGTGTTTTTCGGGGTCGGCAGGCAGTCGTCCTGTCAAAACCGCATGCCACAGCCTCTCCTCGCGAACGACGGATCGCGCGTCACTTATCCTATCTGCTATAGCTTTCTTGAATCTCAAACCTCTTAGGGAAATTCCCCAACTCTTAGCTTGCTCTCTCATTTCCTTTATGGTAGGCATTATACTGAGTATAACCAATGGATTTTTATCTCTAATAGGGTGTAAATTGTTATTTTATTCTTAATAAATGTATAACAGGTTTTGCTATGTAAGATAGATTGTTGTATTATACTGTGAGTATAACCAATGGATTTCTTATCTCTAATAGGGTGTAAATTGTTGCTAGGTATGACAGATTGCTGTATTATACTGAGTATAATCAATGGATAAATATATTTCCCATTCTTCTCATACATACCCGCCGAACAGTGGGGGAAAATCCAAGTAGTATATAAGAGTCAAACATGATACCACCTCCCTCTGGGAGTCGCCGCGCATAGCCGGTGGCTTCCAAAGGGAGGTGGTATCATTTTGACTCTTATATACTACTAACATTTTGCATGGTAGCTCGTGGTTTCCAAGAAAACAGGCGCGCAATTACGGGTGTTCTCTTCATGGTGTATTATTTATAAAGACTTGATTACGGGTTTTCTCTCACAGCGAAACCCGTACAAATAATTTGCAAAATTGTAATAAAGAATTCTATTACGCATTTGCTTTCATCATTTTGTCAACTTTCAACATTATTTGTGGAGATTAGGCCTTTTTTTTTAATTACTTGGTTTACTGATCCGCCGCACCTAATTTTGCCGATTTAGAAAAAAATTAAAATTGGCATCTCAATTTTTATTTTTTTTTAATTTCCGCCGCCGACCACAAAGTCCGCAAAAGGAAATAAAAAAAAATATTGACTTTGTCAATTTTTCGTCTCACGTTCGCGCCGATCCACCGCCGACCACTAAATCTGAAGAAAAAGCATCGACATCGCCATCCCTTACAGAAATGAAAACCTTGCCGCAATGTTGCCACAAGGTTGCCGCAACCTTGCGGCAACCTGATCAGTGTGCCAGAAGACTGTGCCGTAAGGTTGCAGATACGTGCCGCTAGCGGCAACCTTTTTTCTGCCCAGTCTCACATTGCCATAAGTGTGCCACAAAATAGTACTATGTGCCAGAACATTGCCACAACGGGTACTTTATACAAAATGTGCATCATAAGCGTGCCAGAACCATGCCACAAACAAACCTTTGTGCGAGATTTAAATAGCAGGTTGCCACAAAGTTGCCACAACTGGTACTTTGCAAGATGACCCATGATAAGCGTGCCAGAACATTGCCACAAATGAAACTTGTTGCCAGATTGAAAATAGCAGGTTGTCACAAAGTTGCCACAACCGTTACTTTGCAAGATAGCACATCATAAGCGTGCCATAACATTGCCACAAAAGAAACTTTGTGCGAGATTGAAATAGCAGATTGCACAAGGTTGTCTGAAATGGCTAAGTTGTTTAATCGGAAAAAGTATAAACATAAACATAGTTTATTGCAAATAAGACTTTAATACATACAATGGGCTTTGGCTACAAGTTCTTACAAAACGTATATATCACTCATTTTGAACCATTTCGTTTTGGCTTGAACTTATATTAATTGTTCAATGGGGGTGGGGGGGGGGGGTGGGGGAGGGGGGGAGTGTTGTTACCGCTCATTTGAACCGTCTCGTTTGAACATTATTAATTGTTCAATGGCGGGGGGGGGGGGCCCTTGAAAATTTAATGAAAAGCTGTTGGAAAAGGTGGGGGCTTATATTTTTCTAAGGCGAGTTAACAAAATTTATCCACCAGCCCCATTCCCACCCCAACCCCCTGGGTCATAAATAATGACGAGACCCTTAGATTGGTATTATACTAGCTTGTTCAAAATATGAAGCATAAGAACATAATAATGACTGATGGATTGCCAATGGTGTTGCATGTATGTTCAACAGCAAAATGTGTGGGGTGGGTGAGAGCTTCCTTGTATATTTAACAATGAAAAAGAAAATACAAACTTTCCTTCACTGGGAAACCAATTTGTTCGAATTATTTTGCTACTGGCGTTTTCATGTTGGACAAGAAAATGGAGTCATGTGTTAGAATGTAATAACGAGATCGTGCCTAAAAAGGAGTATTATTATAAACACAAAATCATTTAAATTTGTTAACAATTATATTTCTACAGCTTTTAAACGAGTACTAATGTACATACTATTAAGATTATATAGTATTATTCCTTATTTATCCGTTTATTATAAAGTTATTTTCAAAAATAAATGTTCCACTATAATAAGTCCATTAGTAAACAAGAGTTATCTCCCCTAAGTCAGAACAAGACTAATGTCACGTAGGCACATTTTGGTCTAGAAAGTTAGTTTTTAGTGCAAATTTCTATAACTTCGAACTCCGTGTTTGGTGTGTAGCACCAGACGAAGACAAAATCAAACAATTTTATAGGAATTACACTGAATATAAGACAGTAATCTGTGCTGGGCTAATGTTAAACCGGCGATATGTTTTTTTATGCAAAGTCATGCTGTCAAAGCGAATGGTGAGACATGATGGTTCACAACAGAAATCTATAGGGTGTATGAAAGTTACAGAAATAATTCATAAACCGCTTAAAACGAGTGAAATAAAGAAAATAATTTGAAATAGCTGGAAATTAATCAAATTTTCTTAGTTTTCTGAAAATACAGAATGGCCTTGCCCGATGTGTCACTCGCCAAATCGGACCAGTGAAAATCCTCTCGCCAACATGAAAATTGAATCGCCATGGCGAGCGGGGCGAGTGAATTTTGAAGCCATGTTACACATTACAAAATTCCTAAATGTCCCAAGTCTTAGGAGTTTCATCTTGTGTTAAATATAGAAATTTAGAGAATGTTAGTAATATTGGTGGTTCTTGAATGTGTACCCTTATGATTCTCACTGAAATTACCATTTGAGATATCAATGTAGACTTTCACTGAAATGTCAGGGAATTATTAACCTCCAAGACATATGTGGAGAGAGACAGAGACAGAGACAGAGACAGAGACAGATACAGAGACAGAGACAGAGACAGAGACAGAGAGACAGAGATAGACAGAGAGAGACAGAGAGAGACACAGACACACAGAGACACAGAGACACAGACACAGACACACAGAGACACAGACACACAGACACACAGAGACACAGAGACGCGCAGAGACGCGCAGACACGCGCACACGCACACACGCACACAACACACACGTATGATTATGCACACACATATGTGTCGGAACAATGCTCTCGCAGTCTTTGTGGCTGCAGAGAGATTGAGGCGAAAAATAAGCGCCTGAATTGCAGACATACAACAACAACAACTATACATAGTATTGAAATGAGGACTATTGCCCTCATATGGTTGGTGAACTTAAAACCTGATATGCAGGAATCTCATTTATGTCGTGATAATCTGATTCTTAGAACTTGTACTTTTATGATATGATCTTACTGTTATTTGGTATCCCAGATACTGAAATCAGGTGTTGTCATTGGCTAGGGACTGATTAACGGTAACCATGGTAACACAGTGCAACACTTAAGGTAGCAGCATTATAATGCAGCGCTATCTACATAGATGAATATTCATCTCCATATTCATGTAAGATGGGTTTCTCTTATTTCGTTATTCATAATTATTTTAGTTTTAAATATCTCCTAATTATAGACGACCTTGTGCCTCTGCACATTTAAGTGGATAAACTACAAATATCTTATATTGAGTTTTAATGTAAATGAAACGGGGATAGTTGGTTGCATATACGTGATGGAAAATGCTACATACGATACTGGGATCTTAAATATATATATCTTAACATCGTAGACTCATACTTATCATGAAGCCTGGATAGCGGTGAATGGTTACTAGTGACAATTGCTTGCACTGTGACATACGTCGTATTTTAATCTTAATGGGGTTAATGGTCGGATATGTGCGGTGGAATATGTGATATTCAAGGATCTAGAATACCTTGTAGTGCTTTTTATCAATATTTTAACACTACGATATTATACACTTTACAGTAAAGCCTGGAACACTGTGAATATGTACAAGTGACTAACGACTGCAATGTAACATACATTGTATTTTACTCTTAAACTAAATATCTTAATTGCTTTTACTGTTCATTCCTTTAGACTATAGGCACACAGAGGCTAGGTATCTAAATTGTAGTGGTTAATTGATAAATAAACAAGATAAAATGCTGTAGTAACAAATGTGGGACCAGTGACTGCAACATCGAACTTTCCAATATATATGGAGCGACCAAAGGATACATCCGCTGAAAGAATAAATCGTCTCCACGGAAACCAGCTCACCCACCACTATAAGCTACATGATGATACCTACAAGCTACATATGATACCTACTATGCCTACAGTTCTAAGATATGAGAAATTAAATATTTTAAATGTAAAAAGTTGTGATAAAACTCATAGCCAGTGCAAATGTGTGTATATATGTACAGTTGTTTAGAATTACGTGCACAATATCTTACAAACTTTAAATATATTCTTAATACGTTTTTAATACTTTTAAGACCACAACTACATGACATTGTACAACGTATTTTAATACGGTGCCGCGAAAAATCAGCGCGGGAAGCTCAACGACAACAACAACAACAACAACAACTAGAAGTTAAGCTGTCACATGGTTTAAATTATTTATGATTTAAACATGAATTACTTCAATATGTAAGTCAACAATCAAAACACAGTAAACTATTTCACAATCAATGAACTAGACTCATAGAAAGGATTAAGACTAGTCTATGTATCACTTAAATCTAATAATAAAATTTTGAGTTCCAAATTATGAAAGAACTAACCAGTAACCGACTGGATCCAGTAAACAACGTATGCGATATTGGACTCGCATTCCATCACTTTCCAGTGTTAAAGACACAATACAATTACAAATCAAAAGACATGCATAATAATACAAACTGGATAAAAGACTGACACACATACTGTGACTGACAGACACTTGACGATTGATTAATTTATGCACACAACCAAACTACGGTAATTAAGAGATTTCATAAACAAATGAACTATATATATAGCTAGCTACTGTCTGTGCCACGTATTGCTGCCTAACTATCTGTCTCTATATTCTATCTATATATTTTCAGGGTCATATATATTAAGGAAACCAATAGAAATTTGCTGTGAAAAGCTTTTTTTGCAATCTGTTTTGGTCACAAATCATCTACATCTGCATTATCTGGGCATTTACAAATGTAGCATATTTATGTTCATGCAATCAATCTGTCCCACACTATTAGAACTGTTCAACTTCATTAACATTCAAACCTATATATATATGAGTAAATAGCATCTTTCTCACTTTGAGTTAATGTTAGTATGTGTGGTCGACCAAAATAAATTATTTCCTGGATTGTTACCTGGATTGTTACCTGGATCTGTTGGACCTTAGATTAAGCACATATTCTTATATAGGTCCCTCTATTAGGTTATACGTTTCTTCTTGACAACACTAATACTTAAACTATTTTAATGTATTTGTGGGTCTGCGCCTTCGACGAGTAGAGTCATTGTATCAGTATATTGTTTATATATATATAACATAGTCACTTTTGGTAAGTATCGTTAACATGGAGAAAACTTGTTTTCGTTCCAGTTATCTTCATTCAGGAGCGATTTAAATTTGTTTAGATTCTTAGCAGTAACTGTTCCTTCAGATAGGCTGTTCCAGGAGTCCACTACTCTTATGGTGAAAGTATTTAATCTCTGGGTTGTGCGACATTGCTTTTTATATATTTTCAAGGAGTGTCCTCTTGTCTTGTTTGTTGATAACGCAAACATATCCTGCCATTTCATATCATCCAAACCGTGTATCGCTTTGAAGACTTGGATTAGATCGCTACGTTTTCTGCGATATTCTAGTGTAGGTATGCCAAGCTTTTTCAATCTGTCGGTGTATTCAAGATGACTGATGTTGTGGACAAGTTTCGTGGCTCTCCGTTGAATACTTTCGAGTCTACGGATATCTTTCATTAGGTATGGTGACCAAACACAAGTCGAGTATTCCAGAATCGGAAACTTGCAGTCTTGTTCTTGGTCCATCACCTCTAGGATAGGTCAGCTTATGGTAGATGTGCGATCCCTGTGTAACCGGATACGGAAAATGCAACGGAAAAAATGTGCACCGACCGGGGATCGAACCCGGGACCTTCCCAATACCAGTGGGATGCGCTAACCAACTGCGCTACCGGAGCACGATGCTCTCGATCGGTATATTTATATCCACATTCAACTCATGATTACACATGGTACCACTTCCGTTACACTCCTCCCCCGTTATCTTTGAGTTTCGTCAAACTCACCCCAAGTTCACCCCTCTAGAGAGCCTACCGACACTCATGAGGGTTGGACGAGCCCCCAAATGTAACCGGATACGGAAAATGCAACGGAAAAAATGTGCACCGACCGGGGATCGAACCCGGGACCTTCCCAATACCAGCGGGACGCACTAACCAACTGCGCTACCGGAGCACGATGCTCTCGATCGGTATATTTATATCCACATTCAACTCATGATTACACATGGTACCACTTCCGTTACACCTGTTTAGTGTGCATCATATTTTCATTCTTGGATAATTTCTGAAGTAGTGAACTGGCATTTGCAATCTGCATTTCAAAATTCTGTGACCCATGCATGAAACAGTTTCCTGAGAACTCCATTTAAGTCTTCATAGATATTCAAAGCATGAAAATGTCCAGAGAGGTCCATGGTTCCGAACGCAAGAAGGTAAATTTATGTTATATGTGCACTTGTTTTCTAAATACAACGATGGCATATTCTCAGACAGAAATGCTGCAGTAACAACGTAGAATTTTTCAGATCGTCATTTGTAATAACTGATTTTAGAAGCAGGTAAATGCCATTAACTAAAAGCATATATATATTGCATGATTCAAATACACATTTGGCAAAATATCTTTCATGACTGGAAACAGGTAATAACAATCTATTTGTAGAGTGTTTGCAATGCATTTGCAGAGTGTTTGCTATCTATTTGCGAAGTGTTTGTTATCTATTTGAATATATTTGCAGAGCATTTGCAAAATAATTGCAGTGTAATTGTTTTTTATTTGCCAAGTAATTGCACATGCAGGGTTTGCAATCTATTGGCGGCAAACCTTCTGCAAAGGGTTGTTGAAGTTCCCACGTGGAAGACAAAGTTCAACGGGAACTTAAACCCTTCATCCTCGTTGTAAGGGGGTGCAAATTTAAATCCTAACATTGAGGCCAACCTGATTGATCTGAGGCCTACCCGGCGTTGTCCGCAGCAGTTGTCTATTAACTTTTGAAGTTCACAACTCCCTTTTTGAACATTAGTGATAGTAGCAAACATAATAATATCTTTCAATGGATACCAAAGAATTTAGCTTTAATTCTAATGCAAAGTACGCGGTCGGTGGTAAATACACGCAAAAAGACGTTGTTAACCGCCTTGTACACCCAACCGTAACGGTTAGACCGGACAGTGGCTTTGCCACCAATTTTCCTAACACGTTTGAGAAATATAGGCTGCCCAAGATTACTACGATGGAGGCGGTAAACGGGTGGAAAGCCACACCGATGCAGTTTTGGTGGCAGAACCAAATAAATTTCGCTGTATGGTCGCGCAACAGCGGGTGTGGAATTTCACATAAAGACCATCTGACATCCAAGAATGTCATGCTCCGAAGTGTCTACAACTTTCACGCGTATTATACTATTAGGAGGATTCTCAAAGAACTAGGTATTTCACTACCTCAAGAAGACGCCTGGGATCCCATTTCCAACGCATACGACCGTATGGCGTTTGAAAGACTGTGTAACGAATTTAACGTTTCAAAAGACGCGGACTGGAGACAGAAAGCATTTCCTACCAGCATCGGCCTCGGGGGACGTTCTCATTCGGGGCCAGTCCGGGAATTGGACGCAGACTGATTTTAGACACGATCACTCTGGTGACCACATCGTCAGTCGGAACGCCGGGAATTTTGAGCACGCGACTATGACTTTCGGGCCGGAAGTGTCTGGAGGTCGGCACTGCGGCGTGTTTTCTTGTAAAATGTTACCTCCGAAACGGGCTCACGTCGATTACATACAGCAGGCTGCTGAGGTTCAGAACGCGTGGGGTACATTTATGTTAGATAAGGGTCTAGGGTTCACGCAGGCCGGGGTTACTCGCGTCAACGACTCCATTCGCACGTACGTCTGTGCCATCCTCGGCGCACAGAAGCAAACTCGCAGTTCTATACTGGGCACGGGAACGGCGTTTGATGCACAAAAACAATTCTTAGCACTTGTAGAGGACGCCAACTCAGCTAGGGTGGACCTGGAGAAGGCGATCCAGAATTATCAAGACGTTTTGCAGAATGCCAGCACTCCAGTAGACTATGTATTTGGAATAGGTCTTTATATGGCGCCGAGCAATATGATACTACGAGACGACCCGGTTGACGGTTACAATAATCAGATCGTAATCGCCACCGCCAATCAAAAAAATCGGCCACAACGGTAACGTGAACACGGATATCATCAAGCGCACCCCCAACATGATCGGGTTCAACAGTGTTGAGGTTGTAAGTGGAACCGATTTCATAAAACGCCCAAAACACAAAATGGATACACCTCCCTCAACACAATCGAACCCAGTACCCCCAATTCGTAAATTGGATGCACCATCGAGTTCCCCAAATCCAATCATCAACAATGTTGAAACACCAATAGAGATTGGAAGCACAACACACGAGGAGGAGAAATTAGGGCTCGTCGTCGCCCTCGTGGCGATCGGATTATTTACGAACTCTCTGTTTTAGGAACTCTCTGGCGAAGAATAGTAGGAGACCGGCGATTGCCACGATTAAAGCCCAGGTATTTTTGGCTAGCCATCCGGCCGTTTTTGATAATATAGATAGCAAGTAAGAAACGATACTTCCGATCAGTCCAGGTAGTGCGGCAGCCGCCTTTTCGGCTAATTTAGCCAGGAGACTGGCGAGGGCTTTTAGTTGTTTTTTTCCCGACTCCTTGGCTCCGCCGGATGGTGCGGGTGGTGGTGTGGGTGCTGGCGCGGGTGGTGGCGCCGCACCACCAGTGAAAGCTAGAACTATGGTCGATATAGTCATGCTGATAGCAACGAGGATGCTTGCTATCGTGACACCCTGCTCTCTGAACAGAGTGCGAAGACGCTCACCGAGTGTCGTCTCCTCGTGCAGGACCCTCGAGATTGTTTCGCGGATCCGACTTATTTGGGTGCGGAGAGCCTCACGGTTAGTCGATGCAGCCTCCAAGCGAGCTTCTCTTTCGTCACGCAGCAACCGCAGGCGTTCGGTGATCCGCTCGGTAGATTCTCTATCGTCACCCGCTTCCTCCAGTTTTCTTTCTTCTAGCGTGATATGTTCATCCAGCGACGAGAGTATGGCGAGGTTAAGGACCAGTTCGCCCCGGACCGTTTGCATAACCTTATCGAGGCCCCGGAGTTCGCGAAGAGGTAACGGTGGGTCATCGTTGAGTATTTCGTTTTCGCTGAACGTGGTCTCCATCGTGTTAATAGCGTCGGTGGCTACTCGAGGGACCTCGCTGAGCTCGACCGTTTCTATCGCGGAGGCCGTTTTCGCCATGGTTTCGTCGGTAGACTGTAGGGTCTCTACAGCGCGGGGCGGCATAATTGTTTTACCCCTCTTCCAATCTGGGAATCCGAGTTCGTTCCTTATGAGTTCTCCACCGCCCCGGTATCCGGCAATGGTGCTCATTGCTAGGGGTTTTCCGGTCATCGTGTTGACGATCGGGAGATTTGATGCTACTTTTAGTCGCAATCTACCGTTCGGATCAAATTTGAACTTGGAGTAGTCGCGACCGACAGATGGGACCGGACCTTTTTCTGACAAACTGTTGTAGTAGTCGTTTACAGCCCTCTCGAGTAATTCCCGACTTTGACTAGTAGTAGCGCCACCTAATTCCCCCGATTGCGATTGGATTGGAACTGGAGTATCTATGAAGGTCGTATCGTTATAGTTATCGATGTCACCATCTATGTCATAATCATCCTCATCCTCATCCTCATCGACGTAACCGTCTCTGCCGATTTTATTCGTGTTAATATCGTAATCATCCATCTAATTTTCTTAAAATTAATTATGTATTAAAGACAAAACCATACGGGTTTAATATAGTTTCACTAAATTATGTCTTCGAGTCAATACGGTTGCAAACTCAATCCATACCGCAGACTGCGTGAGCCCCTCGGGGCAAAAGGCGTGAGACAGAGTGTCGTTATTACGAACAACCCATCGACGATCGACCAGAACCAGCAGCTCTTGGTCGCTTCCCCAACCTCGGAGCTAACGACGTCATTGTGCCGGGGACTGTTCGCCTCGCTTTCACTATTTCGCTGACGTCGACGGACGAGAACCGAACCGTCGTTCAGAACCTGGTCGCGCCATAGTCAAGAAGACCATGATAAAGATTTCTGGTAATGAGGTGATGTCGATCGATGACAGCGACGTCTACCATTGTTACCAGGACCTATGGAAGACGGCGCAAGAGCGCGAAAACGCTGTCTATCAGGGTATTGACACCAGCAAAAATAAGAACGTAACCAAACTTAGAAATCGGGTCTGCTAACAAGGCAGATAACAACGCGAGCGACAATGCGGTCGCGGGCGCTTACGGCAACCGCTTCTACATCCCGCTCGACTTTGAGTTGCTGGAGTGTCACATGCCCTACTATCAGAGTGCTTTGGCTGACCGCCTCGAATACGAACTAACGTTCAACGACTACGGCCGAGTTCTCATAGCCAGCGACATGTTATCGACGTATACGATCGATAATGTTTC